>VXAB01000942.1:75565-130769 GCA_013399175.1 Odontophorus gujanensis | reverse complement strand
AGGACCACAAAGATGATAAAAGGGCTGAAGCAACTCTCGTATGAAGAACCATTGAGGGAGACTGGCTTGTTTAGTTTGGAAAAAATAAGGCTCTGCAGAGACCGCACTGTGTTATTCCAGTACTTGAGAGAAGCTTCAAAGCAGGATGGAGACTGACTTTCCAGACAGGTAGAGTGTGATAGGACAAGAAGCAGTGGTTTTAAACTAAAAGAGATGAGATTTAGGTTAGGTGTTAGGTGAAAATTCTTTACTCGGTGTGGTGAGGTAATGGCACAGGCTGACCAGAAAAGCTGTGGGTACCTCATCCCTGGAGGCATCTAAGGTCAGGCTGGATGGGGCCCTGGGCGGCCTGATACAGTGAGTGGCAGCCTTGCTGATGTCAGAGGGGTTGTAACTCTTCCAACTTAAGCCATTTTATGATTCTATGATTCTATGATTTCCTAATATAGCCTATTCCAAAATAGACCTGTGACATTTATAGCTAAATTGAAATATAGCAGTTCATCTGGATAAAAGATTCATGGACTGATTGCTGCTCTAGTAACTCAACTACAGGATACAGAATCACAGAATCACAGAATTGTAGAGGTTGGAAGGGACATCCAGAGATCATTGAGTCCAACCCATTGTCAAAGCAGCTCCTAGCCCAGGTTGCACAGGTAGGTGTCCAGGCGGGTCTTGAACATCTCCAGAGAAGGATACCTACTCCTACAGGGCTGCAAAGCAAGCAGAACATCACAAAATAGCTCAGGGAGTAGTCATGAGCATTTCTTCAGGACCCTACAGCTAAACAGGGACAATGTTGGTTTTAGGTGGACTAGATGATCATAGAGATCTTTTCCAACCTTAGTGATTCTATAACATTATGAATGCCTTTGACTGGCAATTACTGCACCAGAATCTAAACCACTGTTAAACCACACTAAAAAATAGAAAGTGAAAGATTTCAGACTGTCTAATCCAGTACAGATTAGAATGTTGAACACTTAAGAGTGCACGAAACTGATACTTAAAGAGTAGCTGAACAGGACATGTGGCTAATTTTTATTTAATTTCTTGATTCAATATTCATCAGCTGTAAAGAAAGATGGCAGGTTTCCGTCATGTACTGAAAAGTGTCAGATGCTTACAAAATATTAATTAGATCTCTTAGAAGCCTTTTTTGTTTGTTTGTTTGTTGTTTGGTTTTTTTTTTTGCACTCTAGAGAAATAAGTAGATGAATTGTGAGAACGGGGATACTTAAAAACATAGCTCAGTTTTTTTCTGCCTAAATAAAATGACTTCAGAGGAGAATGTGTCATTAGGGAAGTATTTATCCCACTAGATATTACTGTGAAATACAACATGATGCACTGCTTCACCAAACTAGAGGGCTACTGTTTAAGTGAAAATTAAGCTCAAAACATATAAACTGACTGTGTAACCTTATAGATCTGATGAATAAACAAATCATCTGTTGTGACGCCAGAAATATTTATTATTACTGTTAAGTAATCAAGATAGAATTGGCAATATATTTTGGCATCTATTCATTTAAAATATAGTTATTAATTAATTTGGACTTGGAAGTGCTTTTCTGTAGTTTCTTGGAATAAAATTTTAATCAAGCTTTTCTATTTACTTCTTGAAATAAACTTTCCTTCCAAATAATCAAGAAAACACAAAAGGGCCTCCTTATTTTCTTTTTTACATTTACTGTTATATATCTAAGAAGCTAATAAATAGGTAAATAAATATTCTTGTTACATTCCAGAGTATGTAACAAATAAGTGACTGTGAAAGAATGACATATTGTCTGGAAATGATCTTGGTGGAAGAAACAAGTCTGAAATCTTCCGTAAGGATTGCACAAATGACAAAGTGTAGCTTCAGTAACTAAAAAACATACGTCTTGCATTCAGGTTGGACCTATTTTTCCTTCTGAGGAGGTGAACAAACAACCACTGCTTTCAGAGCCTAGGAAAGACATTTACTCTAATGAAGTAGCATAACTCCTCTCACATGTGTGCAAGCAGGTATCCACATGTTTCAGTAAACTAAAGATTTGAGAAGACTTGGTTATTTGTGTTGTCATAAAACTCTCAGCCTCCTGGTACCCCAGTTTCACATATCCAAACTGCAGACAGTGACGTTCATGGTGGTCGGTCACTAATATGGGGGCAGACTCAAATAACTGTGAGCCTCTTCAATATAGTGCAGACCAGTAGGCCTAAAATACCAGGCTAATATTCCTGGTTTCTACTTTTTTACTTTATATGTTCCTTGATGAGTAGCAAGACATCAAATTCAGATTAGTGGACACAGTCTACACAGCAACTCTAAGATGTGTTTGGTGCCACTTGCCAAGGGTGACTCCCTCAGGTAGTCACAATCCAGGAATCAGTAGATTGGTGCCTAAAATGAAAAGGCAATAGATGGTCACTAGAAGAAAAACAGATTTACAGATCTAACACATCACTGATCTTTTTTTTAATTTTGTATTTTCACTAAGAGATTTCTTTTATATTTGCTTTCTTTTCCTGGCAATATCGCTAAAAGAAATGCATTATGTCTGTGTTCTTAAATGAGATTGCCTAAAGAGATGATCTCCACCTGTTTGGAGGAATTAGCTGAAGAGATGCACATTAGTCCACAAAACCCAGATCTGCAACATCAGACAAAGGACAGCAGGCTTGATGAACATTTGTCAGGAAAGTTTAGGTATAGGTGATTCTGTGGAGGAAGTGATGAACTCTTGCAAATATTTTCAGCAGTTTTATAAGATTCTGGAACGTCTAGTGATAACATCTATTCCTTGGTCTTTAGAAGGGCAATATGCTGTGAAGAAATTATCTCTGGCTGAATGGTATTCCCAGTGAAAATCTGATCTGTAGCCAATCTATAACTCCTGAATTCTTCTTAGAGAAAACTTTAATTTTAGCAACATTTTATTTTAAAAATGCAGTTCACTCACAGTTAAGTAGCTCACATTCTAGGTTTGTAAATAGCTCGTCTAGTATATGGGAGATAGATGCTGGCAGCAAGCACCCACTTTCAATATTTTGATTAGTTCTGCTTGGCTTGTATCATCAGTTGATTGAATGTAAGATTGTGCACATTAAATAGATAAATGACTTTATGGTGACTTGGCAATTATTTAACCACTAGATTGTACCCCGAACTCTATCTTTACCAGATAAATAAAAAAAATCCATCACTATCCATCCAAAGTGAGGTAGAATTATTAAGACATACTTATAATTCATAGAAAGACATAATAATACAGTTCTAATATGCTTCAGGCTGCACTTGCAAATGCACATCCTGTCGCAGAAAGAATTTCACACAGACCACTTACGTTGGTGTTCAGGAGGTGTTATTGTTTGAAAGCTCTCAGGGCCTACTGGATCAGTAGGCATGCTGAATCTTTGAGAATCAGGCCCCACTTACTCTGATAGAGGTAATGGAAAAATGAGAATGAACTCCCTGCAAAAGGTGCAAAGCTCACCAGTAATCTGTAAATGCTGGGGTTCTTTTTTCAAGTAGTGGTCAGACTAGTTCCTCAAACTTGTGTAGCTAATGGGTGTTTTGTAGTATGTCACAGTAATCACAACAGAACTTCCAGTACTCCTTTCAGATGAAATAGTGTTAAAAAAATTAAAAAAAAAGGTGGACAAATGTAGTATTTTTCGACAAGTACTAACCCACTCATGGTGTACCTCTATAACTCTCCTGAATTCATTTGCACATAAGCTCTGAGCGTGAGACCTGTGGACACATCAGTCCAAGGAAACCAGACACACAGGGCCAGGACACTGTGCCATTTGAGGCACCTGTTTTGTACTTGAGCTGCAGCTCTTGTCTCTGCCCTCTCTGCTTATGAAGAGGAAGAGGATACTTCTCCAGAAACAAGAGATTAATTCAGATGTTTGAGGAGATGTCACCTTAAATCTGATGAATAAATAAGGTAGTGTGCATGCTCCTGTTTCTGTCTTGCTTTCTTTCATGTCTGCTTGTGTTCTCGGGCTGTAATTAAAACATTATCTAAGTTAACTTCGGCTTCACAAAGCAAATGATCCAAATGCAGAAAATGTCTTCCATGAGCTGTGTCAACAGCTCATCAGAAGAATCAAACATGGAAAGAGCTATTCTCTATGTAAGGTTGAACGTATCTGATCCATCTCCCATCTGCCTACTTAGTGTCTTAGTATTTTGTAACAATTAAGAGTCTATTGAATCAGTTTAGTTAGAATTCGGCAATAAAAGTGTTTAAAACATTATTTTCCCTCCTTTTGAAAAATTCAATCAAAATACAAAAGATCAGTAATAGAAAAGTGTATCTTCAGTTTCTTAATAAACTGTTAGATTATCACCCTTCAAAAAGTCTTTCAAGAGCTACAGCAGATACTGCTTCCTAGTAACTTTGTGTAGGTGGGCTCTCAGGCTGTGCACAGACTTGTTGAAACCATCAGGCAGTATTTGTGCTTTGCAATTCTCCCTGTGTGTATTTGCCTGTGGCACTGGGGCTGGGGCTCACATATTGGAGAAATGCAACTGTTTCAGAAACAAAAAAAAATGCATTCTTACACTTTATCACTATTGCTTTAAAATATCAGAATCCAGCAGCAATATGAAACAAAAAATATTACACTGTTTGTCAGAGTTCACTTTAACAGTGTTCTGGAGATGTGGCAGGAACTTACAATAGACAGTTCAGTGCAGTTGGAAATATTTAATTTCCAAAAAGGTAGAAGTCTGGGGCTCCTGTGGAGTCCTGAAGCCTGAAGGTAATTTATAGGCCACGTTTGCTTTCACGTACGTCACTGGCAAGATTCCCATTGACTTCAACTGAAACAAGATTGAAACAGTTTTAAAGAAGGAGTATTACTAGGTTTAACATTTCAAACCCACGGAGTAGAGTTAACATTATCGTGATGGAGCATTTTATTTTCAAGTATATTTGTCAGTGTATTCAAATGAAGAAATGTAGCTTAACTTTTAAATTTTCATATGGCTGGGTTGAGCAAAATGGAAACTGCTTTCAATTAAAAAATACAATTAAAATATTGAAACATTTGGATTTGGTAGGAGAAAATGCTGTATTTAACTCATTGTAATCCATTCATTGGTTTGTGATATCAGAGTTCTCAAGCAAATAGCATAAATCCACATGATGTCCTTGCATATGCCAGCAGATTTCTCATTTGGGTCACAGAACTAGCTGAAAGATGCATTAAAATGCATCTAACTGGACAGCTTCCCTTTCTGAGAAGTCTCAGCAGTGCTGGTGATTACAGTGAGGTTTTGAATGAAGTTGCACAGCAGAAATTGGTTCCAGATATGTCCACTGCAGAACAGAATACCATGTGAAGTATAACTGAAATCTCCCACAGCAAGCCAATCAAAAATTCTTTGGGGGTTCTGACATCATAACTGTAAAAGAAGTAAGGTCTTCAGGGCATATGTGTAAACCTTTGCACTAAAAGTGTTGTCAGGATGAAAAGCTGTCTTAACCTGCTCTGACTGCCACTCTTTACCTGAGTGATGGAGTTTCTTATGCATCACACTATTTAACTCTGCAGGAATTTACCACCCCTTTATTTGTACAAGTGACAATATCTTACTGTGAATACCATGCTAATGAAAGGGCAAAAGAGATGTGCTCTAAGTGATTCTGAGTACAGTGAACTGGATTCTGGTTTGAGTGCAGGTACAAGGAATAGGACAGAAAAGGGGCCTGCAAGCCTCCCCAGCTCTGTTCACTGCTGCACTGGAGGTTATGGTGCTCTGGATGCAACACCCTTTGAGTCTCTTAGGAGCACCAGCAGCAGTGGACAAATACTTAAGAATGACCACAAGAGTATGAAAGTAAGATAGATAGAGAGATAGAGAGATAGAGAGATAGAGAGATAGAGAGATAGAGAGATAGAGAGATAGAGAGATAGAGAGATAGAGAGATAGAGAGATAGATAGATAGATAGACAGACAGACAGACAGATAGATACATGAAGCAACAAAAGTACTTATTTGTCTGCTCAGTAATTACATTTGCTGCTAGATGCAAGCTTCCTACTACTTGCAGTCTGAGTATGAAGTGACAGAATTAGGCCACTAGTGATACTACCAATAACTGGAAAAATGTATGATTGTTTTAAACTGAAACCTAATGTGTTGCCACTTGAAAGAACCTGACTGAATTTACAATAATGAAGATGAATCTTTTCATCCTTTGCTTTTTACTACAGCAATTCCAGATGTTGTGAGCAATGTAATTGGGTAAAAAAATATTCTTCTAATTTTGATACTGACATGCCTATTCAAATAAATGATAACTGCAGTTTCCCATATATCCAGAATAACACCTCTCTGCAGACTTCAACGTAGACCAGCGACTGTTTCATCAGTCCATCTAATTTTATTTGTTTATCATAATACAGGGAGAACATGTACTGAGTAAACAAGTTGTTTCAGAAATTTAATAACTCCTCCTAGAAGAGACTTTCTAACTAAAAAAACACAGTGACATAAACATGAGCTAACAAGTCACAGTCAATTCTAGGAAGGAGTCACAACCGCATAATTCAGTTTATGAACAGAAGATAAAATGCCTGTTAGAAGTTATTTTCTTTTCAGTATGTTATGACAAATGATGCATTTAAAAATAAATGTTTAAAGGCTTGATCCTGCTCCACTGGAGAGGGTGGTTTGCCACTGAACCAGTGAATGGTCAGAGCCAGACCATTAATGAAATCTGAAATAGAACTAGTGCAGAATACCTCTTTCTAAATATTTCTCTATATTATGCACTTTCTGACTGCATATTTTGGAATATACTTAGGGCTTCCTAGAAATATTTAGTGCCTGTAATATGGAAGGAAAAAAAAAAAACTGTGAGAAAATCTGCTAGGGATTGGGTTTTTTTCAGTTAAAAACGTATACTTTCTTGTTGATAAAGGATGTAACCATTAAAAAGGCTTTGACATTTCTTGTAGAGAAGATTACAGACTTTTCTCTGAAACACCAATTTTAAATGCTGTCTAGTTATCTGCAGTTGATGCTCTTACCATTCCTTTTTACAGCAACCATTTTTCAAACAGCTTCTGAGTCAGTCCCTCAGCCTAGTAACCATTGTCTCTTGAACACTTTTTATTCTGCCCAGTTCCTAAATTGCTGACTATTCCAGATCTAGAAGATGAATTACTCCAATGAAAAATATTCAGACATCAAAATGGCTGCTGTCTTTTCAAGAGACTGGATTAAATACTGGAAGTGGCCTAACGTAGATATTTCTAGTATTAGAGATGTGTTGAAGAAATCAGAAACGCATTTCCATTTAATATGAGTCATGAGCTAGTGGGTAAGTAAATCAAAAGAAAACAGTGCATAAACTCCGTGTCTCCCTCTGTGTATTATTTTTTTCATGAATTGCTGTTTACACTGTAATTTCTTGTGTCTGTATAGAAGTTACACTACCTCTGCTGGTAAATCAGGCTGTTGGATCTGTTTATATGTTGTTCCAGCAAAACATGTGCTTGGTACATCCTCTGCTGGCAACATTTGGAAACATCAGTTTGGTTTGTAGTGAATCAGTTCTCCAGCTTCTGCCTTGGTGTACTGGATTTGCCTCTCTATCTTGTAGGCACATCTGGCTTTGTAAAGTGGGTTCCCAGGAACCGACCCAGGGGGGACAGAGGACCCCCAGCCACCAGGCTGCCAGACAGGCAGTATCAGCCCATGGCTGTTTGCTATATGGCCTCAGAACAGCTGGTGGCACTGTCATACCACAGCTCTGAGCTTGCATGTCGCCGGGCTGTCCCACCGTCTCAAATCAAGGAGCGTTAACAAAGTTTGTATGGAAAAGAAGACATGTTGTGCAGTCGGCCTTCTGGTTCCTTGTATCCCCAGTCCACTGGGGAAACTACAGCTGTGTAAGAGCTGTCACTCACAGAGGCCCTGTAGGAAAAACTCCACTCTAGGCTGGGAGTTAATGTAGACAAGAAAACATTCCTGCCTCTCTATATTCAGTGTAAACAGGGCAACGTAAGGATTACTGAAGCAGCATCCCACTAGGATGTACAAGCCAGGTTTAGTAGAAGGGGTCAGCTGGCCATTCAGAAGCAGCAAGCTGAGGACCCCTTAGCTGCTTCCATTTTCCTGAGCACACCATCTGAGGAAGTGCAAAACAGCTAGCAGTGTTGGCAGTGGGCTGGGAGTGGGGGAACAGTGTTGTCCATTACAGATTAATTACGTGTATGAAGAATGAAGAAAGAGCTATGAAATTAGTGTGAAATGATATTAATTTAGAATTGGCTACTGCACGATTGTCTGAATTGTTTCTTTTCTAATCAGGAGGTTTTCTATTCTACCCAAAATGAAGTTTCTTTTTTTTTCCCTTTTTCATTCTCTAACTTTGGGAGATAGACAGGTAATGTGCAAAATGTTCCACTGTATTACTTTTCATTCTAATAGCAAAGGGAGATTAGTTACTACTTAATCAGATGCTGTCTTCCCACAGCACACTGATGAAGCCTATGAAATTAAGCCATACAGATCTCTGAGTCCCAGAGAGATGATTGTGCTGGAAGTGAATTTGTTCTCCAGGGTGAGCCACATGATGAAGGCAGACAGGGGAAAAAGAGCATCAAATCAGCAGAAGGTTGGCTGAACTAACAGAGATGCCTGACGCCAGGGTCTGGGGTTGTCCTCATGCCCAGGGCTGACCTGTACCTGGTTGGGCAGGACAGGACAAGTCCTGCCTTGCTACCCTAGGGAGCCATCAATTAATAAATGCATGGCAAGGACAGACATCCTTCAGGAGCAGGTGATCCAAATCATGCTTAAAGGTGTTCCCACTGGACTTCACCCAAGCAAGGCCCATCACAGGAAGAATGCATGTTTTACAATCTCAGTGATCCAGGAAGGAGCAAGCACTTTCACGAAGTCCTTCCATCTCAAAATTTGAGTACCTTGGATTCAAATGTGAAACTTCAGATGTACAAAAGGCCTGCCAGTGCCACTGGGGTGGCTTCTCAAAGCAGAAGTGATGTGACTGCAAGTATGGAAGTTTACAGGGAAACTGTACAAATGAGGTTTGCAGTACAGATGAGAAGTGATACTTTTTTCTCATAAAATTCACAGTTCAGCATCATTTGTACTTTTCCCATCGTAAAGCTTGGGAAATTTTTCCTTAGGTTGCTTAGTTTTGCAAAATCTGATGTTGGTTGCACTCTCTTAGATTGCATCTTATAGAATCACACAATCATTAATTTGGAAAAGACCTTCAAGACTATCAAGTCCAACTGTCAACCTTGTGTACAGAGACCCATTGCTAAACCATGTATCTTACTGCTACATCCACAAGTCTCTTCAATACCTCCAGGTATGGGGAATCCATCACTTCCCTGGTTAGCCCATTCCAATACTGAACACCCCCACCATGAAAAAATTCTTCCTAACTTCCAACCTAAATTTCCCCTAGCACAACTTGAGATTATCCCCTGGTGCAGCTTGAGATCTCCACATTGTCCCTGTTTGACTCTTGAGCACTGGATATGCTAAGCCTGCTCACCCCCTGTAGGAGTGTTCTTCCTTCAACAGCCAAACACAGATCTCAGCTGGGAGTCAACAGGCAATTACCCATTTATCCAGCACGGAAAACACTGGTCCCAGATGTCTCTTCTCCATGACTGATGCCTTACCCCAAGCTATAGACAACCAGCCAGATGTGGGATGCCTGCCTCTCCTTGATAAGACCAGGGCTTGCCTCAGCTCCTCTTTCTATTCAGCTGGTAGCTGTTTGACTGCTGGCATCGAGGACTACTGAGGAAAGCCAAGCAGCCTGCTTGCTCCCTGTCCAGTCTCTGTTGGCAGAAGGCTAAATGTCCTCCAAAACAAGGGGGCTTGGGAAGCACTGAGACTCAGGTTGACAAGTGCTGTGTCTAAGCTAAGAGATGCGCTACAGCACAGAGCTGTACTTTGAAAGAGTGACTCAGAGTGCAAATCCTACACTCTTCATTGACCAAAACACATTGTATTACTGGATGCTTTTATTTTATATCACAGGACCTTGCCATTAAAGAATAATGGGAGGTTGTTGAACACAATGAGGATTAATGAAGGAAATTCTACTGACAAGATTTTTCAGGGATCAGGTGAAATTACCCAAAGGATTCTTTCTTGTCTTAATATCAGGAAGTTTATTACTTTGCCAACACTGAGGCTAGAGATATGCAAGACGACAAACCCTTTTTAAGGCACTTATTACAAGATCAAAAACCCCATGGCCAGATGACACAAAACACTAAAACAACTTCAGTCTGTCAATTCAAATTTGTTCCAAATATTTTGAATTTTTAGTACAACTTCAATCTGTCTTGACAGATCAGTTTTTAGCTCATCCTGCCCGTTCTGATTTTATGCTGAATACACATCATCTGTTTACCCATAGTTGGGATAAAGCCTGGCATATATCCATACCCTGTATTCTTGCTAATTTATCAAATATGTGCCCATGCCTCACTCGGGTGTGATTCGTACCATGGGATGATCCAGAGAAAGAGAGATTATGCTGCGGAAACAGCCTGCATATGTCTTCTTGATAGAAATGGCATGTGGCAGAAAGAACTGAGGGAGAAAGCAAAAGGTATAGAAGCTGTAAGAAAGCTGAAGAAGAAAAAAAAAATAAGATCTGAATTAAGGAAAAAAAATGGAAAGAAACAAGTGAAAAAAGGGATATGAAAGCCATGCATAAAACTTCATGTAAGGCCAGTGTGGCTACACGTAACACCAAATGTAAAACACTGAGAACACAGACTAAACACAGCTCAAGTCTAGGCAGGAAGTCACTACATACTTCTGGGCTAGACAGAGGTGTTACCAGGTGAAGCTCTGTGGTCTGTGCTATGAAGAACAGGTTAAACAAACAGAGTGCACCTTTGTGCTTTAAAGTTGGTTGACTGTAAATAATTGCAAGTCACTTTGGTAAAGCAGTTTGGATCACATATACAGCGTTCAATATATTTTTACTATAGCTCTGTAGAGCTGGAAACAAACAGGAGGAATGTACCAATAAAATGGGATGACTATCTGAAGAAGAAGAAAATCTCATTAAAACCTAATGAAAGACAATTTAAGAGACTAAGAAGATTAAAATACCACCAAATCACATTAAATTAGTAACTGAAAAACTCTTGAGAGCAGATTTAGACTTGACAGACTTCTAACTCCTTGCCTTTCTTTTGAAACTGATATCTTCTTACAGGTGTGAATGCTTCTTGTTTGGATGACAACAGCTCTGCCCCAGGAAGTAGATGTCTATCAAAGCTTAACTCTCATCTGGAATCCTTTAATGCAAAGGAGGCTATGCCTTGATTTTGTTCTGTTCTCTCCTTCTGGCTGCTTAGAAGAGGGACAAGCATAAGGAAACTGAGGGGTCACCGGCATGCCCACATGTACTATGAGAAAATGAAGCAAGTGTTGGGGAGAGCAATGATGAGTAGGGGCAGTGTCAGTGGGATAAAATTAGTCCAAGGAGTATGTCAAAAATTGAAGGTATATGAGTTCTTCCTTCTCAGAAATAAGTGAGAAAGCAGCATTATTAATAAATAAATAATTAGATACATGTAAAAGCAAACTAATGTAGGCATAATAGATGTCTTTCTACAGAAAATATTAACAAAGTAAATAACAGGCTGCTCTTACCTAACTGGATAATTAGTAAGAGGAGGTGTGTATTCAGGATCACAAAGTCTCTGATGTTTATGCACAATAATGTAACCATACATAATCGCTCTCTTCATTTATGAGATAACTGCCAAATACTTTCTCAAGGAGTACTCCTCTTTTTTAATACTCTCTCCTTGAGAAATAAAAACAATTACTTAAAAAACAAAGGGTTGCTCCAGAAAGACACTAGAGGCTAAATGAAAAGAGAAATTTAGCTAGTAAAATAAAAGTTCTGTACAACACAACAAAAACTGGTTGAAATTTGAAATTCAGTATTCTGACATAGAAGAAAAAGTCCTTCTGGTTCAGACAAATATAGTAAAAATGTTCAAAATTACATTTTCATTCCTCATGGGCAAAGAGAAGAAGCCAGTAGACCTATTGTGTAAGGACCTCAGAGGCAGCCCATGCAGACAAAGAGCAGATAATCCACGTGTCCCAGACAAGGTTGGTATGGGAAAACCCACTTGGAGCAAGGTGTCCCAAAGCTCTGCTGTCTCTTGACAAAGACAGTTTTGGGATTATATACTTAGTGTTTTTGGCTGTCATGTGGAAGACCTACCACTCTGTGTCTGAGTGATACTGGTTGAGCATGGACCCATGCTCTTCACCCCACAGCAAAGCAGTGTTGGAACAACTGCAGCTATTTCTTTTTCTGGACATGCTAGATGACAACTCAGGAAGTGAGCAGGGAACTAGGATGCCTTTAATGTGTAAGTTCATCAAAACATAAATGTTTTCTTGAAACAGCTTATTTTCAGCCACTTGGTGTTTTCTATAAAGATAAATATATTCATATTTCAATATTCAGTAGAAAATATTCAGTATTCTACTGCAAAATTCTTGATACCTGTTGTATGTGAAATTAGCAGGAAACAATTTTTCAGCAGTTTTCAAAAGGAAGTCTGGTGTGTGCTATGCATTTTAGAGCAATCTTTAAGTACTTGGAAACATGCTTTGTTGTTAGGTACTAGCATGGAATAGTTACAGTGAAACAACTTTAGATTTGGGCTGCTCAGTTTTTCCTAATAGTGATAGGTATAACTATAAAAGTTGTATTCGTTGTGTACCTTTGATAGGAAGGTCATTCATTTTGCATTATCTGCAACCAGACTTTGAATGCTTCTTTTACCAAAATAAAAATCCTAAGTGGTAGAATTGCCACTCCTGAGAAAATACATATTGATTGTGCTCATGGAAGGAACATATATACAGAAGAATGTCTATTAAATATTCTGAACCTGGAATTGCATAAACATTTCCAAACTCACCTATAGTCACTGGGCAATCTTTCCAGCTGTTTCCTCACAAATTCCATGTAAGCATCAGTATTTTTCCTACTTTGAATGGAAGAGGGAGATAAATTTCCTTTCATTACCTACCAGTAATGTAAGAAAGTATCATGGAGTCTGGCCACCCAAGGTCTATCATCAGTAACAGCAGTTTTATATTCGATGAGATTTTTCACTTTAATGATTCACATTTTAATCACAGAACAAAAAGGGAGAAGAGCAAAGGGCTCCATCTCACCCTGCTCCAAAGTGCTTCAGCTTACTCTTGTGACCCTGGCATTAGGCACACAGAAGGCTTTTCTTGCAAGGCAACTCATCTGCCCCCAAATAATTTCAGGATTTCTGTGAATTAAGAAGCAGTGTTGCAGAGCACAAATTCAATGAAGCACATAGTTTAGCACTCATATATATGACAACAGGATTCAACCCTAGTTCAAAAACAAGCAACAAGCAACCTTTCATTTGCATCTCTATTTAAAAACGGAAAAATGTCCTCATTGCCCTGTACATAGACCACAGAGACAGAATGTGACACCTTGTGAAGGACAGTGGAGGAAAATTTCTGCACCTGGTAAATATAAGACCCTGAAAGGGTCTTCCTTCTCTGCATTTATCTAATGAAAAGTGTGTGAAATGAGCTTTGGAACACTTGTTAGCCTTTTAGTGATTAAAAACACAGTTAATTGTGATGGAACACTAACCACAATTATGGTAATCAACTCTAAAATGTGACTGAATCCTTAATTTTAGATTCAGTTTTGTACATAAGAAACTGAATTTAGGTACTGTTATTTGATTAACTAACCAAGAGCTGTGAGGAAGCAGAACACAAAACAGAGCTCAAATCCTTCTAGGAAACCATAAATACTATCATATCAAGTAGAATATGTAGAGCAGTTGTTCTTTGCAACCACTCACTCCTAAGCACATTCAAAAAAGAAACCACAGCATCAAGGGAAGGCATCTAGGAGCAGCAAGAGGAGGTTGTGTCTTGGAGCAAGGAAAAGAAGTGAATGCGATACAGGTTTCCAGAGGCCCTGGAAGAAGAGGCAGAGCTCAAATGCAGGGAGTATAGGACACTGCATATGATCCATTACTTTCACACTGTGACATGACAAAGGCTCCGAAAGCTAGTTGTTTTTTTTTCTCCACATGGTTCTTGGCACTTGGGAAGGGCAGTGGATCGTTGCACCCTGAGGAAACGCTGGGAAAAAGGGCATCCACATTCACATCACTACAGCAGCCAGAATTACCCTGTCAGTGCTATAGGCTACTGCTGCTGGTGCAGCTGAGTAAACTGCTTCACTGGAATCTGTGCCAACTCAGGTGTGGTACTTTGATTTCTGGTGCTTATGTGTGAGTTGCAGCCTGAAAGTGGCTCAATCTCTTGTTCCCTTTCCATTTTTAATAGAAACCAAACTCAGTTTCCATATATAATTTTTTTCTTGCAGAGCATCTCTTCTATCTCCTTGAACAAGGGGCATAGGTCAGAAAAAAAACCAGATGCCAGACTATGATACAAAGAGAGACAACCATGCAGAGTCTGCATTCTCTTTGTCTGTCTTTTATGCTGGGGACCAAACCTGCCTAAAGCTGTATAGAATGCAGACATCTAGTGGCTGAATAATATAGTGCAATTAAATACCTTTACAGGACGCCTGTAAAAATTCTGTCCATTCACATCATCATCTGAAGGCCAGATACCACAGATCCTGTTGAAAACAGATTCTTTGTTTATGCAAGTCCATTTGCCATTCTGTATGGTCCATGTACAGACATTCTGAGGTGCTCTAATATCGTGCTTTTCCAGGATATTGGTTTGAATTGTGTGAAGCTTGGGTGGACAAAACATACAATGACAAGAAATCAGAAAGGTTCAAAATGCTGTGATGCATCTTCTAAATGGCAGCCTATAATTTCACATGCACTTGATAATCATTACCAGCTTTCCTGCCAAGAGCACACAGCTCTCAGGGTTTTTTGTGTTTGTTTTCGATTTGTCTCTTGAGTAAACATCTCCTTATCTTTGTGAATTACTGCACATTTCTAAGCTATGAATAAATCTTTCCGCTACCTTTTGTTAGCATTTGTTTCTTTTCTGCTCAGCCTCACATACAATTACACAAGTAAAGAGATCAAACATTTTTCTAATTATGACTCAAGATAATGAAATTCACTTCCAGCTGACCTATAGTGCAGAAAAGAAATCCGGTATCTTCACAACATGAGGTTAAACATATATTTTCCAGAATTAATTTATACCTGCTACTTAACTGCTGATATGGTGTATCGTACGCAGTTATATGCTTCTCTGCCCTATCAGAGCTTTCATCTGTTTCATGCTCACCACTGTCAGATGTTTACATGAGAGACACTTCAGAAAACACTGTCTGTGGTGTATATTTATATTAAAGCCTAAGGGATGCAAGAAGTTTATGTCTATGTAAGATCAAGGTGTTTTCATCTCCATCTCAGACATAACTATCATCTTAAACAATGCTTATGTGTTTGAAATCCCAGCTTTCTCAAGCACTCCACTTTTCAAATAGTGGAGTGTGTGTTATGGCTTTAATTCTTTATTATTTTCCTAGGGAAACATAGAAAAACATGGGGAATGTGGTGAAGAGGTGACATTTGGGATAAGGGTTGCTCTGTGCTGCCATTTTCCTCATGCTGGTAGGAGAGGGACATGGCAACAACAGACTCTGGGAACAAGGCATGAAGGATGTGGCTTCTAATCGCTAATTTGGCAGTTGACTGTCCAGTAAAATGGGTCGCTTTCACCCGAAATGGGGCAATTCCACCTGGAATGAGCCAGATGCAATGAGTTTTAGTTGAGACTGGAATAGAGAAGGAATATTTCCAACTACATCTCTGCTAGAAAAAAAGTACATTAAAAGGAATTTATTTATTCTGTCTTTGCTCTCTGCTACATCTACAATTTTTCTTCGTTGTTTTTTTTTTGTTTGTTTGTTTGGGTTTTTTTGCTTAAGTAACTCATTGTATACTTTATAGGGCAAATTCTTTCAAAGTTTACCTAATATTTCCTTTCCTAAGATTCCATCTCCTGTTGTTTGTCTGATGTCTGGGGAGGTGCGGGGTCTCTTTGATTCAAGATGAGGTCAGGCTCTGGGGAAGACAAGCAGAAATTAAAAGCTGAGAGTGCCTCTGTACACAGCATGGTAGGAACACCAGCAAGACGGATTTGAAAATACCAGACAGAAGGGCCACAGAAATGACCCAGCACTGGAAAACAAAACTTGTAGTTGAAATCATCACCTCACCAGGGAGGAGGCTGAAGTGGTAGATTGACTAGTGAGTCAAAGGTAAGCCTCAGATTATGCTTGCACCTTGTAAGTTCTGAGGTATACACTGATATGAGACTTCTTGTGGAGCTGTCTACACATGGAGCTCCCCTAACTCATGGTTTCTGCAGTCTCAGCAAAATTCAGCTGAAACTTCTCAATGAAATTATTTAAGATGCTCTGTTTGTAAGCACTTTTAACACTTAGCAGTGGTAGATTTTAGTTACCTTCTGGGATTCAACAACACCAATGAATTAATGTTTATGAGAAAGTCATGGTGCTAGACAGAGACTGCTTGTATTTCCTGTTAGATTCACTGTTCAAGTTCATGACCAGTTTTGTGTAGAGGTATCTCACTATGCTTGCCACTGTAAAGTTGGGGAACAAGTCTATCCTTTAATCTACATACATTTATGCACTGGTCACCTCTAAGACGTATTTTGGAACCAGCCCAGCATGCAGCTTTCCTCCAGCTGTGCTTTGCTTTTCACAAAAAGGGAACCTAGGAGACGGAGCAGAAGGCAGCTGTAGGAAGGCATGGTGCTTTGAGACACTCCTCTGATCTGGTCAGGCAGGAGTCAATGGCCACAGCCCAGAGTTCAAAGTGCTCTGAGAACAAGTGAAGAGATTTAGATCTCCAAGATTTCCTTCAGAGCTTCAGAAAACTACAGAGGAATCCAAAGAACCGATCAGCTGCAGTGGGAAGATCAACCACAGGGAACCTCCTGCCCCATCTCACTTGTCTCCTCCCAAAAGAGAAGAGAAGAATAAGAGTTTCTTATTCTCTGTACTATCCTAAAATTTACCTGAAGGCTACAGAGTCATCTTATGCCGATGAGGCACATAGCTTCTTCTAAGTATGGTATCATAAATTTCTGGATCAAGTGTGTAACTGCTACCTGTGAATTTCTTCTAGCCTCCACACCTCCTGGAAACCTCTAATTCACACATCTAATAAGTCTTTAAAATTATACGGCGCATCACTGACACTAATAATTACCTTTAAAAACACTTCCAGTGCAGATCGCAAGCTAATTAGGAGAATTTTAGTGGCTGTAGACTTGAAAAGGACATTATTAATTGAGGGCCTTACATTACTCTTAGAACACCATTATCAATTTTTATGATTTCTTAAAAATGTTAATACAAGGCAGGCATATGGAACTCTAATTGAAGAGTAACAGAGCCTTGCCACACTCCATAAAACCTCTCATGGGTGCAGTGTAACCGAAGGAATACACAGAGAGCCCTTTCTGCAAATTCCTCCCTGTGGATTCCTACTGAAACGAGAAAGACTAATTTAATTTTTCCCAGCACACCACAAATGTGGGTTGACCACTCTGTAATTAGGAGTGCCTTTTGCAAATGAATTTGTTATAATTAGATCTGGTTGTAAAGACAAAATACAGTTATAAGTATTTTTACCAGTGTTTTTTTTTTTTCTTTCTTTTTTTCTTTCAAAACCAAGCCTTCAAAAAAAAAAAATCACAAATATTGTGACAAGTTTACTAACCTCAGTTCCTCAGTAGTAGGATTTATATGACTCAAACTTAGAAGTCCAAGGCAGTGCAGGAAAGAACAGCAAACACAGGAAGGGAGCACAGGACAGGGAAGTAATGGACTTCAGTATTTCAGTGGAGACATTACATTATTTGTTTTGCAATGTATCTGTGTTTCACAGCCAGAATAATATCAACCAGCTCCAAGATAAGGAACACATTTATTCAGAGAATAAACTACTTCAGATTTCATCATAATGTCAATATTTACCATATTAATACTACAGTTCTTTTCAGTTAATACCTGGTAGTTAATAATACATCACATGAAAAGGGAAAAGATGTTCTGAATGAGTTAGATGTACACCCCAGGAACCAGCAGGTTCATGATCTAGTTCACTCCAGTTTTGGGAGGGTTTTCATTGCTTGTTGCAAGAAGATAGGAAATCACTCTAAACTGGCAGATATCTTTTCTTTATTATTTTTAGAAATTTTAGAGCTGGAGCTGACAACTACAACAAATTACGAGGTAACTGTCAAAATCTGCAGACAACCTGGCCAAGCCATTGCAGAGCAGATGCTACGTATATCAGACCTTACACAGAGACTCCACCTCGCCCTATGCCAAAATATGGAGGAGGCCAGGTTCCGGGGTTGGGTTATTGTTACAGTTGTCTGAAGAGTCGTAGAATCATAGAATATTCCAAGTCAGAAGGGGTATATAAGGATCAAGCCCCTCCATATGGAAGAGAGGCAGTATCCACTGATGTTACTTTGACACACATACTGGACTACTGCAGATAGAAAGTGTATATTTGGTCAGCAGTGCTATCTTGAGCCCTTTGACAGTAATGCATGTAAACTTTTCTTAAATTTGTGCAGAAGATAAAGAGGAAAATTCTCATACATTTTTATATATAACTGAGTTTCCATAGGCTCAAAGAGCAATTTGTCAACAACATCTCTACTAATCTTCATAAACAGGTGCTTCATGATGGATCTGCATGGCTTTATCATAATACCAAGAGCAGCCATGTGTCTCTCCAGACATTCCTGCAGTACACATAGAACCACATGAACTGGTGAGCAGCATCCACCAAGTTCATATGTGGTGTGTGGCTTCCTTCTATTGTTTCTGCTGCGCCTAATACACTCACGCATGACTCTGAGAATTTGTAACTCAGTACTCAGCAGCAGACCTTCTGGAGGTGGAGTAAGCATGCCTTGTGACACTATATTTACCATTGTATGGCGATGACTCTGTGTTTGATTACTCACCAATCTACTCCCAGAGAGTAACCTCTGCTCTGTGAACCTCTGGTTTGCATCTCCATTGTGCCCTGGCTGGAGCTTGCCGTCTGTGCCTCTGCATTCTTGTACTTACACAGGTCTTGCCATAAACTTTCTAGCAAAATGGACTGCACAGCAAACCACGGGGATCAAAGCTACTTCCCATGACATGACATTTTGTTTTTCAGTGTTGTGTGTTTTGCAGGAACTGGAAACTAAGATCTTGTTCAACAGGCCTGGGCTACTTCTGTCTCTTCTGCTCTGTCAGAACCATGTCATGTGTGGGCCGGCATGGCAGTCCCCATGCTGTGCAGCAGCTCAGGACGTGCAGAGAAGGGCCTCAGACCACCATCCTCAGCCATGTGCAGAAACAAATGGAACTGTCATAATTCACAGGAGAACAAAGGCTGATAATTTTCTGCCTGAAATGAACATTACTTTGTAAAAGTCCATGACTCTGTTTGCTGTTATATCAATTAATTTTCCTTATTTCAAAATCGTTCTTTATTCAAATAAGGTTCCTAATAATGCAAATGTCATTCAGCTTTATTCTGATAGGCTATGCTAAATGCACAGGTTTGGCAGAGGAGTGTTCACTTCTGCCCAAAAATAAATTCTGAATTTGTGTAATAGTTTGTGAACAAACAATGGTTTTATTAGCTTTACAGAACACACCTCCCCTCTACAGAAAAGATGGTTACTGACAGCATAAGAGATGCTACAAAATAAAATTCAATGTAACATTCAAAACAATGAGTATTTCTACATATATTAACGTTCATACCAAGCTTAAGATTAGTACAATTTGGATCACAGACCACTATTGAATGCCACTGCAAAGAAACTATACAAGCAATGGTAATTCCCATTTAAAAATAGCTAACAGTGTGAATTGGAAGATTTAATGTTTTCTTCTTTTAATTTACAGCCCCATTCTCAGAATTTCACTGGTCTGTGTGGACAGACCAACTGTCACAGCTGTCTATCAAGGCTGAATTAGATGAAGACAAACAATACAGGCTTTGTGGTTCAACTGAAGCAGCAGTCTCAAAAGTTTCTATTTCTCATCCAAGGGCACTGTGGGAGCATTGTCTTCTGCCTCTCTGAAAAGAGAATGGAACAATTATGTTACTGAAATTCCTCCACAGTGGGTCTGAAAGAATGTTTAGGTCCAGCCAAAGAGACAGGGAAAACTAAAAGCAGTGGTATTATGGACAGCAGGTGGGGGCAGTTTCAGGGTATATACTTTATGGGCATAATGGTCCTAATGGTAAACCTAATGGTAAAGCCAGCACAGGGAGATTTAATAGCAATGGAAGAAATGGCAGTAAAAAATGCCAAGTTAAGTGCAGGGGTAAACTTGAAACAAAGCTTTACAATTGGCTTTCCAAATCAATCAGGTAATTGATTTTAATGTGGAGAGCCTTGTTTTAAGTAGAAAGGAAAATATACTATTGCACAGAAATTGTTTTTTACTATTTACCATCCTAGGGGCCCTACCAAGAAAAGTGCTGAGTACACAGCCCTCCTGGGTGTCAGATGGGCTCAGGAGATTGAAAGCAATGGCCCATTTTGCTCTTCCTAACAGCAGTAATATTCACATTTATCAGCAGTAGAGATAAATTAATATTTGGTTTCATACTAACACATAGACATGCTGCAGCACAACCTTAGGGAATCAGCTGCTGGATTGCCTCAGTTCAGAAGTGGTAGGTATGAGAATGACAAATCATTTCATCCTGTTGTACTAGCAATCTCATTTTTCCTGAGGTTATTTTAGTGCTCAAAATGTATACACAAGGAATCCATAAGTGCTTGGATGTAAACGATTACCTGGGGCTACAACTACTTGCAGGAATAGGCAGCACATCTCTAGAGAGTTCCTACTCTTTTCCTTAAGGAGGAATGTAGAGGCTGTCAGTCACCTACAACACTGTCAAGAAGTAGGTGTCTGCATGCAGGACAAACTGCAATGATTTCTGTATTTGCCCTACATATATAATGCTCCCCCCAGAGCCATGAGGTTTGGCAGCAGGATCATCTGAAGATCAACCTGAAGAAATCTCAGCCACTTTTAGTGGTTATATTCCAAGGGAGATTGTAGGTCTTTCACAGAGCAGCTGATTTTAGACATAGTTATATTTTATGCAATAGCACAGAGGATTGTCTGTTCTTCTTAAGGCTTTGTATACAGGCCTTGTATAAACCCTCCTGAAAATAAAGGTTTCTCTTGTGAATAGAAGATACTGGACCAGACAAAAAATTAGTAAGCACGGAAGCTCAGTGAGATCAGAAGAAGCCAAAACTTCTGCATCCCACATAAGCAAACTAATGCTTTGACAAAGTGACACTTTCTCAATCTCCATTAGTGCTAAACTAATTAACAAAACTGTTTTATACACTGCAGTAAGTAGTATCTCTTTTCTTTCCTGGAGAATCCCTAGTGTGATATAAGGGTGATTGAGTATCTAATTACTCTGTAATTGAATGCACACTTTGTACATTTTTCACTAGTTCAAGCCTAATGCTTTTGGTCCAAAAATCAAAGTCAGTGAAATTAAGTTGAACGCAATTTCGGCTGCTATTGTATTACTGGATTACTTTTGGAAAGGAGCCTAATTACAAGCCAATCTGAAGATTTCAGTTGTGTTTGTTACAAAAATACCTAATGTATAATCTAACAAAAGACTAATTGTATGTGTTGGTGGTGGTGTTATTCATGTTTACCTTTTATTCACATTTAAGACTAATTTGTCTACCATGACACATTAATAACACTGTTCCACAACACATATAACCAAGTAACACACCATTATCTACTATGTAGACATCAAGGTACCCGCTTCTCTTACTCTTCTGAAGAGTTTATAGAAATGTATGAGTGTTGCTCTGAAAGTAAAACCTCCAATTTTAAGATGCTGGCCCACAGCATCAGAGGCAGTGTTGGTGGGTGATATTCCATTATATTTTGTTACTCTGTGTCAGATAGCAGCAAACGAGCAGCTTGATGAAACGTTGTTTGACATGGAAGTATGTAGGAAGCAAAGAAGGCCACTGAATTCCTCCATTTAGAAAAATGGTATCCATTGACATTTATCAACAGACATTTGCTGAACATTTATGAAGACCAAACTGCAGATGTGAGCACAGTGAGGTGGTGAATGCTGCATTTCAGCAGTGACAACAGCAATGAGAAAGACAAGGCATATTCCAAATAGCCATGCACAGCTGTCCCACTACAAAATGGAGAGTCTTGATCAACTCATCCACGCGAATCAGCAGATTACAACCAGGGAATGGTACAAATTCAAATACTGGCTTCAGTGCATTAGAAACAATGGTGGTAATGTTGGAATACTGCTAAGTTTGAGCCAGGTGCATCATATGAATATGCACCCAGGAACAGAAAGAACATTGAATGCAATTTTGTCAGGATCTATTGAATATGAGGCAGTTGAATATGAATATTTGACAGTTTCCAGGACTGCAGCAGTACTTTTTGATGCAGCATGGTGTTACCACTCCAAGCCAAAGTCAAAACAGCAGTCCATGGAGTAGCAATGTGTGAATTCCTCACTGAGGGAAAAGATCAAGACACAACCCTCAGCAGGTAAAACAGCATGCGCTGCCTTTTGGAATAGGAAAGGGATGATGCTTCTGGATTTCCTGAAACCTGGACAAACCCATCAACTCTGGCCACTACAACATGACAATGACTAAGTTGAAGGCTCAAACTTCCAGAGCTGGGACAAAGAAGAAAACCTTTCACATGTGACAAGAAAAAGCCAGGTCCCATACCAATCTGAAAACTGTGGAACACATCAACTCTGGCTGGACCATCCTACTCCATGTACTGTATAGTCCTGATTTGGTACCTTCTGACATTCGTCTGTTCAGGTTAATGAAAGATGCACTGCCTGGGCAATATTTTTCTAGCAATTATGTCATCATAGCAACTGTGAAACACTATGTCACCTCCACTTATTCTGACTTTTCTAAGAGGAGCATGAAGGCTCTCGTTCATCATTGGTGAAAATGCGTAGCTCAGGGTGACTATGCTGAAAAATAGCTTTTACAACTAACAATATGCTCTATGAAATAGTGTTATTGTGCTTTTTGTATCTGTATTAGATTACATGGAAATAAAAAGGAGGTATCAGGTTTGGAGGGACCTATGCAATAATTAGACTAAAATGCACAAATGTGCTTGTATATTATAATAAGAAAACTGCCTAGATTATTTACTTGTTTATTGTGTGTATTTCTGCCTCTTCAATCTCCTTTGCTTGGGTTGAGTCTTATATATAAATAGAGCTACAATACTTCAAATGGAGTTTTCTAAAGCACAAATGGTTGGGAAATCTGACATCTATCATCAGAATACCCATGATTTAAAGCAAAGAAATATTAACAAAGTAAATAAAATGTACAAATCATCCTGAAAATGTAAATACATATATATATATGTATGTTTCCAAGAATACTTCTAGTTTTTGCATTTGTCAATTTTACATACTTGCATTCCTCACAGAGAATGAATTCTCTTGAAGAAAATGCAAGACAGTAACTATCACAAAAACAGGGAGCGGAGGAGGAGCAAAGATCAGGGCCAAGTTCAGTGTACTTTAAGAACATAAGGTCCCATTACGTAACACAACATACTTTAAAAATGAGAAAAGATAGAAGAAAATTTCAGCAAAAACCACATTGGAACAGCCTTTGGCCAAAATCATTATACAAGATCAAAAACTTTCTTCTGCTACTTTAAAGTAGTCCATCTCCTTTCTGGAGAGCTTTTCATATGCCTTTGTCTTACCATTTTCCTTACCGCTATTGTCTTATACACTGTTTCTGTGGTGTTTGCTTTTTTCTTAGAAGCATCTTCTCAATAAAACTAGATAAACTAAAATGTTCACTAAGAGTTAAACTTCTATGGACATGAGTAGCAAAATTGCTTATAACACTGGCTACATATTACCACTATTCTACACCTTCCTAAAAACAGCACCTGAAAGTATTATCAGGCATGGATTCAGAGCACCTCAGAAAAGAAATCCCACTACCTTATAAACCTTCATGTTTTCTGCAACAATTCATAATTCTTTCTATGAAGAGTTCATAATGTATTGAGTGTACTTCTAGCTTTGTGAATGTTTAACAATATCTAGCTAACAAAAGTATATTTGCTTCTCTTGAGCTCAGCAGATGGATAAAAAGCTTCAAAAAGTTACAGAAAGTTCTGCTTTGTAGCACTGCTTTGCCGCAAAATCTGAAGTCAGTGATAAAATACAGCTAATAACAATCACTTCTAATACTCATTTCTCACTCTCTGAGTGAGAATTATCAGTTGCAAAAATATTTTCAGTAACCCAAATAACTTGGTCAGGTTTTATATTTATTTCCAAGATGATGTTGTCTGTTAAGCATGAGTTGGTATGCATGTGTTCATTGCATTGTTTTCATCCATATAGGTCTAGAATCACAAATTTCAATAAGAACAAAAGTCTGTAAATACCTGCATTCTCAGTTCCAATGGACTAAAAATATTCTCATTAAAACTCTCTTTGTGATTTCATTAAAGCAAAACAAAGTGTACTCCCACTTTGCAACATGTTGTACAACATTGTAGAATACATGTTGTAGGCTTTCTTCTTTATGTCTGTAGTCATACACATGCACTTGCGTGTCCTAATATCCTTAACATTTGAGAGCTGTTACATTTTACTCATAACAATCTAGAATCTCTACACTTAAGAATCAGGTGCAGTTTAACTAGAAAAGATTTATATTTTCTATCACTTTACCTCAGTGCAATCCGCAACACTTTCCCTGTAAGCAAATATGACGTGGCAGAGTTTCTGTGCGTGTGTGTTTTCAGAGCCATGCTTTTGTGCTGAAATTGGCAGTAATTATTCTGTGAGGAAGTTTTTTATGACAGGAGCTCCGGGCTACATTATCAGTTTCAAAACAGTACTGTATAAACCATACATGACTTACGGTAAGCAGCTGGAAACTATACTCTCAGAATGTTTTTCATAAAAAGGCTGATAACAATACATTGTGGATACCAAAGAATGTGTGGTGTTGATAGAGAGCCACGTACCAAGAAATTTGGGAGCCTTTGTCAATGCGGAGTATCTTATCTGAAGCACATAGCAAAAGTTTGATTCCTAGGCTACCTTATGACGCTGTTTAGCTTTGATAAGGAAGCACAGTATCTTGTTTCTTTTTTCTGTGTATTAAGAGATTTCAACTCTTTTCCATTCCTCTACTAATATTTATGTATTTCTAAAAAGAGCTCTGTAAATGACTGAACAAGGACTATTCCAATACGGTACTTGCTCTGGAAACAGGTACATCTCAGCACTATTTTACTGAGGTAAATAACATTATCTCAATGTTATTTATGGCTTAGTCACTCCCTGTACTGATGCTCTGGGCTGGAAACTTGTATTTCTACTACAGCGATGATCGGTCCATGAGTCTTGGACTGCTTATGGCTGCTGAATCTTTAAATTGTTTCTGTTGTGTCAGAGGCATGCCTCACAAGCAACAAAGGCATTATGCTGCTTATGAAGTAGGATTCCTAGCAATCAGAAAACAAGTTAGGCTGACACTACAGTTTTAACCTTGAGTGTACATCCCATTTCCTTCTATTACTGCTAAGCAGTGGAAAGCCACCTGAAAAAGTAGGTGGCTTTCAGCCACTCCTGAAGCTCTTCATTTCCTGAATGTTCCAGTTTTTGGCATGCTTCCAGTGGCTCTGATTACAGTGAGTGGCTCACAAGCCAAAGGTGTTTGGCCTTGGTCCTGTAGTCACGCACTCAAACATAAGTACATTCTTAAGTATTCTGAAGTGGCAGCAATTTGCTGGGCACTCCAAGTAAGAACAATAGTTGGTTTTGTTGATAGCCATGACTCCACATATGCTGTGTGATTTTCAAAGACGGAAACCTGACAATTACACCAATTCTTTCAAGCACCAAATTTAAACTCACGGAAACAAAAAATGACAGATGAAAAATCACTTGCTGAAAGACAGCATAAATACTTACATTTCATCACATCTAGGAAATCCGTATCTGCATTTCTAGAAAATTTGTGTTAATAATTTCTGGAGATTTTGGTTTTTTTTTCCTTCTAAATCAGGAAAAAGAGAAGAATGGCCACAGTAGTATAATGATGCATGGCTGCTGAAAGCTTACTCCAGCTCTGGATCAATGCAACAGAAAAGCATATAACTCCTAACTCTTGGAACTTCCTCACAGCACCTTGTTAGTGAACTTCAGGAACCACAAAAGCTACTGGCAGCTGAGAGCAAAGACATATTGATTGGTAATGAGAATCTCCTTTCAAAAGTGAAGTTCACTGGCATTTAGTTAAGCAAAGAAATACAGACATCAGGCCTCTCTCAGCTCAGTTTCTCAAAGACAAGGCACAGTTCTACTGCTCAGTCTCTATTTGAATGTCCTTTCATATTCTGTGTTCTACTACTACTATACAGTGCACAGTGCTGTGAAGGGGGGAAAGTACCATTACTTTTTTAGTAATACGTCACTCCAAACAGGCCACCCTGATCCTTTGTTCAGTGCCCTGCAGAAGGGAGCAATTCAAACTGTTCACTCGCAGAATCCACTGGATGAAGTCACCACAGTGTCCTCCCTCCTTAGTCTAAGCTGTGAACCTAATTCTGTGCTGATTTCTGCTTGTCAGTTCATACCTCACAATATTATATTCCTTCCTATTCTTCAGACCTACCACAATATTAGTATTTTAATGACATTTATTTTTACTTCTCATTTTGAAAATACTGTTAGGAAAACAATTATATTAAGAATAGTCTTTTATCCAGAGTTATTTCTACAACCATCATTTACAAGATGTTGAATAAATTTGTAGCTACTGTCAGTCTGTGGTCTACTAGAGGTGTATGTGTTTGTATGGATGTATACATTCACTTGTGTGCATAAAAACAGATGCTTTTTCAGGAGTTTCTAAATCAGACATGCAAAAAATTGCTCAGGAGAACAAAGCAATGTACATAGGTAGATGGAATACATTTTTTAATTTACAGATAGAAAATATAATAAGCTGTGTCCCAGACATGTAAATTCAAGATAGCCAACCTACCTAGATCTCCAATTTAATTGGAGATTGAATTACTTTGTTTACTGGTTATGATCAGTTGAAAATAAAATTTATCACTTTCAAAAGAAAATATTAGTTCCATATTGATTTAGCAAATTACTTTCTAGAATTAGGTCTTACTACCTTCTGTTCAAATAATCTCATTGACTCCTATGACTTTGGTACTGGACACTTATCTGACCTTCTCTTAGTAAATGGGAGCAAAACCATTTAATTGTAATATGAATGGAATCATACTTACACAGCCTGTTTTGCAAACTGTTACAGACATGAAGGCATGCCACAATAAGTTCAGTGTCACTGTCCACTCAAGCTGATATTCAACTATTTGTTGAAAACAGACATATCACTCATTCATAGATAAAGCCATTCTGCTGATGCAACAGAAACTTGTCTATGAAATCAATTACATATAAAGCAATAAGAACTAAAGAAAGAGTAATAAAACTATTGGAAATCACACATAATACTTCAGTGAAAAAAAACCAAAAAACAGAAAATGTATTTGTCATGCCCCAAAATGCAAGACACTTTGAAAATACTGACAACTCGCATATTTTAAAACAGTGCATCAGAATCCAAGTTGCCTTTAATAAAATGCTAGATTTAAAAATTTCTTTATTTGATTTCTAGGAGTGATTGCATTTGTTGTCCCCATTTTTAAGCCTTTTGGCATAATAGTAAGTAAACAAACCTTTTTCCAAGATCACATGAGATTATCAAGAAGTAGCCTGACACACCATGGACTATGAGTGAAGTATCAACTATCAAAAAAATAGTGGTAATACGGAGGGGCCACAGTGCTATCCTGTCTCTCTGCTCTTTCAGAAGAGGATTTGGGGGTCCTGCTAGACAACAAGTTGAACATAAGCCAACAATGCAACCATGCAGCAGAGAAGAGCAACAGCCTCTTGGGATGCAATAGGAAGTACATTGCCAGCAAGTCAAGAGAAGTGACACTTATGTTGACTGCACTGGTGAGAAATCTGGAGTGCTGGGTCCGGTTCTAAGTTCCCCCAGTTCAAGATAAATATGCACTGGTGACAGGCCACAAAAAGGCTACAGAGATGACTATGGAAATCCTGTCATAGGAGAGGGCAAGAGGGCTGGAACAGCTTAGCCTCAAGAAGAAATGTCTCAAGATCGAACTTATCAATGTGCATAAATACCTTAAGAGATGAAGTACAGAAGATGGCATCAGACTCTTCAGTGTTATCCAGTGAATGCATGAGGCAATGAATGCAAATCAAAATGCAGAAAATTTCATTTAAGCTTAGAAAAAATATTTTTCAGTCAAATAAAAGAACAGGTTGCCCAAAAATGTTGTGAGATCTCCCTCCATAGAAATATTCAAAACACAATGAACATGGTCCTGAGCAGTACACAGTAGCTGAGACTGCTTTGAGCAGTGGATCAGGCTAGTACATCTTCAGAGGCCCATTCCAACCACAACTATTCTGTGTTTCCACTGTTCTTCAGCCTAAAATTAAATTCAGGTTTTTTTTCACATTTCATGCCTGAAAGCAAACCTGAAGCAAGCTTTCCCTCCAAATTTCTTATCACCTGACTGGGTTTGTCACTAGTGGATTTGATTAAAATCAGTTGTAAGTAAGAAAAAAAAGTTCTTCCTTTTTTTTTTCTATAGAAACAGAAATGAAATTTTCAACAACTGCAATAAAGATGTAAATTCTGTAAAGGTTATTCTGTAAAGAATATATTTCAAAAGCATCCACAAAACAGATCCCATAGATTCATTAATCCCAGGCATTTTCTGTAGAAAAGTAGAGTCAAAAGAGGCAAACTGAACATCAACAAACTAATTCTAATGTCAATCAGGTTATAGCAGTGGAGCTATGAAGTCCTACCTGCAGTCTCCTCCTCCTTAATACCTCCACTTGAGTCCAGACAAATTTTCCTCCAGAATGAGAGGAGGCAGCTATTTTGAGATCTGGTATCTCTTATGATACAAGAAAACTAATATATATATATCTTTACCTGGGATTAGACACTGTGATATATGTTTGTGCCATCTCTGCCTTCAATTCACTAAGGTACCACACATCTCATCAAATATCAACACATGCTATTTGATCATAAGCCACAAAGGTTCAATCTGTCAAGGTTTCATCCAAGGCTGCAGATTCATGAGCATAGCACGCATAAAGCCTGCATTCTGATTCAGACAAAACTTATTAGACCTTTTACACAACCTTTCTCTACTCTTGTGCATACACCACCTATATGGAAACATTTGTCTCCTTTCCTTGACAGAGTGAGGAGGTCACAGAAAAGGAATGTTTCTCAAGGTTCATCAAGAGGCTGCACCACAATTACTTGTAATAAAAGAGAAAATACTGAAATCTCTTCGGGCAGGTGTTACTGCAGCCTTGGCAGAGGGACATCATGTCAGCAAAGAGGTCCACCAGTACATTTGTAATTGCAGTAATTAAGACATACCAGAGCTTTCAAATAAAAGGTAATCTCTTTGAAAGCAAGAAACACTCCCTCTTGGGTTATCATCTATATCCCACCCTGCACACTATTACTTCCCTATCTGCTACTGGATCTTCATAGAAATATTCAGCCTGTGTTAGAAGCTCTAGCTGAAGGATTATTACTCATTTCCAGGAAGGAGAGTGTGTATCTTTTTTGAGAACGTCTGAGGTCCACGTGGGGACCTGCTGTTCCTCAACACCTTCCTCCTGAAGAGAACTTCATGAGGAAAGTACTAAAAACATAGGTAAAATTATTTCCTCTTTCTGTAGAAGAGAGGTGATAAAGGCCACACAATTTGCTTTCAAACTTCACATATCTAGCTCCCACCTCCCCAGAGACAAAATCAACTGCAGTCTTTAATTGGTTTGTATTGCCAGCTGTATTGCCAGCCTTTAATTGGTTTGCTAATGGTTTTGACTGATGCACCCAAAACTAAAAGGAAGCTCTGTCCATATTGATTTCTGATAAGCAGTTCAATCAGCTGTAGAGTGCCAAGTGGCCAATTCTTCTGTGGTGCACACAATAACTAGATTCAAATTCCTTCTCAGTGTTCTAAAGTCTATAGTTAGTGCTGTCCAACAGCAACTACTAATTTACATTAAAAATTCCAACATTTGGGAATTAAAAATTCAGATTATGTTGTGAAGCATGGCCAAGATAAAACTTGCTTTTTTTTTTTTAAACAATCCTTTAAAAGTATCAACAAATGTAATACAATTTCAAATGTGAAAGCAAAAGGGAAATTTTCGCATTTCTGTTCCAACAATGTAAAGGGAAACTATTTCATGCTTAAAATTCAAAGACAGCGTGTCAAGTAATTTCACTGTTACAGACTTGAATTACCTGTACTCGCCTCAGGGCATTATTCATTCTCTGAGAAAAATTGTACTTTAGTATTGCTATGATTTTCCGAAATAATTTTAATGCAGAAGCCTGGGTGAATCTGAATCATTCATTTCAAGATTAAAGTGATGACATTCTCAGAGTGTAGAGAACCATTTAATTGAGAACTGAGCTTAAGGATGTGCCCAAAATCAAATATGTGAATGAGAGAACAGTATTAATAGGAGGACTAGTGTTTTGCTTTCTTTGCTTAACTTCTGGGATGCTGATACTGAATATTATATTGAATGCTTATGCTATATCAAAAGATCATGAAATTGTTGGCCACTGTCCCAGGCCATTTAATAATTTGTCACATGTTCCCACTAGGCTTTAATGGATCAATTTTTGGAAGTACTGAATTATTAATCTCTCTTTTAGGGGTTATCTGCTGCCCTGATCATTTGTTAACTTTATATGAAGTTGGGTGCTGGAACCAGAGCATAGTCTGAAGAGCCTTGACTCCACAGCAGAGCCTGAAGTGAAGTAGGAACATCCATCATTGACCAAGATAGGGCATTAATTTACTGTACAAATAACTGTCTGTACCCAAAGGCTTTTTAAGTATGTCAGTAGTTAAAGGAGGATTAGGGGAAATGTGGGTCCTCTGCTGAATGAGGTGAGTGCTCTGGTAACAAGGGACACTGAAAAGGGACATATTGAATGTCTTCTTTGCTTCAGTCTCTATTGCTAAGACTAGCCCACAGGAATCCTAGACCCTGGAGGTAAGAGAGAGAGAAGATGGGGAATTGAAGTCTTCCCTAGGGTTGAGGAGGATATGGTCAGAGAGCATCTAACCAAAATCAACGCACACAAATCCATGGATCCCAATGGCATTCACCCATGTGTGCTGGTGGATTGCTGAACCATTATCATCTTTGAAAGGTCTTGGTAAATGGGAGAGGTGCCTGAAGACTGGAGGATAGCCAATGTCACTCAAATATTCGAACAGGGAAAGAAGGAGGATCCAGGGAACTACAGGCCAGTCAGCCTCACCTCCGTCCCTGGAAAGGTGATAGAACAATTTGTTCTGGATGCCATCCAAGCAACTGGAAGAGAAGGTTATCAGTAGTCAACATTGGGACACTGTGGGACTAAGGATCTTAAAGAAAAGCTCTCTCAGCGAGAGGGTGAGAGATGATATATTTGAATGGGTCTCACACAGATAGTACAAGCAAATGATACAAAGAAATGGTACAAAGGAACAAAAGGCTCACCTTGGATGACAAAGGCTCGCGGGACTCCACACGGGAGGGATCTCCACGAAGAGATCCTTCCCGGGTGGAAGCCAGCCCTTAAATGGGGCTTGGGGGGAGGTGGAGCCAGGCTCCACCCCCCTCCAATCACACAGGTATCAGTATCTTCACCTGTGTCCCATGGCTGACTCACTGCCCACCTCAGGTGATCAATCAGTGGCTCAGGCTGTGATTCAGTAATTCCCCTACAGACACCATGCTCAAACAACTTGGTAGCCTTCATTCAATGTCATCACTGGTGGGGTAGATGAGGGGAGAGCAGTGGATGCTGTGTGCTTTGACTTTGGCAAGGTGTTTGACACTGTCTTCCACAACATCCTTGTAATGAAGCTTAGAAAGTGTGGGATAGATGAGTGGATGGTGCAGTGAACTGAGAACTGGGTGACTGGCTGAGACATCTTAAGAGAGTTGTGGTAGTAGTAGTAGAGTGATGGAGCACGGCAACAGGCTGCCCAGAGAAGTTGTGGAGTCTTCTTCTGTGGAAATATTCAAGTCCCGTCTGGATGTCTATCTGCATGACCTCCTGTAGGGAACCTACAGGGGGGTTTAGCAGGGGGTTTGACTCGATGACCTCCGGAGGACCCTTCCAACACCTACCATTCTGTGGTTCTGTGACAGTGTATATTGAAAACTTTTCAGTAGCATGATTCCAGGTGAAATTCTGGGTGAATTAGTTCTCTTACGAGCACATGCAGATAGCAAAAATGATATCACTATATAATGAATTCCACCCAATAAGGTAATGATAAGTACCTCATGCTTTTTATTTTTTAAAAAGAGTTTATTGCAGCATAGTTTTTAATATGATAAAATGCAGTAGGACTTATTAAAGAAAGAAAGTGAATGGATTTACACTTTTCTTGAACATTCCTAGATAAGCTTTCGTACTACTGGTATCAAGGTGGACCCACATTTATTATAAATCAACCATAAATGTTGGTCTCTGACTCACTACTTTCAAGCTAACTAGTTGTCTTGGTAGAAAAATTTCCTAAATTTAATTCTTAGAATCTCATTACTAGATTTTTCATTATAGTAAAGCATTGATTACCTAAGTGTAATGAGCTTTATGTGTTAAGTGTTGATTACTGCGGGTATTTATGTTGTAATTTATAGAAGCCAGGGGAGCATTACATGGGGAGTTTTACTAACTGAAGTGTGGATAATTCAGGTTCCCAGGTGCATTAGCTCTTCTGCTCTCTGATCCAATGAAGGCTAAAAGCATCACTGAGGACAAGAAGCACCAACTACTTTGATGAATAAAATAATGTGAAAAATTACCCATAAGAGAAATTAATTAATTAGTCTCCTCTTGTATCTGCACTGGTTTTGACAAGATTCACTGTTTTGTTTAGAAAGGAGTACCCTGTTTAACACTAGATTATAATATTCACTAGTGACTGGTCTTCTAAAAACATTAAGAAATTAAGCAGTGCTTTCCACAACTAAGGAAATCTGTCATAAAACTGTAGGCATAATGTGCAGTAATAGAAATTTCAAGCTACAAGAAGTAACTATGATCTAACTGCCTGAACCACTGTCTACTAAAGATTTCAATTCACAAAATGACATACTCAATTCCAGCCACTAAAGAACCTAATTATTAGCAGGTCAGAAAGGCAAATCAACTTTGTTACCATAGGATAAAATGTAACAGTACAGTGTTAAAATTTACAATTGTGGCAACATATCATAACGTTATGCTGTAATTAACTCAGTTTTCTCTTTCAGCAAAATTCCACTATGAAAATTATTTCAACATTTTGATTTTTCTACTATGCTTTTACTTACATTAAAAAAGATTTATTTTTGTCGTTTTTCCTCTTCTGCTACTGAAATGCAGCCCTGATGACTCTGTCACTAAGTGGCTGAGTTGGTCTGAAGTTATCTCCTAAGATTCCATCACAGCCCTCTAGAAGTTCTGCGCCCTTAACATGTGTCCTCAATCTACGAAATTCCTCTATCTGAAAGGCAAAAAACAGACATGAAGATGAGACACATTCTGCATTATGGGACTAATGATCAAAATTAGCTTTCCCTGCAGCACTGAAACTTGAAGTGTTCAGACACCAATACTAACATTTAAAAATAGTTGTCAGTACTAACAGAACAGAGAAAAATAAGAACTATGTATGTGGTTTGGAAAATACATCTTTTGCATTTTCATCATTTCTTTTGGAATCTTTAACCTTCTTATTCAATGTAGACTACATCCCACAAAATCGACCTCACAACTGTGACATGATAGCAATGATTCTGGTCTTCAAAGAAGTGTAGGAATAACTCACTTAGCTGGAAATTGTTTTGTCATTTTTCCAGTGATTTATTTATTGCCCAAAATTGTTGCCTCGTTTAAATCAAAACTATTTGCTAAACCAGCAGAACTTTGAACAGGCTTTAAGCTTTAGCAAACGTCTGTTTATATTTTATACATAAATATGTTTTTACAATAAAAATGAAGTATTACTTCAAAAGTTCTGTAGATGTAGGTGTTCAATATACTTTTCAAAATGAAATCAAAAATTAACACAAAACATTTCAGATCTTCCAAAACAATGTATTTTTGATGTAAAGACTCTTCAGATTTTTCACTCTAATCTGATGTAGAGAAGACTCAGAGCTTCCATCTCCATCCGTTGCATCAGCATCAAGCTCTATGAAATGAAAGGTTAAGAAATCCTATGTGTCTATCAGCAACATTATGCTTTACTGTTCAACAAGGTAGTTAAAGTTGTTTGGTTTTTTTGCTTTGGCATATTGTCAAACCTACTTAAACTTGACTTCTCTAGGCTGTGGCTCTGTATCTGCACTGTCTCTACTGTGCCTCACTATCCAGCTCACCAGTAACTTGAAAACAAAGCTACAAAGAAAGTAAAATGGAGCCCAGATTTTAATCTTTTTATTATCTAAGACATTATAAAGAATGCATTTCTTCATGAAAAGCTCTCTATGAAGGATTAAAGGGAGAAGGCAAGAGTGATTCTAGAATTAAAGGTAATTAGGTACTAAACAGCAGGTAATAACATTTTTGTTCTTATACTGCCCAGAGAGAATACTTTCTTACTGCAACTTGTAAGACAACCACCTTCTTTGTTGTTTTCCACTCTATTGCAGAAATGACAGAGACTTATTTAGTTGATTTAGAGGCTAGCTTTGCTCTGCTGCTTTTTCCTCAAAAAGAGTCCTTAGACATTAACTGTACTGCTTCTGGGAGCTAAGAAAAAAGTCGATAGCTTAGACTGTAAAATGAAAAGAAGAAAGAACTATGAAGCTCCTTGAAACTGCTTTTAGAGACAGACCTCAATTTTTGAAGATTTTTTTATTTTTCTTTTAGAAGAAAACAGAAAACAAACTCACTACAGGCTACAGAACTGAAAATGTATTCAAGAATCAAGTGCTGGCAAATCACTGAATGCGTTTTATAAAGGTAGTGTCTGTCATCATCACTAAACTGAATCAACTACGGAAAGTCTGAAATAATTGTCATTTAGGAAGGTGCATTTTAGAGGAATTTGGCTTTTGTTTGATCTTTTGAGAATAACAGACTTTAAACACAGATGAAATAAAGGGAAGAGCAGATGGCAAAGCTGGCATTTGTGAGTTATCTACCACAACTACAAATGCTCTGCCCCAATTCCTACAGTGAAAACTTTCTCCAGGAGGTATTGCTTACAAAGCAACTTCCCATTTTTTCAGTCAGGAAGGCAGGCCTGATCTGATTCCCAAGTCTGTCCTTCCGTCTTCAGGGAAGTCAGGAACTGCAGCCTCACTCTGGAGGGATAATTCCTTCTAAGCCCACCAGTCTTCTTGCTCAGCCTTTCATATCATGGTTCAGACCTCAATGACAGAGGCCCTCTTACATACCTGGCAGTCTGCTTCATTCTTGAGAAGTGGTTCTGTCAGAAAAGGACACTTAGACGTGCTGATGCTACTGTTCATATTTAATTTCCATGTGAAAAGGCAATATCTGTGCCCCGATCATGCTGCTTCACCTACTAGAGAATCATTCACTATACTCTCTTCATCTTCTTATCCCAACCCTCTACGTGTCAATGCTATAAAGCACACCTTGAAGAGGAAACACTTTAGAGACATACAGATGAACTTCCTTGGATATTCACACACCTTCAACAGAAACAGCCATCTACAGAAGTTCTTTTCACACCCAGAAGACTCCAGTCCTGTTCATACTGAAACTCAGGGTCAAAAAGAAAGGGTAATTCCACAGTGTTAACTTTCCTACTTCTGCTGAGTAAAAATAAAGTTAGCTGACATTTTTCAGATTTTGCAAGAATGTTTTTGCCAATCCTCTGTATTCAGATCCTGAATTTTGCTTTATTCTGTTTTACTTAATTATTTGCTGAGGAGTATTTGCATGTTTTCTCCAGGAACACTCCTTTTACATGAGAAATAAAAGTCTTACCCTTCTGTTTGAAAATTTCACATGCCTTCACTACACCTTTCCAGAAAACAGACTGAATAAAATAACATGAAATTCACAAATTGTTTTATTTTACAGGCTACACAAATTTCACACAACTCCCACTCCAGTTCCACATACTAGCTACTGTTTCTGTCTTTTAGGAGGATTTGACTTTGAAAGAAGTAGATGAAGGGACTAGGGACCTAGCTATTCGATACAGAACCAGTTAACTCTGACAATGACAGCAGAACAGCAGCTCCTGACTGCATCATTGTGTAAAATCCCTCCTCTGCCTGACTCAGACAATCTATTTGTTCTGGGCTTTGGTGTACCACCAAGCACATAATTCACAATGTCCTATTTAAAAATATATATATAGTGGAGAGAAGCATAAGCAAGATTTTCTTCTTTCAATTTTTGCCTGTTCTTTTCAGGCCTAATAGGAGAGATTTTTCTATTTTCTTTAATTGAATTTCAGTAGTGTATATGCATGAGCAAGGAGTCTTATGAAAGTAGTCAACACAATTATTCCTGTGCTGTATATTTTAATGTAAGACAAGTGAAGATGATAAAAAACACAAAAGGAAGGCAAGAATTTTCAAAAAGAGCACTGTAGGATGCAGCTTTTCACACAAGGCTTGATCTGTTTCCAACAGAGTTCAGTAATGAAACTTCTCCGAGAATCGTATTTGCAAAACATTACTCTCCAGTTGCTTGCACATACTTCATCCAAATCTCACTGAACTACTTACAAAAAAACTGCTCTCTGATGGAAGTGCAAACTAACATCTCAGAATTCTGCTATAGAAATAACACTGGACTCTAGGAATTCACACTCTTACGTTGCAGACCTAATTTGTTATTTTGCTCATCTTTGCATGAGTCTGCTCCAGTCTCTCTCTGTTCCAGAGCCCCAACAACACAAATGCATTTATTCCTCCAAGTTAGCTAAGGTGAAAAATTCTAGTATTTTCCCTATAAACTATGTATTTATGTGAAGCTCTCTGCTTAGTAAGTGTTCAAGATGTGCTCAGTAATTAAAGCAAGAAAGCAATAATGCCAAATAATGGGTTTTAATAACCATGTCACAATATTTCTATATTCTCTAAGGTCTATCCCCTTCACATCACATTCTAGCATTTTGTCTCGTGGTAAATGAGCACATACATTAACTAAAGTTGCATTTTTCTGCCTAATTATTTTGTCATTCACCCTTCACACAATCTCCCAGCACACACAGATACCTTGAACTGTGCCTTCCTTTGTCCACTAACTAGATTAAAAAGGAATAGAGAAAACAAAATATGTAACTAACATGACAAAATGTTATAAAATGACTCAGTTTTCATACTTCCAGTGAAGTCCTCTTATTTATCCATATCATTTCAAGGAAATTAGCTGCCATGTAACAAAACATGCTGCCTTTAAAGCTATTCTGAATTGAATATCACCAACAGAGTCATGCTTCTGTCTATTCAGTAGTAAGCATCCGTAAAACTTATCCTTTCATAAGCAAAGAAATACCAGATCCAAGATTGATAGGATTTATTTAACTTCCAGCTAACATAGAAATAAACTTACTGGGAGCAATCACTTTCACCTGCGATTAGAATTAGACTTCACTTTCTGTGTGAAAATAAACAGTGCTAATCCAACATGATAAGTCGTTAAAACATTGTACTGGGATTACTAGCAGAATTTTAGGTTATTAAAATTGAAATAATTTTATCTTGTCATCTTTTATATTTTTTCCTTCTGTTTGCACATCCTCCAGAGAAGGCAATAAAAATTAATACCTTCAGCTTCAGGGATTCTACATAGTTTCACTTAGGTTGTATCCACATTTCTCAAGTTGGGATTCGTAGACTGCAGGAGAATAATTGTCAGGAGCTTTCATTGTTTTTATTGCGCTTATTTGCAGACAGGCTTGCAATTTCTCTCATTTGACTGTTAGATATTATTAAAAATATACTTTATATTACATACATACAAAATTAAATTTAAATAGGTAGTTTCCATCTGACATTTATTATGAAATAGAACTAAAAAAGAGCAAGGTAAGCAAATACAGCTAGCTTGTAATATGTTAAGATTTTTCATTCTCCAGGTTGCAGTGTCTCCCTGTGCATTTTTGTTCCTTTAACATCAAAAAGCAGTGGTATTTGAAAGCTTACAATGACAAAGAATGGAACTTCTTTCGCCCACTGACTTCTTTCTTTTTCTTTCGCTTTGACTTAAATAAAGAATTATTTTAAATGTAGATGATAAATGATAACAAGGTTTTTCATCTCTGACCTTTGCGTTGCCTTCAGTGACTCAAAAGGTTAACCTTTACTTGAAAAGCCATGTACTGATCTAATGGGATCCTCATGGAGAACAGACATAATGCCCTGATATATATATTGGCACACTATAACCTTTAGCTCATAACCATATTCCAAGGTCACTTTAAGCACAGCTGTTACCTGCACTTGGGACACAGTCAAAGGATAGCGAAATAAAATCCAGGTGACACCTTCGCTGCAGGGTGGAATCGTTAGGGAGCCCTCATACACCCAGTAGTCACGCAGTAATGGATCTGAAATTAGAATAATTTTAATGACATTAAGGAAGAGGATTGTGCCTTTTAATTATGATGGCTTATAATAGCTATGAGCTTGCCCATATGATGAAGTTAGTATGCAGCAATCTAAAGTGTGAATTTATGATCTGCTATGTACTGTCAACTACTTTCTCATGTGAACACATGAGCAAACACTCATTACATAACAGTAACTTCTCCCTGTAAATTGATTATTTTAAAGATGAAAATGCTACTTTATAGGAATGGCTAATAACAATAGCCGAACCCTTTAAATTAACAGAATAAATAAATAATATGTTGAGAAAAAGTCTCCGAGACTCCAGATTCCACATTCTCTACTGCAGTAATTGTTGTTAGACTTGCCCTCCTTTGGGCCTAGCTCCACATTTGAAAAAGGAATGAAGGAATTAGATATATTCTTGCCACTCCAGTCAAGAGGAACATCAAGCTTACTACTTCATGGAGCTTAAAGTTCATGGCTGGACTGAAATTCTAAGACAGGCAGACATCCCATTTTGTGGCTGAAGGGCTGTGGTGATCAAACAGGGACTGAATTCTACATCCAGACTAATCTTTTTGGTCCATAATTCAGGTGACATAGTTTTAGAGATGCACTACTGTCTCCTAGCTCTGGAAAAGCGAGTTGGACTTCACAGAAAATAAAAGTTCAAGAAATCACTCTGTCTCTCATGAAAACATACAACACAAAGCTGTCCTTTGCTGCTGTAGGTCACACTCACAAATGATTTTCTGACCCAGCTGAAAGAAAAGAATATGCTGCCTGATCATAAAAGAGGGTAAAAACAAACCTGGAGTGGAACTGGACAGTCATGACATAGGAGACCTGAGGGAAGGTCGTGACTACCTCGACAAGGACAGAATTGGAGGTTATAAATTGAAATAAACTTGTTCGGTTGACCTAACCTGTTACTGCCACTTTGCCACTAGCTTAGAGGAATACCAGTAGAATTAAATCTTGCTAATGAAACCTGTGCTCCTCAGTGGATGGATTTTGTTTTGTTGGTCTCGTTTTCTTTCTCAGTTACAGAATTTCATAGCAAGAAGTTGCACTGTCAAGCACTCAAAAATTAAGAACTGCAAGAATTAATTCAGCCCACCATGTGAATACATTGTGATAGTGTCTCATTATGTGATCATATACATCTTTCCTGAAGAACCTTTCATAATTTACTTTCAAATATGGATGACTCTATCTTTAAAAGCAGCAGCTAACATTTGGATTTTTCAATACAATATGTGGTCCTAAGTCTATTCAAATCCTCCTTTCTACAAGAATTGCTCTTTTTTATTTTTCATGTTTCTAGTGCACTCATTTCTTCAGTGTCCAAGTGCTTCACATACATTATTTCAGCCTTCCAACACCTAAGTGAGGTGAGGTGAGGAAGGACAGATTACCCCCAGTTTTTAAAGCTGGGGAACTGAGGCATGAAGAGATTAAGTTGAAATGCATCTATTTATTTGAAGTGTTCAATACAAGATGCTTAGAACCTGATTTCTCAAAGTAGTTAACTTTCTATAGCACTTAGTGCAGTCAGAGCACTGCTCCCATTGACTTCAGTTGCAGGTGTAAGTACTCAGCACTTCTGTAAATCAGACCCCTTGATCTCAAGTCGGGCACCTAGAAAATGAGGAACACATAGTTAGAGATCATTTATGAGAATTTTGGTTTACGTGACTTGATCAGCAGATCAGCATCAAACCAGGAACTGTGAGGCATAGGTCCTCTGAAAATAACTTCTGGTAAAGCATGTTTTATAATACATGCTTATGAAAGGGCACGGGCAGCCTTAATTCCTGCAATTTCTAAATGCTGAGCACTTGACCTTACAACCTAAATGATACTCCTTTGATATAATCAATATGGTATAATAAATAACAGGATTATTTTGAAAATTTGTTTAGATTTCTTATTACTGTGGCATGGTATTTAGTTCAGAAGCATTTCTTGAAGAATTATTTATTTCATAGAGTTCTGTGTTTTTTTTTAAATACAAGGTTCTTTTTAAGGCAAGGTACAGTGTTTCTTACTATTATTCTTGTCTATATGAGTTTGAATTTGCCTCCCACTGACACTACCTTTTGTATCCTATACAACTGCCATTGCATTATGGCATTGTTTTGTCACTGCTGCCAAAACACTAACTTGTTAAGTGGGCAACCTATATTTTGAAGTGAAAGCAGGCCTCTGTTTAAATAAATCATCTTCCTATTTCATGTAACAGTAGAGAAAGGATTACACATCACTCTCCCTCTAGGTGAGATAATAAATTATCAAGAAATGTAGACACATTGTTGCCAGCAGTGTATGGACTGCAATGTCACATTCCGATCAAGCGACAAAGGTGTGAATTTATTCCAGGTTCAACAGGGACTTCCTCCCTGCTGCTATTAGCACCGTTACATGGAAAAAAACGTATTATAACCTGATGGGACTCACTCTCAAGATTGCAGTTAGACTGTTCTTTAGTTCAGGACTGTTTTCAGCCTTCGCAATCATCTAGTAATCCACCCACATAAAAATAAGTAAAGGCACCTACCTGGTAATAAAGAGTTGGGATTAAAACAAGGTATAGTTTTGGACTTTCCCTGTAAAAATGAATACAAATCAATCTCATCTCTAGCTATGATGAATGGAAAGGTTGATTAGAGTTTTTTCTAACATGAAACCTTGAATTCGTATGTAAAACAATATCATCGTTTAATCACCACTGTTTGTTTCTGCAGCTATGCAACCGTTGTGGTTTTGGGTCTTTTTAATTATTTTTTATATTTTTTACGTCTAAGATTATCACAGAAGTTTGTTAACTTTCCACCTTTAGTAGCTGGGCTCTCCTCCAGGCCCCAACCTTAAATACTTACTCTACATGAAATTCAGGACTTCTATACAAAATGAGTTTAAAAAACAAGAGAAAAAAATGATCTTTTCCTTGACTGACAAAAAATACTTGCTAAATAGTCATTCCACATATTTAAAGTAATAAAAATTTATGTATGCAGAAAACACGTTTGATACCAACCTTCCAAAAGTCACTAGCATAAAATGCTCATAATCACAAAGGTATTCAAGATCTTTCTCTACTTAGCTTTGCCTTCAGTGACAAAACTATAGAGTTCTGTGCACTAATGTTTTCACAGTTGCCTTAATAAACAGTGAGTTTTTAATATTAAGTATAATGATTGTTTATCATATATTATTTGCCTACAAAATTTTAAACTCTCTTCTAATAAGTCTCTCATTTTTCTGCACTTCACCATCCACTGAAGTGAACAGCTCATCTCCTCAGGCCAAAGCAGAACTGCTCATTAATATAGCACAAAATGCTTTAAAATCTAAGGTAACTATGATTATTTCTGTTTAGACAGACATGGAAGTAACTTTCCCAAGGTAGTTATGTTAGCACTCTGAAGAGTGCTCAGGTCTCCTAAATTCAGATATGCCTTTTATCTGTTCTTCAGCATCCCCACATAATCCATCCAACAAGGCAGCAGTGTGTCTTCACTGATTTCCCACTACAAGTTAATATGGTTGTTCAATGCATCTATTTCTTTCCTCTACAAATGAAAGCCAAACAAGTCTGGGGATGCTGTTACTAGTTTTCACTAAGCATTTTGTCACAGTGCTTACATTCATACTGAGTCCATACTGATAATCACTGGAAAGGTGGTATTTGAAATCACTTACTAATATGGGAGATAAAATTTTGTAGACATCACAAAAAAGGCATTTAATTACAAAGATTGTACATTATCTGAAAACACTAAAACACTGAGCTTCTGATGTAGGCCACTGAACTATGGCTTTCACACACTGTTTTACTATAAATGAGTCTGAAAACATTCTTTCGGTTTCAGTATTTAATACACATTTTTCAAACACTTACTTCATCTATGGTTTGTGAAGAAAGCATCTCTTCAGATGATGCCTTACCTTGTACTGGATGTCCTGGAGAATTTCAGTTACAGCCTTCAGGCCCACATGTTCTTTTCCTATCTGAAATACAAGAAGCAAAGAAGAAATTCAGTATTTTGCTGTTTCTGAAACTGTAAGGCAAGACTGAAGTCAACTAGAACACTAAGCTCTGAAATAGTTTGGAGTGAAGTCTACCTCACATCATGTTAATCAAACACACCGATACACAGCAGTTTCAAACAGTGGAATCACTATAAGGGCTTCACCCAAAATTAAACAGGGTTTAAATAAATTTAAAGTGAAGACAGAAACTTACAGAACAAGAGTGTCACAGTAAAGTCTGGTAAAGTTTTGACTAAGCCTGTTTTGTAGCACATACAGCATGTAAATTCAAAATCATGTAGCATTGTGACACATAAATGCCAAGGATACAGTTTGCCCTTACCAGATTTTTTTTTTTTGTCAGAAAAGCACACAGAAAGGAACAGAATGAATAAATGTGATGGGCACGTTTTGAATTTGCTCCTAAGGTGCTGCTAATCGGAGCATTCAGGGAAGCATTTTTTCTCTGCCTGCAGAGTGCAGAATAGCAGATCCCCCCCCTCCAATCACCTCTGGGCTTCTGTAGGCTGGCTCCCGGCAGCACTGTCTTTACTGAATGTAAGGCGTTGAAGATGGGGTTTTCAAAAGAAACCAGTTTTCATGAATGTTGTTCACTCTGCATGCTGATTTCAGTTGCTTCTGATCTACATCACCATCCAAAGGTCCTAGCTTTTACCTCCGAACAATAACACTGGCAAAATGGAAAGATTCAGAATAGCCTTCTGCTTGACTTCTTTGCCACACCCATGGAGGTGAGGAATGAAGTGGGCATGAGTGAGAACAGAAGAGCTGGATGATGAAAAATTTGTTCATTTCTTAGGACTTTTTGGAATAAAATAATTGAATTATAGAATAGTTTGAGTTTGAAGGGACCTTTAAGATCATCAATTCCAACCCCCTGCTATAGGCAGGGACACCTCCCTCTAGACCAGGTTGCCCAAAGCCCCATCCAACCTGGCTTTGAATGCTTACAGAAAGCAGATGGGGCATCCACAACGTTGCTGGGCAACCTGTTCCAGTGTCTCACCACCGTTATAGTAAAGAATTTCTTCTTAATATTTAGTCTAAATCTACCCTCTTCCAGTTTAACACCATTTCCCTTGTTCTGTCTCTACATGCCCTTATAAATGAAATAGTCATTATTGGAAGGAACACCAATAATTGAACATCAATATTGAACATCAATAAAATGTAACTTTTACTTCTAGAAAATTAAGAGAATTTTCTCTAAAAAAAAAAAAAGAATTTCAATTTAAAGCCTTCAAATTCATAGAAGATATTAAAATCATTTCAAATGTGTGGTTCTAAATTGCAGCAAGGTCTGCCAATTAGGTCAGTGAGGATACTTCTATTAACCTTACAGTGATGGTTAACAACATTTTACAACCATTATATTTGCGTGGATTTAGTGAGAAAAAAAATGGGCACTTAGTTTCTTCTCTCTGCTTCTTTAATAAACAGATAAAAAGTATTTTACTCAATTTTAGTTATATAAGCTCTTTCTGGCTAATGAAATAGCAATTTGGAATGCTTAAGAACTCAGATTAGGGTGAAAGTCCAGAAATGGGAAATGTATCATTTAAGTTTTATGTTTATTTAAGAACTTACTTACAACTTTCTACCTATCTCTAAGGTTACCTCTGCTGGAATTAGAAGGTGACTTACATAAGCAATCATGACACAGCCCTCTAGGATACAAAACTGAGAGAATAAAAACTTTCTAACTTCCATTTTTAGCAGTTCTATCTCAGTGTTGGAGACATAACCAATGTACCTTTAAATTCTAACAGAGGTAAAGCTCAAAGGCATTCATAAACTTGTTACAAAATATGTCAATAATATCACTGTGAAAGAAAAACCATTTGATATACTCATGAATTCTAAACTTCTTCCTACAAACCCATTTAAATAAAAAAGTTTGCCACTTCTCACAAGGAGGATGAGAAACTGATAGTCTTCTTTATAAGTTGCAGCCCTTGAAAAAATTTTGACAGCAATTACATTATGGGCCCAACTTCCTAGCTTGCACGTCTTCTCCCCAGCAAGACTTAAGTCTCTGTGTCTCTGGCTTTCCTGAGAGTCTGCAGAAAAATTCATTACAGTCCCAGTCTGATATCTGTGAAGTAATGTGATCCTACCTCACATTTCTCACGTATGAAGTAATATGCTTGCCCCTGTGTTTAAACAGACACCAACCTACTACTGGTTTTTGGGTCAATGGGTTATTAGACTTTCTTTTCCTCCTCTCTTCTATGTATTTCTCCAACCCCTGCACAGCAAGCCGGGGCTGAAATGGAGAAGAACGCATCAGAGAGAGAGCAAAGCTCCTCCGCCTCCTGACAGTCCTCACTCTGCCCTCACAGGAGTGGTGAGGTGATGCCTACTTACATCCAGAGTCACAGAGACAGATGACTTGATTACGTAACAACTCCTCTTCAACTAACATACATTAAATATACCACTTAAACAAGATTTACTTATGTAGCACATGCACAGAGAACAGGACGAAGAAGTATCTTTTGAGTAGAATACCACCAGTTGTACATTATTTTATTTTATGAAAATATTAAAAATGAAAGAAAATGTGAAGCAACTCATTTTCCTCACAAAAATGTCATTGCATGCTAACACATGCAACGCAGAAAACTTACCTGTACAAACAAAGCAATGATAGCTATGCCATGTTTCTTCCCTACTGCCTCATCAATGCTGCTGTATAGTGTGGAGTTCCAGTGCATTAGATGAAGCTAAAACAAAAGCAGTACAAACAGATCAGTACACAAATGTTATGCAAATAAAAAAAATAAAATAAACCCACCAGAAATTAACTTCAACTAATGAAGCCTCCATATGCTTGAGCGTATGCATGCAGGTACATGCTTGTGGCTATGCATGTATATATAAATGCATTTCTATTATAAACATCAGGAATTCCAAGAAAAAAATAATAATAACTGCAAAAGAAGTGATTTACAGTCAGTTACCAAATATCTAAAACAGAGGTTTAGATAACAGTAAGTATATCACTATGAATACTGAAATAACCAGTGCAGCTAATGCAACTTGCCAGTGCTGCCTCTAAGTCTGCCAAGTATTACCGTGATTACGGACATATACTGTCCAGATAAACACTTGACTGGCTGGATGTTCTATCTTAATGATACTTGTCCCAAATATCAGCATACAAGATGAGTCACTCAAATCTCAGTAGTAAGAGTAGGTGAAGTGATACCAGATAAGCTGAAACGCAGAGAAAGTTAAGCAGAGAAAATGGCTGGAGAAGCACCTTCAGAAGCACCAAAGGAATGCTAAACAGGAAAATAAGGGCCATCAACTACCTTCTTTCACAAGTACCAGGACCTATAGGATTTAATGAATGGATACAGCTCTGGCAGGAGACACTGAATGGTAAACATGAAGTCTGTACTAGTGAGGTGTCACAGCTGTCTGGCATGATTTGGGAAGTGATGTTTGAGAAAAGCACTGGAAAATTGACTAACAGAAAGGAAGGAAGGCCAAAAGGGCGCAATGATGGAAGGAAGGGAAAGAGGGGTTAGCAGGGAGAGACACTACCATCTGCTGTGAGCTAATATGCACTGCAAGCACATTTTTTCCAGCACTGACGCTAAAAAGTAATCTCTGCAGCTGGATTTGGTAACACTGCGGAGCTTAAACACCCTAAGCACAGCTGCTTTTAAATTTATTTGCTAATAATTTCTGCATGCTCCAAACACATAAAACAGATTAAAAAAAAAAAAAGTACGCGCTCTTAAATTTCCCTCCTGTTGTAAAATCAAATGACCAAGATTTTGCTCAGACATATGTAAGAAGTTAGTGTCATTCCTTACTGAACATCATTTCCACATTCAGACACACCAGTTTTTAAAATAGATAGCATATATTTCTATTTTGTGTTTCAATTTTGCCCAGTAACAGCCACTGTGAAAGGCTTCTGACAGAGCACAAATTAACCAAGCAACTTTGGGTTTCAGAAGATCAGTTCCTCTCCCTTTATTTCATCTCTGGTGATAACTTGAGGCTCTACTCCAGATGATTGCAATTCTAAAAGCCTTTCTCAATATGAACTTTTAAATTAATCTAATTGAATTTCAAATTGTCATTGGGGATTGGATTTGATGATCTCTAGAGGTCCCTTTCAACCCCTATGATTCTATGATTCTATGATTGCAAACAATATTGTGTATGTTGATTAAAGGCATTTGCTGTTCCAAAAGTAAAAATGGAAATCTTTTATTAAAAAATCACCTTGCACATGGGAACACTAATACAAATGTTCTTGACTACAGAATTTCTAGACACACAAGTGCTCCTTGCTAGAACTAATTTGTTTTGAACTTACTCGGTGTCATATTTTATTGTACATTACAAGCTTTTCGATACACTTAATCTGCCTTTGGCTTTTAAAGGAATAAAAACAAAGGACCAAGCAATAACAATCCATTCCCTAACGTTCTCTTCAGCCAGCACAGAACGGCCACCACTCAAGAAGCCAGAGCCCTGCATTTCCCGGAGAGAGCCTGGAGCGTGCACAAGCCATCCGCTAGAGGGGGCTCATGGAGTCCCATCACCCCAATGTGAGTCCTGACATTCTTGTGAGCCAGCTGCGGGCAGGCGGGGCGCGCATGGGAAAGAAAAAGGTTGCAGTGACTGCAGCCCTGATGGCAATGTCCTTGGTGCTGCGGAGAACAATGCTACATGGTAACGCTATTCATTTTGTTTGAAATGTCAAAGCAAGCTTTTCCTTCGGTGACTGGAACAATAGAGCTGAGAGCGATAGCCAAATTTTAAAAGACCATTCCTTCGACTATGTCAACAGGCAGGTCCTGGCTACGGCTGCTATGACATTCAGCAGCTTGCTGTGCTCCTTTGGAGGTGAAGTCTGTAATCTCATGTTTGTCCATGTTCTTACAATTGTTTGTTTCTGAAGATTTGAAAGGAAAACACAGCCTTAGAGAGAAAATAACAAACAAGCACTTCACACTGTACCAGCAATGACCCCAGTATATCCAGAAACTGGTTGTTGTCCTGTCTTGGACAGCAGGCTTATCAAGGCAGAGACCATTTCCTATGCTATAGAATATATGGAATATATGCTATCTATATTGGTTAGATATGTATGCATACCTCTTCCCACATCTCCTGGGACATGGGAATAGTAATTAAAGTACAAGCTACCCATTTTAAGGGTATTTCTATGCCTTGCAATTTCATAGAATCATGGAATTGCACAGGCTGGAAAAGACCTTCTAGATCATCAAGTGCAACCACAACCTAACCGTACTACCCAAACTCTAACAACCACCTAAATCATGTCTCTGAGCACCACATCCAGTCAGATTTTAAACACGTTCAGGGATGGTGACACAACCACTTCCCTGGGGAGCCTGTTCCAGTGCTTAACAACTCTTTCTGTAAATAAGTTTTTCCTGATATCCAACCTAAACCTCCCCTGGTGCAACTTGAGGCCTTTTTCCCTTGTCCTGTCACCAGTGAGAAGAGACCAACCCCGCTCTCACGGTAAGCACCTTTCAAGTATTTGAGAGAGAGATGAGGTCTTCCCTCAGCCTCCTCTTCCCTAGACTAAATGGCCACACTTCCTTCAGTCACTCCTCATAGGGCATGTTCTCCAAGCCCTTCACAAGTCTTGTTGCCCTTCTTTGGACCTGCTCAAGCACATCAGTGTCCTTTCTGTATTGAGGTGCCCAAAACTGAACACAGGATTCAAGGTGTGGACTCACCAGTGCCAAGTACAGGGGGAGGATTATTTCTCTAGTCCTGCTCGCCACACCATTCCCGATACAAGCCAGGATGTCATTGGCCTTCTTGGCCACCTGAGCACATTGATGGCTCATATTCAGCTGACTGCCTATCAGTACACCAAGGTCCCTTTCCATCAGGCAGCTTTCTAGCCACTCCTCCCCAAGCCTGTAGGGTTGCCTGGGGTTGCTGTGACCAAAATGCAGGACTCAACACTTGGCCCTATTGAAACTCATACAATTTGCTTTGGCCCATTGATCCAGTTTATCCAGATCCCTCTAGTCTCCAGCAGATCAACACTCCATCCCAACATGGTGTTGTCTGCAAACTTACTGAGGGTACACTTGTTCCCCCTCATCAAGATCGTTGATAAAGATGCTAAATAGTAGTGGCCCCAATACCAAGTTCTGGGGGACACCACTCATGACTGGCCACCAAATGGATTTAACTCCATTGACCAAAAATCTTTGGGCCTGGCCATCCAGCCAGTGTTTCACCCAGCAGAGCACATGCTCATCTAAACCATGGACAGCCAGTTTCCCCACGAGGATGTTGTGGGGGACAGTGTCAAAGGCTTTGCTGAAGTCCAGGAAGACCCATCTTTACTTGGAGAAAGAAGATTCTCTGCAGACCCTCAGAGCCTCCTTCCAGCTCAATGGAGGTCAGAATGGTCTACTACAAAAAGAAAATAATGCAGAGTGAAAACAGATGCGCTTGAGTCTAACATAGGCACTACTTGACTAAGTCCACATTTAGTAATCCACATTACTAAAGGAACTAAAATGGGTATTCATCACCTTTTGGTCTGAACGTTTCTGTGACTTTGAGATTCTGGTCAAGAATGCTTAAAATAAACATTAGTCTCCTTGGAACAAGGATCATCATTTTGTACTGAGTATCTATAGCTCAGCATAGAACAAATTTCTGGTCAGTGTTAAAAATGCTACTGCATTACTGCCTTAGAGGTAGCAGTAGATTAGCGCTCTATTTTTCACACAGTAGGTTGTAAACTTGCTGCCATAAACGCAAGTAGAGCCACATAGTACCAGCAGGTTCATAAATGGGTTGGATAAATTATGTCCACAAACAGATAAAAGAACAGGCAGAGATGTAGTCTTAGGTCAAACAATTTGCAAATGACTGAGGATTACAACAGAGAAATCAGTAAGGCTGATGTGCTCCTTGGACAGCACCTCTTACTGCCACAGCTAAAGATGGAATACTAGATGGAACACTGGTCTGAACCCACAGAGTATTCATTATGTTCCCTTTTGCTTTCTGATTATTTGTTTCTTTTGCAATATGACATCAGAAGAAAATATCAGATAATAGTAAAAAAAAATAAAAATAAAAAGAAAGAAAGAAAGAAAGAAAATACGAGAGTAAAAAGACTAAAAACATGACAATATTTGAACTCTAGAAAGGACAGTGGCCAACAACATGGCCTGTAACTTTTGCTAATATTAATGGCAATTAATACCTCAATACTTCTACAGGTCTGGAAACTATCGATATAATGTCTGCATACACTGATGGCTTCATAGCAGCCAGTGCGACTTACTAGCTCATTGATCTATGTTTTGGTAACCTTCAGTTTCACATTGATTTGACAGCTGTATTGATTTGGGACACTGATTTGAGAGTGACTACTCACAAGGGGTGGGTGCCAGCCTCTAATGCAAACACAGTCATATAGGATTTTTAAATAATCAGCACAGCTTCACTGTAGGTACAAACAAACTAAAATGGGAGATATGCTGTTCAAGCTGCCAGCTAATGCACTGATACTCAGTAGTTAGGTTGTTCGTATACAACCAGAATGAGCGAGCTGAGCTGCTGATTGTCACAACTGGCTTAGAATGCCAGAGAGCGAATTTTTACAGAAATATTGGAAAAGCGTGAGAAACTCCTTAGCATTCCAAAATCCAAAATTATCTGGAGGTTTTTAATATTCCAGCTGTAAATTAAAGAATTGTAGCAGTGACTTATCCTTAAAATTGGATGAACTGAAAATTCATAAAGACAAATAATAAGCAAGTACTGATAAGACTGATCTGTCCTGTGAACAAACAACTGGAGAGATTCTCCCTCACAGGAAAGATTAAGGAATTATTCCAGGTAGCAGAGTGAACTCCACAGAAGGATTATTTGGTATAGAACAAATTTCAAGGATCCTCTCAATTTTCACCCAGTTCCCACTCTACCAAAAGACTTTTGATCCTAGTTTTGATGTCCTTGATCAGGAAAAACAGATACTGACATTAACTGGTTACCTATCTCAAATCAATACTGCTTCAAAACTGAGTAAGGACCTAAGTTTTGGGGTTTAAAGGCAGTAAACAAATGAAAAACTCACACTTTAATGAGATCCTTTCTCTATCACAGAAAACATTTCATATATCAACACAAAATGGCCTGGGATGATTGATTTTTATGCAAAATAAATCACTGGGATGATGAATGCTGGCAAGAATCAGAGTCACTCTATATAACATTATGCATTTATTAGTTCTGGAAGCCAGTTTCTATCAATAACAAAAGTATTACAAAAACGCGTACACTTTTTTTTTTCTATGGCACTGGCTGCTCTGTGGATCTTGGCAGGGTGCTACACTCACTAAGAGCAAAAACAATTTTTTAAGATCTGTTGTTGGCCTTACTGTATTTTTCATTTGCACTTAAAACCATAGAATCACAAAATAATTTAGGCTGGAAGGAGCCTCTGAAGGCCAATTGATGTGGATCCTCCTGCCCTCTGCTCCCTGTGAGGAGCTACAGGGTACCCCTCAGCTCCTCTGCTCAGTGCTGAACACACCAAGGGGTCTCAGCTGCTCCAGACCCTTCATCATCTTTGCAGCTGTCCTCTGGATGCTCTCTAATAGCTTTATGTCCTTTTTGTATTGTGGCACCAAAACAGCAGCCAGTGCTGGAGGTGAGGCAACATAGTACAGTGCAGAGAGGACACCCCTTCCCCACGCCCAGTGCTGCCCAAAGTATGGTTTGCCCTTTGGGCAGGCAGTGCACACTGCTGACTTAGATCCAACTTGCCAACAGCTGGCACCCCCAGATTCTTTTCTGAAGGGCTCTTGTCTCCCAGACTGTTTGTACATCCAGGGCTGCCCTTTCCCAAGTGCAGAGTCCGGCACTTGTTCCTGTTAAATTTTATACAGTTGATATAAAAACAACTGCTTTGCTTACTATGTAGAACTTAACAACTTTCTACAGGGCCCATCCAGTTTTGTTAAAGACCGGTGCATTCCCACTTCATCCACAACATGTCATAAAATCTGAGGAGGGAATGGTAAAAATGGAAAAGTCCAGATGACTAACAAGAGCCAACATAAAGTCTTTCTCCTGGTTTAAGAGTGTTAAAATGAAGCTGAAGATTTCAGCTAGTAATAATGGATGGAAACGCAGCCTAGCTGTATGGTAATTATGCATAATTTCAACAAACCAAACATTCCATAAACAATACCACATAAGGACAAAATGTGGACAGAAATATGCCTTACTATTATACATGTGCACTAGAATTTATGAGTTGATACTTGACTTGGCACTGAATTGTTTCAGGAAGCAATTGACTAAGCTGCTGGCAGTGACCATAACATACAGTAATTAAGCTTCAAAACCTCACAAAGGGACCAAACCAACTATATGACCAGGGCACACAGGTTCAAGAAAAGTGATTAAAAAAATAGAAAGTTAGTTATTAACAGCCTGGAGGAGAAGTTTAGGAAATTAAAGTTAATGGAATTGATACAGAGGCTTTTGGAAAATGTCTTATGCAAAGCAGGAGTACATGCACATACTTCATAACACAAAAAAGAAGCAAAAACCCATAAAGTACAAAGTTTGCATGGTTCAGTCAAGTAAAATATACTCCTTTTAAAATGCAAATGCAAATAAAAACAAATGACTCTATTATGAACTCTGGGTAAAAGCAGTACATAGAAGAGAAAGAGGCAGAAGCCAAGAGAGTTAGTGTGTTAATCAGTGTACTTGGTTTATGCTTGTAGAGTTGAATTTTTCAAAGCTTCTGTTGTGGATAGATGTCAAAATGCCACTGAATTTCAGCAGGAATTAAATTATCTTTAACATTTCATACATAGTTTTTTGTCAGAATAAAGACATGAAGGGAACTCTGCCTATCTTTGAAAGCAACGCTGAGATCAGTGCTAAGTAAGACAGGCTGGAAGCAGTGCCAAGAAACACAAATAACATTTAAGAGTAAAAAATCTCCCAAGTAATAATGTAGGAAAAGGGAAAGAACAAGTTCTGCTCAACCTCCACTTGTTATAATTTATTGAAAATCTAAAGATCTAGGTTTAGTCCATCGTTTACCTGTCTGGTTCTGGGTATGAAGTGAACAAGTTGACATTCCCTGAACATAGTGATCTGTAATCTAAAATCAGTAGAATTAGGTGGAAACAATAAATCAGAACAGAGTAGAGTACAGAGCTGTTTAGACAACTTTGCATCATAGTGTGAGATAAAAAGTGTCTAAGGCCAAAAGCTAAATTCACAGCTAAAGCATTCAGAATAAATGCTCATTTGCGATGTCAAGCTAATTCAGAAGAATCCTTATTGACTGGGCTCTCCTCTGCATGAACACCTTTGAAAGAGAGTTGAACTGTAATGTGGTTATAAAGGTAATGATTTTAGTCAGGTTGTATAAGGAATGGTTGCAAAAATACCTTCCAAAATCTATTCTTTCCACAAAATCAGCCATGCAACAATTGCCTAAACTAAAAAATAAACTACGGAAGCTGTCCAGGCAATTGTACAACATACTTTCAGGCATGTCACTGGAAAGACAAGGAATAGTGGGACTACTGAATTATTTGTTAAATATACAGAAATGCTCTAGTTGTGGCAAGTTCTTTGTGCTGTGGAAGTATCTACCACATTGGTAAACCATATAGAAAAAGAATAATGAAAATATTGCAACATATAACATTAACCAGGCTCCTGTGTTCATTTTGAAGGATCTAGTCCCTTGCACTTGTCTCAGTTTACATAAGAAAAACTTCACACTGAAAACAAAAATACAATATTGGGAAGTACAACCTTTGAGAAAATCAGAAGACCACAGCTACAAACAGTAAGCTAAAAATAAAAGGAAGAAAAATAATGACAACAACAACAATAATAATAATAATTAAAAATCCAGCTGAGTGCTCTTCTTTCTGTTTCAGCAAAAGATAGAAAGCTAATCAAAGAAAAAGATTTAACCTTGTTAAGAAAAAAGCAAAAAATGGGTCAAATCTTGTGTCCCTCTTCTAACTAAAGATGGGCCAATTCATCACAGAGAGGTTTCATTTCCAACATTAGGAAACAAGAAAGTGGTACAAGGAGGCTGAAACAGAGCCAAACACCACTATAGTCTCTCAGTACTAACAGGGAAGCAAGATACAGGCATAAAATGTATGATTAATGCAACCACAATGACAATGTGGGAGAAGAATGAAGGAAACCAATCTCCTGAAGAAGGAAAGCTCTGCAAACCCTACCTAGATCCCTTTCATTTAGGACTTGAAAAGGTCAAACCTTCACCTCAGCAGCTCACAGAGGCTACTGACATGTGACATCAACTTGTTTGTTTCTTAAAAAACTACTGGCAAGCCATCAAAGGGTATAGGGGAAACTGAGGACACTATAATTTGTAATTTACCTGTATTTATTTTTAATTCCCGTTTGAAAGCACAAGCAGTGCTTATTTCTACTGGAATGCATAGGAGATAAAAGCAAAACAAGAATTAATAGAAAATGAACACTTTTCCAACCTCAGCAAAATTATACAGGAAAGAAAAGGAATGAAAAAGCCAAAACATCCTTGACTCTATTTAGCTGACTTTCAATAACCAAAAAGAAAAGCTACATAGTTTTTACAGTCGTATTCATAAGCTGGGTTCTTCACTGCGCCAAGTTTCTGCTCAGAAAGTGAAGGAGCAGCACAGAGCAGAATATTGTTTCCTGACACCACATCTGGCCTCGGAAAACATGTAAATTGAGATGCCTTGGATCTGCACTTACCTGTGCTAATAGTAGCACATTCACATTCAAGCCTTTCTTTTCCCTACCCCTGAACTGTGAAGGCCAGAAAGGAAAAAGGTCAATCTGCATGTCTGTATAAGTGTGTCTGCATGTGCTTTTTTATCTTCATATCTGGAAAGTGTGAAGCTTGGAAAAATGACTGGACCTTGATAAATAGCTGATGATATTACAGGACAGCAGTGCCATCAACACAGAAAGCAAAAAGTGGTGGAGATTACATGAGTAACCCTGGAAGTGTTATTTATACAGCTACGTTTTTAATAAAAGCATGTCCAGTTCCACGAAGTGTTGGCTGTAACATGCTGCCCTGGACTTAAAATCAGGTTGTTTGTATGTGGAAGGACAATGATTTGTTTCTCAACAACAGATTTTTTAATAACAGTTGGAAAAAAAAGAAAAAAAAAAGAAAAAAGAAAAAAGAAAAAAGAAAAAAGAAAAAAGAAAAAAGAAAAAAGAA
>VXAB01000942.1:57326-75490 GCA_013399175.1 Odontophorus gujanensis | reverse complement strand
CAGAATTGGAGAGGAGAGGAGAGGAGAGGAGAGGAGAGGAGAGGAGAGGAGAGGAACTAATTCCCTCCTAATTTATTAAGATTTTTTAATAACTTATTTGAATCTCATGGTTTTGTGTGTGAAAGTTAAGAGTCTCACTAAGATCTTGTTCTTGATCTCCATCTTTTTCACTAAAAAGATGAAAATCTGCAGCTGCATATTATTTTTTAAGTCATAATCTCAACTACTTTCCAGCAAGCATTTCTTCATCCATACTACAGTCCTCTAGGAAACTGAGACCATTTCTTTTCTGTAATGTTGGCTTTGTTTTCATTGGAATATTTAACTTTGTGGTGCATATCCAACAGTTTTCCCATGAATTGTGCTTCTGCACATTGTGGAATGGTATTATACTTTTCTCCATTCCCTAGATGCAAAATTTTGTTGAACTTTAACTGTGCCTCAGTCCAGTTCATTACATGGTTTAATACTGGCACAATGGGAAGGTAGGAAGGAGCAGTAAGACTGCCTTACTGGCAACTGTGCGGCCTACATAGCAAGGCATCAGATAGCCCTGTGGTTAAATTGCTCAGTTGGGACTTACAACCTAAATTAGCAATTTTAGTACTGCAGTGTCTGAAAATTTCTCTAGAACTTAAGCATCTAGGAATTATGAGTCAGTTCTCTGTAAGTTCTGAAAAAGGTGTATGTGATGATGGTCACATAATCCCTCTGAACTTGTCTTCTACCAGTCCATTGGCAATAGAAGAATTTGCCTCAATCATGCAGTTGGTGGCAAAGATTACATTATTTGCTCATGTGAGGCACTCATGCATGACAGTCAGTACTTGTGGCAGCCTTCAAAGCTCTTCAGCTCTTAGCTTTGCTTCAAGTTTTATCCTTCACCTCTTAAGAGTCATATGTCCACCATTAATACACATTCAAATAAAATGGTTATTGAGGTTATCATCAAAAATCCATTGTTTCTCTCTTTTTCACTCATATACTAGGCTGTGAGTTGGTCCTGAATCAATCATTCAGAGTGGAAAGGGAGGAAATGGGGAAACTCCTTTCCCAACTTCTTTCAGAACTAAAAGGTTCTGAAAGAAGTTATAGTTAAGCACAGTAGTGAGGGCAGAGTGCCAAGATGCCGGGAAACTGACACAAGGTTTAAGCACAGCACCAGCAGTGTCTGTAGCAGAAATTAGAAAATGATGCAGAACCAAGGCAAAACCATAGATGGGCTGATAGCCATGAAAAAAAAAAACAACAACAGGGAATAGACGTGCTCAAATTAGGGCTTAAATCCTCCTCAGAAGTCTCATCTACTAAGTGACAACACTAGCTCATCTATATATAGCACAGTTTGTTGAATTAATAAGATTGGAAAATATCTCTAAGATCATCTAGTCCAACAAACAACCCATCAACACCACGCTCACCAAACCATGTCTCTATGAGCCAAATCTGCACATTTCTTAAAAACCTGCCAGAAATTTCCTTCAGCAAACTTCTTTCACCTGAGATGTTCCCCTTAGAAAAGTTCTTCCTATTTCACTCAATCATTTGTAGTTTGGGTCATTTATTTCTCCAAAGAGTACTGAAATTCTCCATTCTGGCAGAAGTTTCAAATCACACACTACTGTAACTGCCACCTCAAAAGAGTTTTCAGATGTATGTGATCCATGAAGCCTCAAGCACATGACTAGCTGAAAGTAAGATAACCCTTAAAAGAGAAACTAAAGAATAAAGAAATGTCAGTACCAACTATTAATGCCACCCTTCTTTGAGTTGGTGTCTGGCAGCTTGTATGTCTTTCACAATCCACTGAATAAATTGCAGATTTTGCATAGATGGAGAAATAATACTATTTCTGAAGATGCGTACAGTTCTTCCACAGAGCTTAACTGGGTATTTCTCAGATGTTAGTCAAGTTAAATGCATGTTTCTAGTACAACAGCCCATTTCTGCTATCCTAACTGTATTACAAAGCTCATAGATTGTATTCTATGATAAATGAAAAATACACGTGAGTGAACAAAATGAGAGCCAATCATGTTGACAAATTACCTAGAAACAAAGTATACTTCAGAGACTGCATGTGTCTATTTAGGTCAAATTATCTTTCAACCATGATGAAAACATAATACTGAAAGAGCTTAGCAGCAAGCAATCCTGAGAGTCATAAGCTGCCCCTGTGTACTTTTACAACAAAGGTAATTTTGTTTTTATCTTCTTGCCAGTTTCTTTTAGGAAAGGAGGAAGAAAAGGAGAGGAGGAAGGAAAGAAGGGGAAAGGAGGGGAATGGAGGGGAAAGGAGGGGAATGGAGGGGAAAGGAGGGGAATGGAGGGGAAAGAGTACAATAGCAACAAAGAGAAGAAACATGAATTAGAGGACCAGTGAGTGTAAGACGTACAGAATAATACAGGAAAATACTTCAACACCTGCATGTATGAGGCTAAGATCACACAAAGTACAATTCACTGACAGCCCTGAACCAAAATCCTAGGATTGATTTTGTCCATGGAGTGCTATATAATGCTACGTATTGTTATTATGCTCCTAAAAGGCATAATTTGTACATATAATGTGTAGAAGATTCCGTATTTCTATAAATCAGTGCAGATTTGGAAATCAAAACTAAAACATACACTTACATATATCGGTCTGTTTTTCCTAGGTTTTTCCAAAATTCTGTTCTCAAGAATTAGATAATGTTCAATAGGTATGTCTACTTTAAACTGTAATCAAACTTTTATTCATGACTTGTCAATGATTCAGCTCCACAGCTGTCTGCAGCTTCCTGAGGAAGGGAAGCGCAGAAGGAGGTGCTGGTCTCTTCCCCCTGGGATCCAACAACAGGATGTGAAAGGCATAAACCCATGCCAGGGGAGGTTCAGATTGGTCATTAGGAAATATTTATTTCCATTAGAGTGGTTAAACACTGGAACAGGCTTCATAGAGAGGTTGTTGATGTCCCATGCCTATCAACGTTCAAGAGGCATTTGGATAATGCTCCCAATAATATACTTTAACATTTGTTTAGCCCTGAAGTGGTCAGGCAGTTGGACTAGATGATGTTTGAAGACCTCTTCCAACTCTCCTCTCTCCTTTTCTCTCCCCAGAAAAGATTTGTTAAATACTAGTTATATATATTATGACTTTTCACAATGCCATTGCAAAATTGCAGCTATGTTTTTTTTTATTATTTAAACAATTAAATAATATATCTGGCTGTATCTCTTAAAATACTGTTTGGTATAGTTACAGGCATCTCATTCATTATCACTGCAATTACGTGAATGACATGATTTTCTTACAAGAAGCACTTCCTTAATCATGGCCCACAGTATTATTCTGTAATGATTTCAAAATTTAGAAAATGTTCCAAGCCATTGAGTAACAAACAGCTCTTCCACTAGAAAATGTGGAAAATTTCTAAGCAGTGTTCCAAACCTCATAATGAAGGTATGTAATTCACTCTTGAATCTGCTTTTTGTCTCGTCTTAAATCAAGACTGCCTAAGCAGGATGTTCTTCACTCTCAGGTCTTATGTTACTCAGGTAGTAGGATTTATTCCTCAGTTTAAAACATTTTCTTTTATAGTTTATAACTAAGATTATAGTCCCATTAAAACTACCAGTAAAACTCCACAGGTTTCAAAACTGAGCTCACTTATTAGAAATTGCTGTCATTATGCGTTAAGTTGCTTGCCATTCACACCTACCTAATCCCACTACAACTTATAAATTCCCATGTCAAGAGGAAAAGACAGGGAAACATATGACTTCTATTTCAATTACAAATAACGTTTTTTCCTTTTAAACAAAATAAGTTGCTAACAAGCTATTAAGTAAGTGAATAAAGTAGACAGCAAGATTAAATAAAGTGTCAAGAATACCTAAGGTTGGCAAAGAATAAATCTTCTATGTTGAAAGTACATCACTTTCTCTCCAGAAATGGCTGTGCATGTTTGTGATTTAAGATCTCAACACAGAGAAATCCTCACACCAAAGACTGTAAAGGTTTGGGAGTTGAGAAGTGTAATGTTAACAGCCTAGCCTGACACCTGAAAATAGTTAACCCTGATGCAATCCACAGGCAGGAACCATTTCATGTGAACCGAGGGAAACTTAATAGCCTAAATTGTACAGAGGGTACGATCTGTTTAATTATACATAACCACATTCTAACAGATATTTTGGTAACTCTGAAAAAGACTTCAAAATGAGTTAGTCTGCTCTTCATTACACAACAGAAAGGAACACTCGTTTCCCTGTTCAGAACTGATTCTCGTCCTTCAGGCAACTGGATTTTTGTCTGTTCAAAAACACAGGTTTTAATCTTCCTGCACATCTCTGAAACATTTTTAAAATGGTTTTCTGCCAATCCTCTTCTACTGAGAGCTTTCACATGGTCCACAGCTAATACAATCCTACATTTTAAAGAGGACAAATTACAGGAAATTAAGTTCCTGGTCATATACAAGCACTGAAAGGAACCCTTTTATTCCCTTAGTTACCGTTTTATTCCAGCAGCCTGGGAACAACAGTTTCCTTATGTTCAGACTTTGGTTACACCAACACTTCAGTAAATATAAGGAGAAGACAACTTTAAGGCATAATTTTCCCTATGCTTTCTTCCATTTCAGAAACTGTTGAAAAATATATCTACGTTTTTTCATAAAAAGGTATTGATGCCATCCCATGGTTCATTTTCTCCTGATGTTCTTTTTGGTCTATAAATTGGTTAGGCCTGGCACCATAATATGCTATGTCTATATAAAGATCAGGTACAATGGGATTCCATTTTTAGGTGCACCTATAGCAATTGTGTTAAAAACAAGAATAAATGCTCATGGCTAACATGAGCAGTCAGTTACTACTGCTGTCTCCATCTGTCTCCCTCTTACACAGCAAAGACAAGGAAGAGAGTCAGAGGCTCATTAGAGTTTCAAAATCCATACTCTTGGTATGAATGAGAGAAACATATATATGGAATAGTTCCTCTCTTCTTTAAACCTAAATTAGGTTCAGGTAACATACATGAGGGCACAAGCATGGTTTTTACTACACTGTGAAAATGTGTACTGCGAAGCATGACCTGACTTTTGGTACCTTGTTCCACTTACTGACAAGAAACAGACTCTCAGTATTAAGATGATTACTGAAAACACAACTGGTGGCCAAAGGTCAAATAACACTGTTTATGTGCTGTAGAAGTACTCAGTGAGAACAATTTCTGGAGAAATCTGCATAAATGCCTCTTACCAATTCTGTCCAAAAAGCAGGAACAGCCCTTCTGATCTGGTTTTCATGAAACAGAGAGGAGTATTGTATCAGCACTCTGCTTTTCCTTTGAGTTACAGTATTTACCTATGACAACTATTTATTCTTTTGTCTTGTTTTCCTGACTGATTGCAAGCACAGAAGTTTTAGTGAAAACAATTATGGTTGTGTATTATTGTCAACATTCTGACTTCTTCACTCAAGAAAGGTGGAAAACACATCTTTGCTGAACTTCAGATGGTAATAAACACAATGATGCACTCCAACTCACATAAACAATGTTTTTCTCCAGTGCGAACAATTTCAAGCTGTTCCAAAAGTTACTTAAGTTTAGGAGTCACACCTACTTCACCATGAACCTATATATCTTAACCATGTGCAAAGGTCCCAGCTGTCGAGTAAGAAATAATAGATTGTTGCACTAAGAGACACAGGATATTACCTAACTAATATGAGATATTGCTAAATTTCTATAAAAGATTGTATGAAATCAAAGATTAAAGATTAATGGTGTTGAGTGCACTCTTAACAGGCTCGAGTACACCCTCAGCAAGTATGCCAATGACACTAAGCTGAGTGGAGGCTCAGTGCCTGGAAGCATTCAAGACCAGGTGGGACAAGTCTCTGGGTAACCTGGTCTAGTACCAGATCTGGAGGTTGGTGGCCCTGCAGTAACAGGGGAATTGGAACTTAATGATCCTTGGAATCCCTTCCAATCCAAGCCACTCTATGATTCTATGATTAAGAAATAGGTGAAGAGTTTTTTTCCAGACTTTGAAAAATAATACCTTTTAAAGTCATCCTTTACAAAGATCATTACACTGATAATCTGAAGCTGTTCTACAATTACCCAGTCCATTAAATAATAATAAAATAGTCTTACGGTCTTCAGTCCTGAAAACCAGAGGGCCACTCGAGACAAAAAAAAAAAAATAAATTAGCTAGCTCAGATAGATCTCTGTTATTAAACTGTTTTTTGTAGAACTGCTCCAATTTGCTAATAGCTTAATGGAGTATGCAGCCTGCACCTAGTCTGTTGTGCTGTTAATGTGCTCAGTTAAATCAAGCTCTTAGGTTTGCATATTACTGCCTATCTGCTTGGCTTTTCTTCCTCTCACAAAGGAAGGAGAGTTTAAAATTCTTTAAAATGTTTTGTAAATTCATCTCTAGTTTGTCAGGAAAAACATCCTGCTAAATTTGCTCCACTGGAAGAAGAATCAAGCTATGTGGTTGATGCTCACTATATTTATATATTTATATTTATAGCCATGTATTTGTGCTCAAACAAATACCACTTAGTATAGGAAGAGAGCATTAACTTCCCCAGAGTGCTCAGGCATATGCAAAATAGTCATCTATCACCATTTATGTTCAGTAACTAAGAAGCCCAGTGAAATTCAAGACTGGTATGCATTCAGAATATGCTGATTTCCCACAGCTGCATAAGATAATGCTGATGTTAAAAGTCAAGAAAACAAATTTCCTGGTCCCCTAGTCAAAATATTTGTTTTTCACAAACCAAACTAGGTGGGGCAACCCCTGGAAAGCAAAAAGAAATCATCCATTCTGGACTCACTACTACTACTTCATTAGGGGTTACAAGCACCTCAAGTCTAATATTTAGTTTGGACAACCTGAGCTGGATTTAATACAGCAGCTGTTCACAGATAATGGAAATGAAGTGTACGGAACTCATCTGTCAGATAGACTGCATTTTTTTGCAACATGAAACAGAAGATAATGAACTGCCTCAAACAATACACTTGTGTGCAACAGACCTTGGATGTGATGGTATCAACCACACCGCCATTTGCTGCCAGAATTAATCAGTATAGGGATCTGTTTGCAAAACTCAATATTAGTACTATATTTAAAGTTCATTCTAAGTCCTGCAGATATTATATATATATATACACATAGGCTGTTCCTACATACCACCAAGACTGTTTGCAGAGTGATCCTTAATAAAGAAGGAGACTGGAAATTGGATTCCCAAGAACAATTCTTGACATAATTCTTGTCAACATTTCTTGACCACCACATGCTGAATCCATCCTGAGGGACAGCACCAGGCAAAGCTTCTTCACAATGAACAAACTACTTCCTGCATCACAGGAATGCTGTAGTAGCATGAAGTCTTACTGCCCATACAAAATATATTATGCTAGGTAATCAAGATGCAAAGGTGATTTCTCTGTTTTTCTTATGGGTGGTGAGTCTTCCCAATTGATTAATTCTCCTGAATTGCCAGGATGTGACTGAAATAAACCTATATAGGCCACATGAGTGACTTTATATCTGTCTGGCTTGTGTGATGGACCAGTGCAAAATCAGCACCAGAAACTAAGATCTGACCCCAAAGAAGGTATCTGAAAAACTCTAAAAGTTAGATTGATGGTGTAAGCCAACATGCCTGTTACACCGAGTTCTGCTGTAGGGACTCTAATATTTTTTATAGCCTTTACTATAAAGCAGTTCTATTCCCACTGTCTGTACTCACAAATAACACTGCCATAAATTCCCTAGCACTGAAAACAGGAAAGGAAAATAAACAAATAAATAAATAAAATATTGCTTCAGGTTCCTAAGTATTGTGATATATATTTAAGGCAAAAATAACTCAAAGAACTCTGAAAAAAATCTTGACAATTGATTTAAAACTAATGCAGAGGACAGTAAATGAAATAAAAATTGCAAAGTTGAAGTCATTAAACATCAGGTTTGATATCTGTTGTTAGTGTTGCAGTCCAAGGTCTAAGTGATACTCCAAGACATTCTTTGAAAAGCACAAGCAATGGGAAAGTGGAAAGTGAATGATGAAAGGCTGCTGGAGGGAAGAAAACATTAGTTCTAGTATTTTGGCCAAGGAGTCCCAAACTGACACTCGATGAAGAGATGAATTTTTTCAGACTCCCTTATTACTTTGCTTGTGTTTCAAAAATTTTAAATTAATTGAGATATTAAAGAACATATCTAAGGGTATCACAGAACTTTCAGATTTCAGGTATGTAAAAACACTTCATGAACGAATTACTGTACGTTTCATCCAAATGTTCCTAAATGGTTATTATTCACCAAGGAAACACTTCCAGTGGCCAGTTCTCCCCATCTGTAGCTATTAGTCAAGGTGACATAGGAAGTGTTGAAACAGCAAATCTTGTTAGAAGACTAATATCATTAAGACAAAAGTTAATAATTCTGAAAGTTACCTTTATGACCAATTAATCACATGGGGTGAATGCTGGAGGCATTCTATTCCAGATGTATATCCTAATTTACTTTCCCTAATGCATACCTCAGAAAGACAGTTTTGCAGTTGAAATATAAAACACTAAAACGCTGAGCTAAAAGAAAATCTCTTTTGAACTTCCATAAAGACAGGCTATGAATTAAAATATTTCAGATTTAAAGGGTTTTATGCAATGCAGCTTAAATCTTACCTCCATGGGAAAGGCTTTAAAATTAACCGTGTGCTCAGAACCACGCTGGTTTTCTCTGCCCCAGTGAAATCTAACGTCGTGTAGTTCAAACTCATGCCCTCGAGGTAACGGCCCACCTATTAACACTGGGAAAGAACACAAACGGTAACACATTTGGCTTTGTAAGAGACAAGCCAATGGATACAATAAATACCATGAGGACACTGTTGCAAGCTTCTTTACTGTCAACAGCATTAGAGATGGAGGTGAGAACTTTACCGTAGAAGTTCTGTGCTGGTACAGAATGCAGGCAGTTATAAACAATGGTGAAAACACTGTCACGCTGCACCTTTAGTTTTATGAGCCAGAACAGCTGGTTCATAACATAAAATAAAAACACTGTACCTTAATCAGAAGGGTGAATATGTTTATTGCTGTTATCAAGACAATAGACACATGCTCTAAACAGATGGCAGGTGTTGTGAACTGAACTGGTCACTGCCTTAAACTAGTCCAAACGCTTAGTTTTCATCACCTTTATTTGCTCTGTACCACAGGAGCAGACAGAAAATTTTGGTTGCCAATATTTTCCAAGGTAAAGGTAGTAAGTCATACACCACCTGTCAGCCTTTGAGATACAGAATACCTCCATGGCCAAATATAATCAAATCTACATGTTCACATGTGCTTATTTCCTTAAAAACAGCTTCAAAACAGCTGTAGTTTCTTCCTAATAGTTTTTTAAAGCATTCAGAATTTCTTAAAAGTATCTATCCATAACTACCATACAAAGCAACCAGTTAATAAAACAGCTTGATTCTTTTGCATTAATAGAGCCTTCTACTCTAACAGTAAGTACTAAAAGCAATCAGTTTTGCTTGGGTCTTTTTGAGGTCCAACCTACTTCAGAATTAATCAGTGGAAACATTTGATCCAGGAATTTGTGAACTGGTTTCTGATCAAATAATATTCTGCATGGTGTAGGTAACTTTATACTGCAGTCATTGAGCCCTGGCTTCTACATAGGGGCTGGGCTTTATTTAAGGTCATTTATAGTCTTCCTCATAATCCATTACATTCTGGCTTTCCTTTCATTGACTTTGAAACTTTTACAATCTTTGATAATTGATAAGGACTATTTAATTGCATAATGTACAGCTTTAGAGCTCAGCAGTTCCATAACAAAAAAGTTATTTTGATGTACAAACTAAGTGGCCATAAGATAAACAGTAGTAGTAAAACAATTCAGCAACTGAATCATACTGCAGTTGTACAAAAAGAAAAATAAAAAACAAAACACCAAAAAGACAGAGCTATCAAAAAGGAGAAATAAAAAGAGGAGGGAGGGAGGAAAGAAAAGAATCCTGATCAGTTACATTTTTCAGTCACTGTAATGCTGGAGAAAATATTCAGATTAATAATAAGTAATCTAAGAGCTATTAGGATTCCTATGATGAAATGTCCTAAATGTAATTATGAATTCAAATTTGTTTCTTAAACTTTTTTTTATGTATATTCTACTCATACCTATATCTGTACAGGAAAGATCTGTAAATCTAGTGAATATTTGGGAAAACTGCCAATTAAAGTACTTAGAAAAACCTAGGAGAATAAAAAGTTACATGATAATTAGGGTTATCTCTTAGGACAGCAGAGTATTTTCTGTTTTAAAACATTGTTCCTAAAAAGTCTAACTAGACAATGTTTTCTATATGAATCAGTTTTGTATCTCTGTGAGCTTCTAAGACTTCATTTTTGAAGCTTAACTTATACGCTGATCCCATGATAGAATTATTTCATTGTGTGAAGCATGTTTATCTTTCTTTGCCTTTCATCAAATTCTGACCTTTATCAATGCATGAAACATGTTTAACTTTACTTTCCAGCAATTTTTGATCCTTACTAGAAAACAATTCTGAAACCATCATCTGATGCACAACCTACTAATGGCTTAAGAGAAGTCTCCCTGTTATATGGATCCCCCAAAGCAACTTTCAGTATACAATTCCATAACACAGTTGGTCATGTGTGTTCCACCTAATGTATTACATACGTATGATGATCAAATTGAAATCAGCCTGTAAAAATGTTTACAATTAAATAACAAGAAGGATTGGAGAATTCCAGATGGAGCGTGTCCTGAACTGAAGGATAAAATTATTCAGCAGAAAGGACAAATTGACTTTTAATATGTACTTAATCAGTTTATGTTTTCCACAAAGAAGTTTTTCTTTGACTGTCAGTGTTACAGTAGATGTGACTCTCTTGCAAATCAAGTGGACAAAGTTTCAAAAGCACTTAGTGCTCAACAGTTCCCATTGAAACAATCAGGCTAAATGGACTTGTCATCAGAGGTCCCCTGTGAGGAAGAGAAGCTGCAGGAGTTTCCGCAATCCCTGAAAATAAGCCAGAATAATAGGTCAAACACAGATTATTAACTCTTTTCTTCTCTTGCTGGGGATAATAAATGTTGTTCTCTCCTTCCAAACATGAAAAAAAATATCTCCTGTTTAAACATGGAAAATTATGCAATATGAAACTAAGAGGAAATTGAAAGTAAATTGAAAGGAATTCCTAAATCCTAATCCCGTATCTCAGCCATAAACTTTTATTCTATTTCACTTAATTTCTTCTATTTCACCACTCATCAGTCTGACATCAGTCTGCATTCTAGTTTGAAAGATATTTTTCTTTTCCTAGGTCTCAAATGGTTTTGTACAAGTATGTAGGTGTGTTGGACCCATCTTATTAATCATTGCTACCAAATTACAAACTCTCCTCAGAAAGAAGGGATTTAATGGGCTGTATTTTGGCATGCAAGTAGCAATGTTGTTTCTGGTCACTCTTACTCCAGAAGAGAAACTCAGTGACCTTCCCGACCTTGCAGAAAAAACCTTACTCTTTGAGAAAAGAGCCCTGCTTCTGATGAAGGCAATAAAACTGACTGGAAGTACAAAATTTGTGTTCTATTGGAAATCTGCAAAAATCTGCGGAAAGAAGTGTTCTGTCTTGCACTAAAACATGAAATTTATCATGGAACGGATATTATAAAGGAAAACACAATTACTAAAAGAACAAACCCTTCTGATTAAAAAAAAAAATCAGCATAAAACTGAACTGATTCCTTCACCGCCAACACAGCTGCAGCTCACAGGACTACTGGGATCTCAGGAGACAAAAGTTGGGCTGTCTCATGGTTTGACAATCTTCAGCTGTTTAAATGCCCCCAGAAGGCAGCTGCTAGCTAAGATTGGCTAGAATAACTTGGATACTCTTCAAAACACATGGTAAGAACTACCACACTTCTGATTAGCACCAAGGGCTTTCTCTGCCAACTTCCTTGACAGTTGTAGAGAGTAGTTTGTCCAAAGGTCTGAGTGAGATACTGTCATTTCACTGAATTTGAAATTGTTTATCAGCTTCTAGTTCTTCGCAGAATGAACCTGAAAAACCCTTTAAGAAACGAGGACTGCTTTGCTACCTGCTCCTCATCAGTATTGTAGGAATGTATAACTTGAGTATCTGCGTTAACTCAGTAGTTAGTATTCACAGCCCACTCAGATTGACGGGAAAAGTTTAGTTCACACGGACTTTGGAAAGTGGACACACTTTGTCAGTTTGGTATCACACCGTCCTAGCAATAGCGATAGCAATAGCTGACAACTGTCAGCGCACTCGATGGCAGCACCACGAAAGGGTCCAACCCTCGCTCTGAGAGTCTCCAAACGTGCTCTGGAGCAGCCTCACTGCCTACCCAGCTCGGTACTGCCACTCGTCCCCTCCCAAAGTCAGTCCCAAGGCAGCACCCACCCCTCCTCTGAGCCGCAGCCAGTGCTGAAGCAGCCCCCCCTACGCCCCAGAATACGCGCACAGCAACCCGAGGGGCAACGAGCGCCCAGGGAACGCCACTGGAGAAGCTAAGCAGAGTCGGAACATACCAGATTTGGACTTGAGGGCGATCTGAATGGAATGCCCGTCGTTAATCACTTCGCAGTCGCGACACACGACGTAGTTGGGCGACAGGCGCACTTCCAGGAGCGAGGGGTCGTATTTCGCTTCTCTCGAGTTCAGGTTGATGGGCGACTGGTACTCACCGTTGGCATCGGGAAAAATCAGCCCCCACTCGACCCCTGCAGCGCCGGGAGAAGCCGTTACGTGGCGATCCATCCCCGGAGCCCCCGCCTCGCCCCCGCCAGAGACCGGTGGCGTCCGGGGCTCCCCGGTTCTCCCGCGATCCGCCTCCACCTCCTCTGCCCGTGGGGAAACTTTCCCCCGCCGCAGCCGCTGCCCGGCACCCGTTCCTCACCTTCCTCGTAGCCCCACTCCGGAGCCTCCTCCCTGCGCGGGATGGGCTCGGCGCCCTCGATCAGGCTCCGGTCAGCCATGGGGGGGTTGCTCCCCTCGGGCCGGGGCTGTCTGCGCGGCGGACGGGCGAGGCTGCCTCGCGGCAGTGCTCCGTGCTCCGGCCCTGCCTCCGCCCCGCGGGTGGCTGGCGTTGTGCGGCGGCAGGCAGGGGCAGGGGCTGGGGGCGGAGGGAGCCGTGAGCGCGGACCGAGCGCTGCTTCACGTCGCGGGTGGGACGGGCACGGACGACCGCCCCCGGCGGAGTGTGTGAAGGTCTCTGCCAAACTGCAGCTTTGCAGTGAGACGTGAGACGTCTTTCCCCGTGAGACGCCGCTCGCCACTCGGCTTTCAGCCGCGGTGCAGCTGGCAGCACCGCCGTGTGTGTAGGGGATGGACAGGGCGAGCTTGGTCAACAAGTGCAAAGTTCGCTGCACCTGGGGAGGAAGAGCCACAGGCACCAGGTCAGGATGGGGGCATGCAGCTGGAAAGAGGCCCGGTACGAAAGGACCAAGGGGTCCTTGTGGACACGGCGTCGAATGAGTCAGAAATGTGCCCTTGGTGCTGGGAAGGCTGCATTGTGCAGTGCGGCTGCATTAGGAGGAGAGTTTCCAGTCTCTTCTGGTGCAACTTGAGACCGTTCCCTCTAATCCTTCTATTCAGGAGAAGAGGCATAGCCCCACCTCACCATAACCTCCTTTCAGGTAGTTGTAGAGGGCAATAAAGTCTCTCCTAAGCTTCTTCCAGGCTAAACAATTGCAGTTTCCTCAGCTGCTTTTTGTAAGACTTGTGCTCCAGACCCCTCACAGCTTTGTTGCCCTTCTGTGGACACACTCCAGGGCCTCGATGGTTCCTTGGAGTCAGGGACTCAAAACTGAACACAGTACTCAAGGTGCGGCCTCACCAGTGCTGAGTACAGGAGGACAATCATTTCCCTGCTCCTGATAGCAGTGCTATTTCTGATACAAGCCAGGACATCATTGCTCTTGGCCACTGGAGCACACTGCTGGTCATATTTAACTGAGCATCAATCAACACCCCCAGGTCTGTTTCTTCCACAGACTTCGAGCCACTCTGCCCCAAGCCCCAAGCCTGTAGCATTGCATGGGGTTGGTGTGCCCAAAGTACAGGATCCAGCATTTGGTCTAGTTGAACCTCATTCCACTGGCTTCAGCCCAGCAATCCAGCCTGTCCAAATCCCTCTGTTGGGCCTTCATACCCTCAGACAGGTCAACACTTCCTCCCAACTTGGTGTAATCTGCAAACTTACTGAGGCTGCACTCAATGCCCTCATCCAGGTCATCAATAAAGATACTGAACAGGAAAGTACCAACCCCTGGGAACACCGCTCGTGACCGGTTGACAGCTGGATTTAACTCCATTCGCCACCACTCTCTGGGCCTGGTCACACAGCTAGTTCTTTATTTAGCAAAGAGTGTACCCTTCCAAGCCATGGGCTGCCATCTTCTCCAGGAGAATACTGCAGAAGACAGTGTCCAAGGTTTTGCTGAAGTCTAGGTAGACTACATCAACAGGCTTTCTCTCATCCACTGAGTGAGTCACTCAAACACAGCAGATGATGTTGGTCAAGCAAGTTCTGCCTTTCATGAACCTATGCTGTCTGACCCTGATCCCCTGGTTATCCCGCACATTGTATGTAATCTCACTCAAGATGATCTGCTCCATAATCTTTCCTGGCACCAAGGTGAGGCTGATGGGCCTGTATTCAGGTCTTTCTTACAACCCTTGTTGTAGATTGGAGTCACACTGGCAAGTCTCTAATCCTCTGGGACAATTTTGGTTGACCACAAACACTGATAGGTGGTGAATAATGGCCCAGATGTGAGCTCAACAACTTCAAAACATTTTCTAACATAGAAAGCCATGCCACCACCCCTCCCTCCTTGACTATCCCTTCTGAAGAGCTTATGGCCATCCATTGCAGCACTCCAGTCATGAGAGTGATCCCACCATGTATCAGCAATGGGTTTAGAATTTGGATGACACTTTGTGGAGCCAGGAGTTGTACTTGCTGATCCTTGTGGGTCCCTTATAACTCTGAATATTCTATGATTCTGTGAAACTCAACAAAGGGATGCTCCAGTTCAAGGACATTGGAGGACTCTTCCTATGCCAACTGATCTGTGGATATAGAGAGCATTTGTTCTGTCAAAGGAAAAAAGGTCAGAAGGGACCTCTTCAGTTGGCTCTCCCCTACTGTGGTGACACAAAAATTTGCATCACTGATGGGAAGAGGATTGAAAATCCAGCACTGACAGTCTGCACTCCCTGAGGGCAACCAAGAGAGGCAACAGAAACTACCAAATAAAGATGCTACAATGGTAAGTGGAAGTGCTCTTTTCTTGCCATCCAGGCCTTCCTGACAGAATAATGTCCTGATCCTGTGCTGTTGATCTGCACAGTGGACCTGTGCTCCCCAGCTGAGCAGTAGTATCTATGACTCCTGTTCAGAGCTGACCTGAGAGAAAAAGTTATCATCAGTATCAAATTGACACTGAAGTGGAGGAAGGAGTGAGGTAGAAATTTTTTAATGAAGCAAGAGGGTACTGGTTCATGAGTTGTGTGCAAGGTGGAAAGAAATCAGAACAAAAATACATATTGGGTTTTCTTGTGTGCTTTTTTGTTCGCTTTTTTGGGGGGGGAGAAGTGGGTCATTTGTATAGCATCAGAACAAAATGTTTCTTTCTTCAGGATCTTTGGTTACTGTCTTCACTACTGATGACTGAAAGGAATATATTCTACCTAAACAAACTACGTCAGTACGCAGCTTCTTGTGGAAAAATAAAAATAAAAAAGGAAGAAAATATACCATTTTTTGTTTATGCTGAATACCTGACGAACAGAGCACGCAAGTTTTCTGGCATGAACTTTTTCATATTATAATATGTTAAATATACATATTTTTCTCCCATACCAAATTGTTTTTATTGTTTGTCAAATTATATCCTCTAAACCCATTTTAAACACACACTAGTTATTACTATTAAAGTCAGTACCCTTGATTTATTGCTGACACACAGGGGGAAAAAAACACTGCTCTAAATCATCATTGATTCTGGCCCACCTGACTGGAAAATCATTTTCCTCTTCAAGGAGACTCACATTTTGAAGAAAAAACAGGTTTAGGAGGCTGGGTTCATTCCAATGGCCCTTGAAGCACAGTACTTCATTCATGCCCTCTATTAAGTCCTTTCCTGAGGTAGCTTTCCTGTGAGACATCTGTTCTAGAATTTCACACTTATGAGTGGCAACATAATCAGACCTGTGATTTCCTGCTTTGTAATAAATACTTCTAATGGCTTTTCATAGTTTTCATGGTTTCCATTCATAGCTGAAATTAAGTACTAAACTACTTAGATTTGTTGCCTTTCCTTTTAACCTTTTCATTCTTTCCATATCTTTCTGCAAAATTAGGCACGGTGGGTGAAGGCTTATTAATTTCTTCACATCTGCTCAGTTGTTCTCTGTGCAAATATTGTATTTTTTCCATAGTTGCTGTCTGGCATAGAATGATCTAATCAGTAGAATAGAGTCTCTGAAGATCACTATGAATTGATAAACTGTGCAAGTAACAAGGGATTTCAAGGTTATATCTCTACAATGCATGGGTTAACAGGACAGATATTTCACATTTAACTCCAACCACAGTCAACCTAAGCAATCTCTGCACAAGCCAACTCATTTTACATAGGTTGGCAGTGATATGGCCCTTCAAGCCATAACAAATATCAAATTGATGGGCAAAACATATGTAGAAATCACAAGCTGGCCTTCATTTGATACTTTACTATCAGAAGCAGGAGGAGGGCACTTATTTTCCTGGATCCCAGTTCAATTGTTGATCCTATGAAGTGTGCTGACTGCTTGCTTGACTGGGAATAACCTTTGATGATAAGAGGAAGAAAAAAAATGGAAAAAGAAAAAAATGCTTAGGCAGAGATCCAATGTTTCAGTAGTCCCTCTCTGAACTCAGAAGACAGTTGTTCAGAAGTGGTTGAGTTTCCAACATTCCCTTTGGTAAGATGGCATTTTGAAACATCTTCAGTATACTGCTTAATCCTGATGAGATTGTGAACCATTCTTGTATTTCCTGTATCTAGATATTATTATTTATAATAGTAGATAGGTTTTTTTTTTTGCATTAGTACCATACTAGCTTACGAATATCAAAAATAGATACTAGACCTCCCCTTAACATCTTACAATGTATATACCAGAAAAACAGGTCTGAAACAAATTTCTGCATCCCAACACTTTGTTAATTAGTATCCATAAATCAGCATTAATGACTACCAACATTTTTTTTTAATGTAAATTTCAACTATTTGTAATTACAGCTTTTTTTACAATTACAGTAGAGAATTGGGTTACTAAGGTTATGATAAATATGTAGGAAAAATAAAAACAGAGTTCGATACAAGTTATTTTGAACTGTACAGTCCTACCTGCAGGTTTCTCCACAGGCCACAGAGCTGATAGTTATTTCTCTGGTGCAAGAATAAATAATTGAGATTATAGGATGACCATATTTCCTTACTAGTCAGTTTTTTTCTTCATTATCTTGCTGTGAAGAGTATTGAAGGGCAAGCAGGTCTTAATAGCATAAGGAGATAATTGTTCCATGGGATACTTGAATATTCCATTTGGGGCAATTTAGAACACAGTTATGTTTCTCTAAGTTGGCTTTCAATTCTTGTCAAGGTGTCCTGGAATGAGATTGTATCCGTATAGAAAGATAGGGATCTGAAGGACTAGCTTTTTCAGATTGTGCTTCTTGTGTATGACAGTGAGGTTGGCCAGCAATTATCACACACGTGATCCTGTTTCTATCTTTATTCTTGCCAGGTCACTCTTTCAAATAAGGTTGTCACTTTTCCATACTCACAAGTAGAAGCTGAAAATTTCTACATTTGCCTGTTAGAGTACAGACTTAAATACAACAAAACTGAAAATCTCTCTGCACTTTTTGGAGGAGCTTATTCACTGCAAGGAAGAATATTTCAGCTTTCCTGGTCTGGAATAGTATTATTTGCCCCCCCCTTTTTTTTTTTTTTTTTTCTTAAAGTTGAAGTTTATTGTAACAAAAAGAAAAAAGGAGGCCCAACAATTTAAAAT
>VXAB01000942.1:0-57310 GCA_013399175.1 Odontophorus gujanensis | reverse complement strand
TTTTTTTTTTTTTACTGAAGCTGAAGTGTTATGTAACAAAAAGAAAAAAGGATGGCCAAGTAGTTTAAATAGTACAAGACAAAGTAAAGAGAAACCATTTTCAATAAAGAGCTCATTTATAGCAAAGAGAAACAATTTATGGTGAAAGACTCCAAGTGTTTGCAAGTCAGGTTTATACTGGCAAATTCTGTTCAGCAAACATTGCAAAATATGGCAGCTGGATTCCAATTTGCTTTTAAATCCGCACCAAGTATGGTTTCAGTGGCCATATACATTTTATGGTCTGTAAGCATAAATTTGTGCTTCTTGATTTTACCATTTAATGAGACGGCAGGCTGATCCTGTACACACTTCACAATGTTAACTTTACAGTATACATGATTGCTTTGGAATTATAAGATCTGAGATGAGCTTAAGGTGTGTACTCAAGTACATGCTACAGCATAGGTATAAAACATTTAAGTGCAAAACTGCATCTGTTGGAGTGAACAAGAAGTGAAAGCTAATATTGCTGAACTATTGGGCATAATTAGCATATGTTGTCCCATTATTCAAATGTGTAAACCAGGGCTATTGTGGCTGCCAATGAGAATTCATACATGCATCCAGAGGGCGATAAATCTACAACTGGACATTCTCCAGTTCCTTAAAGAAAACTCAAGAAATAAGAATACTTCTAAGGACTAAAAATGCAACAGTCCAAGGAAAAGGAAAAGGAAAAAATGATAGCAAAAAATACAGCATAATTAAGAGGCATACTGAAAAAAACAGTTAGAGAATAATCTAGTGCAGTCTCCTAGAACTTTTCCCTAATGGGATCTATCTCTGGGAAAAAAAAAAAAAAAAGTATGTAAATAATTTGAAGAAGGTAATGGGAGTTGCTACTGAAGTAAAATAAGTACAAAAAATAAAATGAAATCCTTTGGATAGTAGAAGAGCAAAAGGGAAGAGATTTTTTGAGATTTTTTTTCATTAGTAGGCTGAGGAAAGCACAGATGAAGGATGAAATAGAATATCTCTGAAACACAGTATAAGAAATAATAATTAAAGGCCTTGACATGGTAGAACTCCGATGTAAATGGTTTGTTATTTCTTTAGGAAAGAAGCAGAACTAAAGATATATATTCAGACAAAATTCAAGGAAGAAGATGAAATGCTCAGAGGGAAAATCTGCAGTGGGAAAATGCTAAATATTTATGTACATAACTGTAGTCATTTCAGATCTTTAGTATTAGGTGAAATTCCTAAAGGATTATGAGTTTCATTTAATACTTATTGTAGTGCCTTTTTGTCAGTGAAACTAGTAGGTGGTGAATCCAATACCTGAAAATTACATGATTATAAAGGAAGCACAGAACATGAATCAGGGAAAGACATAAAACTGTTCTACTCTTCAAAATAAAAGGAGAAAATGAGCTAAATAATGAACCTGAGCAGTTTTTCACTGTAGGAGTAGTGGCGGATGTTGACTTAAAAATGTTGGCTCTTCATCTAGGAAGCACATGAGCACACGGAAGCATTGAGCAGGATAGAGTAGCAGGGATATAACAATGTATTGGATCCTGTGCAACGACAGCAAATGCGAGTCAATTTTTTACTCATTCTACTGATTTTTGCTTATCGATATGTAAACATCTGTAACTGACAAGGTGCTCACATGCCCAGTTCTGGTAAAGCTATGAAATCACACACTGAGTGTGTAATCTGGTTTCTTTTATCACAGACAATTGCATTTCACACAGACACCAAGTTAATTATTTGGCTATAAATAACAACTTGTGTTTCACTGGAGCACATTTTCCAGAAATGCATGACCTCAAGATACCAAGAAAAGAAGAATTCATTACTTTTCTTTGACAGTTTGTTCCAGCAGTTAATCCCCATCACTCTTAACTAATACGTACTCAGTTCTAATTTGAGTTTGTCTGGCTTTAACCTCTAGCCACTGGCTCATATTATGCTTGTTTGCCTTGACTAAAGAGCCTTCATTGTTTTGTCTTCTTTGTAATGTACTCACACACTTTGGTCACCTCCTTGTGGTCTGAACAAGAGGAGCTCATTAGCATTTACTGGAGGAATAAGACCAGGATATCTTTTTAAGTTTTTTCTATATTTTCCTGTTTTCTGCATTAAGAATACAGGCATCAGAATTTTACTTGAGTAGCTCTTGTTGATTTTTTTTTTACTAGAGTGTTTTCATTCATTTCTTTTTTATGCACACAGTTACCACACACATTAGGTTGGATTTTATTCATATATATATGTTTAGTTATTTTTTGGGTTTTTTTGCTGTTGGATTGGACACTGGACATCTTGTTTTGCTACTGTCTAGTAAAAATATTAGATCCTCTTTTTGATGGGAAAAGCCCAGGAGTTAATCTACAGAATGTCAACACAGTTGACTAAATGTAAAACATTACTGTTTTACATTTAGTTGACATAATATGCCACTCATTTCAATGAGTACTTGTACTCTTTTTTCATCAAAATCCTGTACAGTAAAGAATTATATGCCTCATAAAGATCTGTAACCTCATTATATATATGTTTTTCAACAAAATATACTTTCTGCAAAGCTATTGCCACATTGATTGTATTCCTATCCATCAAATTTTTATGACTACAGTCCCTTATCAATATTTTTAGTATTTTCCCCAAAATTGTTCTTCAGTTACCCAGACATAGCTACCCAGATTATCTAATTTCTCCACTTTAACATTTGCATAAAGTTGAAATTCTTTAAGCCTTGTAATTTTCCTGGATTTCTTAAAAATTGACATAAAAGACCAAAGATCTGTTCAGACAATTCTAGCAGAAGTCTAGGGTGCAAGTACATAAATTTAAATCAGATTTTAACATTCCAAATTTCATAATACTGTGTAATACCACATAGTCATCGACAAACTACAAAATTTTACCCACAAGATACAAGCAGATCAGGCCCTTTCTCTCCATATATTTAAGCTCCAAAATTTTTACAAATTTTTTCTTTATCATCATAAACATTTCATCAGTCATAGAAACATAGAATGGCCTGGGTTGAAAAGGACCTCGAAGATCCTCTAGTTTCAACTCTCCTGCCATGAACAAGGTTACCAACCACTAGACCAGACTGCCCAGAGCCACATCCAGCCTTGCCTTGAATGCCTGCAGGGATGGGGCATCCACAACTATCTTCATTACTAATTGACTTTGGGTTTCCTTTCCTAATATGGAAGTTAGAAAATTGTTACTTATTCTTGTTCTTCCTAGCTATGTATTTTTCCCTAAATTGTACATCAGTATAGTTACAGCTCACAATTTCTGCTACATAACATTGTTTAATCCTTTTTCCGCTTATTATAGTTTGGCTTTCTGATTATTTTTCCACTTCTTCACCAAATTGTTTTTCATTTCACCACTAGATTCACTGCACTAGATTGTAAGTACAGTAGTTCTTTCTTTTCAGTTGAAGAGTTGTGATACTTTGCCACATTTTATTTCAATTAAAGAGCTCCCTGTTTTCATTCAGCTTTGTCCACCCTTTTCCTTGTTATGTCACTTGTAATAGCAATACAAAACAAGCTGTGTGATTTCAAAGTGTTGACAGGAGGAAGCAAAAATATATGGAAGGCACTTTACAGTTTCAGAGTCCAGTGATCAACTGCAGATAATAGTTACAATGGAGAAAGTATTTAAAGGAAGACCTGGCAGGAAAAGATAGAGGACAGCATGAGACAGCACTAATTCTACCAGAAGTCCTCCTGACATATATACTCAGCCTTAGCTATTCAGAGCAGTTCAGCTGGAATGTAGAAGTGGGAGATGTTTCAATTCAGATTTAGCTGTTACTCTTCACTAATTTATTTTCTGTGCAGATAATCTGGAAGAAGCAACTGATTTTGTTCAAATTTAAATGGATGAGATAGGGTTGTCAGATGTCTTGACTGCTGATTTCTTGAAATAGTATTTCTCCAGGGTGATAATATCATTCAAAATTATGCAGTAATAACCATCATAGATTAGAAGTGTTGTGTAAATAACCATTAAGGGATTTATCTTACTGTCCCAAACCACCAAACAATGAGATCTTACATGTATACAGAAATGCTCATACCCAGGAGTGCAAAGGGATTGCTAGTTTCAAAATCACTGAGCAACTCCAAACAGCTGCCATTAAAAAAAAAAAAAAATCAGAAAGTCTTATCACCCACTAAATATGAAACCTTTGCCAAATCTCACTATATTACTCAGTGGCTGTAGTGTTTTATCAGTGTCCTGCCATACATCAATATACAGCAGTTTTATATGTATTTTTAAAAGAAGCTTCAGAGAAGCCTTCTTCACCAGTTTGCTTGTTTGAGTTTTTCCTTTGAGATTTTGTATTTCACTGACTCCACCCTCCTCCAGAATCTGAAAGCAGGCATTTTCTGTTTTATACTGAAACACGGGAGACTTAAATATCTCTTCAGCTGCTTCCTAATATTTGTTCCACAGGAAGGGAGTTAGTTCACAACACAGTGTGCTTTGTTATATCTGCATCAGCAAAGTGGATAATCTCTGCCTCTCTTCATCTGGAAAAGGTGCAGAGGAAGAGCACCGGGTAACAGTGCTGTAGTTAAGTATTATTGTGAAGTTTTCAATTTACAAGGCAACAGTCAGGTAAGCAGAAAACATCCTATACTATTTGAGTTCTTGTGCTGTCACTTTCTTTACAAAATGCTTGACTGTGTGTAAGCACTTTCTCCGAAACAGCTTGATTTTGGCTCTCAGTGGGTCAGTATTTCTCATAGAGAAGGAAGTCCTCTTAAATTCTGTTACTATTCTTTTTTAGCACTTAGCATCCCATTTTGGCATTGACACACTTCTTTTAAGTATGTTAACATGCATTTGAGCAGCCAATACTCCCTCCTCGCAGAAGGAATGGCCCACCCCTGCAGTTTCTGCCTGACATGCTGGCATCAAGTTGAAAGACCTTTTGATGAAAGTCAGATGCTCTTCGAAATTTGGCTACCTGTATTTTGATTAAATGACAATTCAATCAAAAGAGATCTTCTCTTCACAGAGGGTATGCTTCTCTGAGCCTCTGTGCTTTTGGATTTGGTAGACGCTTCCTTGGGATTCAGAGAAGCAGAAGACACTTCCCAAATTGAGAAAGATCATTTATAGTTTCTTGAGACTCTTCCTGGACTGTCCTACATTAGCAACAAATAGAATGCATGTAACAATAAAAATGATGGCACTGGATCAAAAATATCCATAAAGCTTCTTCTGTGACCTTCCCATGAATGCTCTCTCCTCTGCACTTGCACTTCTTTCAGCAACTTTGTTCAGAACTGAGCTTTTGGCACAGTCATTGATACACAGCTTTGTCAAGTTGTAAATTATCGACTAGAAGAGCAGCAATACAAGCTTGTTTATCACAGATCTTCTTTGCTAGTTTATGGCATTGAAGCAAATTGTTCTCTGACAGGAGTGCTCGTGCTTTTTCTGTGTCACGGGGAAAGTGAAATCCATGCCAGGCAATGCCATGTATCAAGCCCAGAAAGCTGCAGGAATTAACAAGAATAACTTCTTTCATAGTTAAGATCCCAGAGACTTTACAAAATCCCTGCAGCATGGTGTTTAAATGAGGTACTGCAAGAGTGCCAAATAGAAGTGGGTATGCTCCACTAATGAGGGCATGTTGTGCCAGCTCTTCACAAAGAAGAGCGTGTTTCCATCCACACTGAATCAGCTCTACTGATAGATGTGGAAAGAGAGGGCAGAGAGGCTTTGGTACAGTTCATTCCTTTCTACTCACCTTTATCTCACAGGGACTATGAAACACTTCAGGTCTTATCCTGAAAAATGGAAATGTTTTATGTGAGAATCGGATTGCTTAGGGGGAAAACACTGCTATTCAAATTCTAACCACAGGCCCAAACATACCATAATCTCAGATTACACTGCTGTTTTCTTTAACAGCAATAATATTTATTGACAGGAAAATTGTGACCTCCAGTAGGTTTGGAAGTTAAATACTGATTGTCATAGCGATAGTTTAGAACTACTAATGTACTACTTCAGGGTATTTCTATGCAGATTCAAACAGTGCTACAGTGCATTGAGAGCATCCATTTGGGGGTTTCGTGCTTATAAGATAGGAATATTTTTTTACCTCTAATAGCATTTTATTTTCCTACTATTGGTCCTTTTTCATAAGTAATCACTTATCACTTTCATAAGTATCACTTTATCTGGTAATTTAATGAATCATTCCATACATCCCTGTGTTCAAATTATATTCCTGTACAACCAGTATCCATCAGTGTTGATGAGAATTCAACAGTGCGTGCTGTACCTTAGGAAGAACTGGCATGTTATGCTCTCATTAGGAAAAATGTATCTAGAAATTGTAAGTGCTTTTCTACAGAACATCTCCATATGACTTATTCCCTTCCTGGCTGTCTTCAAAAGCAGCTGAAAGTGCTTCTGTGCACCTGTTTTTTTCCTGGTACTTACATTTACTTCTGCATGAGAAAGGAGGAAATAAATCTTAAACTGAAGGCATTTATTTTATTTTGATTGTGAATATCCTTTGCTTGAAGAAGTTCCAGAGTCTTTAATCTTCCATGCTAAGTGGGGAGACAAAGAAAGCATTCATAGACACAGCAAATGTCACATGGGGCAGTCTAATGGCATTAGAACAGTTCAGTGAAGCATTAATGAATTTACAGTGATGACAGCTCAGCAGTGCTAGGGTTTAATCTACTCTGTGGTAAGTGGTTTTCGGAAGTATCCTCAAATACAAACAACCAGTCAGGACTATAACTAAAATCTTTTGTTTTCTGATAAACATAATCAGGCATTTTTCTTCTGAAGTAATCAACTTATTGCTTGCTGTGTCCCTGACCTTTCCTCAGCTCATATCACTCCTCAAACAGCTCTTACCATGTTCAGATGAGATTTCAGCTATTCCAAGCAACCACAATTTAAAATATTTTTTTCTATTTTGCCAATAATCTACTGTTCTCCATTCCACCAGCTTCAGCAGCTTCTTGTAATTAAGATCCCCCAAAGAAAAACCCTTGCACAGTAAAATGTGTAGTATGTTCTTGCCTAAAATGCCATACTTTTATGCCAATTCTGTATTCACACATCTTTCTCTTCACCATCACACTTCCCTTCTGTTTAATATAAATGTGCCTACTGATGTATTTGGTTGAGGTGAACATGTAAGGTGTTAAATCAGATAGCAGTGTTTTTCAACATGTTCAACAAGACCAAGGGCCAGGTCCTGCACTTTGGCCACAGAAACCCCATGTAATTATACAGGCTTGGGACTGTATAGAGGGAAAGGACCTGGGGGTGCTTGTCAATTCTCACCTAAACATGAGCCAGCAGTGTGCCCAGGTGGCCAAGAAGGCCAACAGCATCCTGGCCTGTATCAGAAATAGCATTCTCAGCAGGAGCAGGGAAGTAATTGTACCTCTGTACTCAGCTCTGGAGAGGTTACACTTGAAGTACTGTGTTCAGTTTGGGCCTCCTCACTACAGGAAAGACACTGAGGCCTTGGATTGTGTCCAGAGAATGGTAATGAAGCTGTGAAGGGTCTGGAGCATAGGCCTTATGAGGAACAGCTGAGGGAGATGGGATTGTTCAGTCTGGAGAAGAGGAGGATCGGGGAGACCTTATTGCCCTCTACAACTACCTGAAAGGAGGTTGTGGAAAGGTGGGGGTCAGCCTCTTCTCCCATGTAAGTAACAATAGAACAAAAGAGCTAATGGCCTCAAGAGGAGGTTCAGTTTGGATACTAGGAAACATTTCTTCTCAGTAAGAGTGGTAAGACACTGGAACAGGCTGCCAGGGATGTGGTGGAGCCATTGTCCCTGGAGGTGTTGAAGAAAAGAGGATATGGTACTAAGGTACATGGTTCCACTGTAGGTAGACATCCACTGTAGATGTATGGTTGGGCTAGATAATCTTAGAGGTCTTTTCCAACCTTAACGATTCTATCACTCTATGATTCATGAGGCCAGGATCAGATAGGAATGCTGGCTGTTTACAAGAGATCTTATCCTGCCTTACTATCATAGCAAAGGTTGTTGTCATTGACTTAAATGAGCATGGTGGCACAGACAGAAACTTCTGCTGTCCATTCCCACAATCTGAGAAAGGAATGTGTTGGTCTAGAGAACAGAAATCTGTGTGGAAGCCTCTCCCCCAGCAATGCTCATATATTAGTATCCACAGATGCATCCACAAATCAGTAATTTCGAGTAGAGGCCCCCTTAGAAGGAGTACTGCGAGTTCTGTGCTTGAAGCAAAGCAAAGTACTTCCAGTATTTCTTAAATGCCTGTGTTCTTTAATATATCCCGTGACATTTCTGTGAAGAAATAGGTGTTCTTCCAAATGCCGTAAAGAGAAATATTCTAAATCACGCTCTCCCTTCTGAGAAAAACAAGTAACTATATTGGAAGCAGGCAAGGAACATAAAGAAGAGAAAAAGTGTCTGTTTCTGTAAGTTTTCTGGGATCTGCCAAATCTCACTGAAGCTGGACTTCATTTACTGAGATGAAGGCATGCTGGAGTGGAAAAGATGACAATCGGAAGTGGAGATACACTGCAGTCTGCAGTGTCCTTACAGCATGGGTAAATAATTAATTAAGCTAGCCTTGCTTTAGTATTCTCCAGTACTAACAATCAGAGAAAATAAGCAGTACTGGTTACAGTGCAGACTAGCTAATTGCATAAATACTCAGATATCTGGAAAGATTGATACAGCACAGCAGAAGCCTTTGTGATCAGTACCCAAGTCAGCAAGATCAAAGGTAACAATAGCAGCAAGAGTTTGTTAACACATCAGTAAGATCTATACTTGCACTCCAAGTATGCAATAGCAGTCGTCTTATTCAAAGAAAATGTGCTCTAAGGACATTGTCACGAGAGACAAACCACAGAAGCAAGGCAGAAGTACATCCACAGAGATTTATATACTCCCCAGACTTCTTGCCAATTGATTTCAGCGTGACTTCTCATGTCAGGAGAAATTATGGGAAGGAGAAGAGAAATCTGCCCTTTTTCTATCAGAAATGCTTTGAGAATTGACAGAAAGAAAAAAGAACATATAGGATTGATTGCCTTCATTAGCCTCATTTCCTAATTTCAGTAATATTATTAGCTATAAATCACAGAAGCACAGTTTCATATGGAACTATGTTCTTATTAATATCGCAACATCCTCATCCCCTCACTACTTATCACATTCATTCATTGCATGCTGGAAATCCCAATAAAATCACCTAACTGGAGTCTTTATAGCACAGCTGTATCCCTCCCTATTCCATACCTTCTGATAGTTTATTTTTATCTTACTCTCTTTTGTTAATTCCTTTGTTGTCAAATTGCATTGCAGAGCACGGAATGCTTTTCTGCTCCTTACCATGTCTCATACATTAAAAATGCATTAGGGAAGATATCAACTACCTCAATTTCCTTAAAAATGTTCTCTTTACCTCATAACCACTGAAAATAAAACTCAGGAATGCATTAGTTCTAAACAGAGTAGGTAGTGTTTTCTCATTTAATAAAAATGCAGGCCAAAATTTACTATTAAAAGTATGATGTAAAAACAAAAAGAATAGTTTGCTTTGTATGTTTGATATTCAAAATAATTCACTGGTGATAATAATCATAACAATAATAGGAAGCTGAAGTAAAAATGAAATGACCTTGTCTATTTCAAACCTAGGAAGAAAATGAGTTTTCCTGGACAACCAAAAACTGCTTTCAGAAGCAGTTTTGTCTCTGTGGAATTGGTGCAGATGTCACGCTGTTACATATTCTTTCTGTTCAGTACCTAACGCACTGGGGGAGATAATTTTTTCACATGTATTCCCAGCCCTGCTCTATTCCCTTTGTGCTTCGCAGTATCAGCACAGAAGGTCTAGAAAGTAGGCTGGAAAAATCAGCAGCAGGTTCTCCTTGAGAGAAGGGCTCCTGAGCTGCTGCAGCGTCAGCAGAGCCAGCTGCCTGCCACCAGCAGCACACTCCTCCTCTCCAGTGCTCTGGACAAAGGTTATGGTCCCACCTGTGCTCCTCACCTGGGGCAGCCCAGCTCTTAAGATCTGCAGCTAGAGAGGAGTGGCAAAAACATCTACCACCTGCCCCAAAAACAGGTGACAAAAGGCCTCTGATGTCTTTCTGTTTGAATGTTAGGATCCTGTGAAGACTTGCAACCTGAAGGTTTATATGGGAATTCTTGATAATGTAACTTATTAACAGTAGGAGGTTGTGGTTAGGTCCACTCCTGTAACATGAGGCCTTATTCAGATACAGCTCTTTTAAAAATTATATAAGCAATGATTTCACAGCATGATGGATGGTTGGAACGGACCTCTGGAAGTCACCTGCTTCAATGCCTCCTGAAGCAAGGACTCTCAGAGCAGGGTGTCCAGGCCCACGTCCAGCTTATGAAGATTTCCAAGGAGGAAACTATAGCCTCTCTGGGCAAACTGTGCCAGCACTCCGTCACCCACACAACAGAGAAATGCTGCCTCATATTCAGAGGCAAACTCTTGTGTTTCAGTTTGTACATTTTGCCTCTTGTCCTGGCACTGGGCATCACTTAAAAGAGCCTGGCTCCATCCTCTTTGCACCCTCCCTTCAGGCATTTATAGGTATTGCTGATTTCCTCCAGCTCCTCCTCTACTACAGGCCGAGCAGTACCAGCTCTCTTAACCACTCCTCAAAGCAGACGTTCTCTGTTTTTTTATCATCTTCATGACACTTCACTGAAAACAGTCCAGCATGTCCGGATCTCTCATGTACAGGGGACCCCAGAAGTGGACATGGTGCTCACCAGTACAAAGGTGAAGGATCAGCTCTCTCAGCCTGCTAGAAATATTCCTCTAATGCAACCTAGGAGGCTGTTGGTCTTCTCTGTTGTGTGTATATATTTCTGGCTCATGTTCAACTTTTTGGCATAGTAGCCACTCCTCCCTATTCTGTATCACCCACCCATAATCCTTCTGAGCATTTTGTCTGTTGCAAGGTCCATGTAAGCAATCAATCAAGATGTTAAACAGTGTCATCCTCAGTATTCATCCCAGCACACATCTGAGTGGCCACTTTGTTACGTGGTCAGAATCCTTTCAGCCCAGCAATTAAGCTAATTTTCAGTCCGGGTCTGTATTTAATCAATTTGACAGTGTCAAAAACTTTACTAAGGATAAACATTCACTGCTTTCCCCTCATGCATCAGACTAGTCCTTTTTTCATAGGCAGCTACCAGCTTTGTCAATAATGATTTTCCTTTCCCAGATCTTTGCTGACTACTCCTACTCCTTGCTTTTCATTATTTTGCAAATAATACCCAAGATTTTTTCTCTATTCCCTTCCAGAGCCGGAGGTGAGGCTGACTGGTCTTTGGTCCATTTTGAAGAAAGGAGCAACATTTGCTTTTTCCAGTCCTCAGGAACCTCCATACTGACATGACATTTCAGGGATTATTGAGTGGCCTCATGGTAACAACAGCCATTTGCATCAGTACTTATGGTTACGGGTCACACAGGTCACACAGGTCACACAGATTTGCGTCTCTAGTTTTTGAAAGTCTTCCCTGACCTGATCTCCCAACAATGCTAATTTTTCCTTGTTTCAGATGTTCCTGTGGGTCAAAGACCAAGGATTCCTGAAGGTTGGTCTTACCTGCAAAAAGCCATATTCTTGGTCACTAGATGCCCTGATCCATTCAGCAGCAAGCCTGTATTTTCACTAATCTCTTCTTTACTGCTGACATATCTTTAGAAATCTCTTACTGCCCTTCATATCTTCTTCAGATTATATTCTGGTTGAGCTTTGGCTTCCTTAACTTACTCCCTGCATGACTGGGCAGCATCTGTACTTCCCATATCACCTGATTCTACCTCCATCTCATGAATATTTATTTGATGTTGCTGAGTTTTGCCAGGAGCTTCTTGCTTATTTGTGCAGGCCTCCTGCCACATCTCCTTGATTTCCTACACATGGGGATGGACCAGTCTTGAGTTTGGACAAGGCAGTATGGTTACGGGTCACAGCTCTCAAAAATCAGCCAGCTCTCCTGAACTCCTTCTTTCTCTAAGATGATCTCTCTCAGGAAGCCTTTCTGTGTTGTCCCTCCTGCAGACATCACCATTGTTAGAGTCTCCCATGAAGACCAGGGCCAGTGAACAAGATTTTTTTTCCAGATGTCTGAAAGAGGTCTGATGATCTGCTGCTTCTTTTTTATCACGCAGTCTATAGCAGACACCCATACCAATGTCACCAGTGTTGGTCTGCCAGCCAGCCCAGACCCATACACTCTCATCTGGGTTGTGGCAGAGCTCCATGCATCCCAACTTCTCTCTCTAATACAGAGCAGCTGCCCCTCCTCATCATCCCAGCTTGTTCTTCTCAAAGAGCTTGCACAAAGCCACTGCAGCACTCCTGTCATGTGAGTATGATTTGCCCTTTACTTTGAGATTTCTAAAAATCCTGGCTCCATCACTGAAGAATTCAAAGGTGAGTGCGTTTCTTTTTTCATTTCCCTTTCAAAATGCCTTGGCAGTGAACATAAAATCCATTTCTCAGTGTCATTGCAAAATGCGTGTGTTACGGTCAAATATGTCCTATGGTGCTGTTAGTTTTGCAACAAAGAAATGTTTCTATCAGATGGTTCTTATCAACAAAATTAAATAGAAATGATAAATGGATTACTAATATTTTTCTGTGAGCCAGTTTTTAAATGGGTCACATTGTTCTTCTCTTTACTAGCAACCTAAAATAGAAGTTATTATATCAACAGTGGTTTTCACATAATAGAACATTATCTGAAATTGAGTTTATGTAATATTTTTCCTTGAAAATTAAGGCTATAGTAGTGTAGTTATTGAAAATTATCATCATTTACTTTTTATTTTTCTATTTAAAAGCAATATGCTTTACAGTAAAAATTGCAGTTGGAGTTCTGACTAAAGGAAATGATCCTTTGGTGCTGACAATAAGGAAAATGAATGCTTATGTTGACAGCACAGCACTATCAAGGCTTCTTCTCCCTTCATGGGCCAAATTCTCTGCTAGCATATTTGATGCAGTTCTACAGATTTCAGTGGGACTGCACCAATTTATGTAATGGAGAATACAAAACCCTTTTTTGTGTTATTTTTTTTTATTTAAATTGAACTAAGTTGTAAAAAATAAGGACGGAATCTAAGTAAAAGCCTGACCAGCTTTTTCTTTCAGAAATCTTAGATTTATGAGGCTATTTCTGAAAATCAAACTACGGTTCATTTCTCCCTGGAGTATCCTGCAGATGTGCAGCTGCTCTTCAGCATCAAGGAAAATATGAGCCTCATATGGCCTCCAGCACAGCCAGGCGCAGGTGGCCCACCCAACACACTAAGGGCCATCCAAGTGCCACCAGCACCTCAGAGAGAGTGGAATGCTCAGGAAAAATGGAAATTCAGGCGTGTGCAATTGTTCAGCACAGCTCAGATTCATGTGTCAACCCAGTGCTGGTGAAGACTGTGCTCTGGCAGCGCCGCATGCAGCTGCAGAGGACTGCCAATCTGAAAACAGATTTCCTTAGTCTCATGCAACCAGCTTCTGCTCCTGCTCAGCTCTCCATTTGGGATCAGAGGGCATCTCAGGGTTCTGCTTCAGTGACCTGCATTAAAATAGGGTTATGATGGTCGAAATCATTTGCAACACTTAAACACATAGTAAGGGGGAAAAAAGGTTTTTCTACCACCTGCTGATTGGAAGCTAAGCACGGGAGAGAACAGACTATAATACAAGGTACCAAATACGCCTTGTGCTCTGCACTGAACTCTTTGGGGATTTCCTCAGGGAGGTGAACTTGCACAGAAATCAATGAAAACCTGCACCTTCAATCTGTTTCCTATAAAAAAAATACACCTGAGTATCTCCGGTGTGCAAGTCAGAGCTACCTGAAAGTCACAGGGAAATGAAGTGCTGAAAGGCTAAGAGTTTCATACTTCTTTTTCTTTTTATATACTCTTTATTCCCAGAGATCCTATGGGAAGCATAGGGCTTCAGCACAGGGACAGCCAGAAAGATTCAGGGCTGTTAAATTAGTAGCTTGTTTAAATCCCAAGGCAAAGTAGTTGTGCTAAATTAATCTCTAAAGCCTCACATGAAATCTAGAGCCCCTGAGTGGCTGCAGATATTTTGAGATGATCTAATTGTGCTTGGAGAGAAGGGAGAGATGGGGGGCACAAGCAGTGCTGTGCTCTGAGCTGTGTTGGGCCCAGCACACAGCTCAGTGCAAAAAGCTGGCACGGGCAACACAGTGAGAACATCAGGGATCAAAGGTATCCACACATCTGTAGAAATTAGTTGCTGGACTCTCCATAGGATAGCAGATTTGAAATGCATACTAGGAAACTGAGGAGGTGCGCAGCAATTTCGAGAGCTCCTGGAAGTGTTGTAGAGAAGGAAAAGAGCAGAGAAGGTTGCTGCTGCCAATGAATAGCTTGTCTTGCATGGCAGCTGCCTCTCATGGAAGTTTTATCAGTTTTTGAGTGGGAATCTGAGGCATTCCAAATAGCTTTGTTTTTTGAAACTCAGTCAGGGCTCATCTACATTCCTGTCTCCCACCAGTGTGGAGTAAAGGGTGCAGGTGCTGCCATTTGACATCACATTGGGAAGCAGGGCAACAGTCCTTACCAAAGCACAGGCTAAGGCTGGATGGCAGCAAGCAAAAGCACAACTGGGGTAACTTATAATTACTTCAGACAATGCTGCTTCATGAGTCTGATACTGGAGAACAATGTTGGGTGGGAGCACCGCATCTGTCCTCGTTCCCTGCCAACCTAACGCCAGCACTAATAGTGCATGTGTGAATTCTCAGGGTATTGTAAACTTAGTGACTATAAGCAAACTAAGCAGTAGAGACATCCAACATGCTGCTGGCAAATGTGAGTATTGCAATATGTTGGTATATTCACCTTCACCAGGTGAATGGCACTGATACAATGGGGAGGACTTTCTCACAAAATTCCTGATCACACTTCTGTTTTTATCTATTTGCTTAAGTGGAGGAAAGCATTTTTAAATACCATGCTTAAGCCAAAAAATGAAATGAATAAACATTTTGTTTGTGACTCTTCCAAGATGTGATTGATCGTTGTCCCATTGCCAAAGGTCAACCTCTGCCATAGAAAACTTCAGATAATCTTCAGCTGCATTTCCTAAACAATTAACAGGATGGGCAAGGCAAAGATAACAATGCACACTTTATTTTCCAAAAGCAGTTGTCAGAAGGAAATGGATACCGAGTGAGTTAACTCATTAGAGCATGAGAGCACACTTGGAAATTCAAAACAGATTGCCTGGAATGATTTTGATCTAGCACAAGGCTGATATCCTCATTGAGGCATGTCAGTATTGTAATCTAGTGCTCCGGTTTCAGAAGGGTTGATGGGTGCACTTCCTGGGTTTTGATCCTTGAAGTAATCAATTATATGACTAAAACATCACAGATAGCGGCCATGCACATGTTGTGTATTAACCACAAGGGCTACATACGCATGCATGGACACACATACAAGCACCACACACGTTGACATAAGAGCACTATAAATACAAAAATTGCTATTATTTGCTTGATTAGTTTAATTAGTAAAAGCAATAGGCATGTTATATACATGTTATATACATTCTATCTTTAGGAAGCTGCATCTAATATTGTAGAGCCAGAAATCTTAAGAATGATCCTTTCAAAGAATAATAAGAGATGGTATATTTGAATGGATCTATACAGGTAGTATACAAGATGATACAAAGGAAAAAGGCTCACCTTAGATGGAAAAGGCTCGCAGGACTCCACACAGGAGGGATCTCCAAGAAGAGATCCTTTCCTGGTGGTGGCCAGCCCTTAAATGGGGCTTGGGGAGAGGTGGAGCCAGACTCCACCCCCCTCCAATCACACAGGTACCATTGCCTTCACCTGTGTCCCCATGGCTGACTCAATGCTCACCTCAGGTGGTCAATCAGTGGTTCAGGCTGTGATTCAGCAGTTCCCCTACAAATATCCAATGTAAAAACTTGGCAGTGGCCTGAAGGAAGCAAGATTCCTCTCATATCTGAGTTACAGAGTCATAGAATGGCTTGGGTTGGAAGAAACCTTTAAGATCATCAAGTTCTAAACCCTTATACTATAGGCAGAGAAGCCTCCCACTAGAGCAGATTGCTCAAAGCCCTATCCAGACTGGCCCTGAATGCTTCCAGGGAAGGGGCAACCGCAACCTCACTTGACAACCTGTTCCAGTGTCTCACCACCCTCACAGTAAAGAATTTCTTTCCAATACATAGTCTAAATCTGCCCTTTTCCAGTTTAAAGCCATTTCCCCTCATCCTGTCGCTACCTGTCCTTATAAAAAGTCTCTCCTCAGCTTTCATGTGAGCCTGCTAAAGCAATACAGGCATTTCTAGGTGTCACTAATAGGGTATATTTAAGAGCTTTGGGTTTTTTTATCCATCATGGGGCAATAAGCTATAATTAATGGACTTAGGGTCTATATTACAAAAGTACTTCCCATCACGAGTGTAATGCAACATATATTTTTCAAAGAGACAACTGACAGCCAAAGCAGTTCAGGGTACTTCTTCGCATACATGTGCAATAACACTTTTTAAAAATATATTCTTAGTAACACAAGATCTTGTTCAATCAGCGTATCTGACATTGGGTCACACTTGATTAATGTGCCCAAGTGACAGGGAAAAGGCAATACTGTAGAACAGGTCCTGCTAACCCTGATCACATGGTCTGCAACCAACAGCTGTAAAAATATCCTTGGACTTCCCTTCGGTGAAGGAATCACCTGGGGCTAGAGTCACTCCCAAGATGACTAAACTTACACAGTTCAATCAGCACAGTGTAACACATACTTGTCTGAGAGGAAGATGAAGAAGGAAGGTTTAATACATCCTCTGTATTGCCCATCATTTTTACCTCATTGCAGATAACACAAAATGCATAGCAGGAGTTGTGAAGCACGAATACACTGAGAAAGGGTGGCCTTCATCAGCACCACCTGCTGCACAGTGTGTACTCTCAAGATGGCTGAGGTGGAAGGTTGCTGGCACAGATTGCACAGCGTCTCTGCCCACATCCAGGCTATGCTCACCCTCAGTTCTCCAGAGTTATGAGGAGAGGTTAAATGCTTTCGTGTGAGGCCTGTGCTTATCCTGGTGGCACAAAAAGAAGAATCCAGTTAAAATCCAATTAGGTAGCTTCCTTCTTTAGGAGGAAATTGTTGCTGCGCAATGGGAACTAAAATAAAAGTCCATGAATCAGTTATCTAATTTCATTTTGCAATGATGTTTTACAGTATGTAGTGCCCAACAATATATAATGATAGTCACAATGATAGCATGTGGAAATTTACAATATATAAGGATGTACAGTGTCTTTATCAAAATCTTTTTTCTTCTTTGGTTTCAGTAAACTGATTATATGAACTGGCTTAGCACAAAGCAGATGTTTACTCATGTCAGAAATATCTGCTTTACTGGAAGGTGGTAAAAGTAAGAGCAGATCAGTTCAAGAGACCATCTTGTGGTCACAACTCTTCCTTCAGTGTTTGGCTTCACTGTGATAATGACAGATCCTCAGGAGGTGTTGAAAATCACTTTTTTAAGCTGTATCAGCCACTCCGCTGTAAAAGGATTTGCCACATTCACACTCACATATGCAGCATGCACACACAAATACACTTCAGCTTTTTTATTATGCATCAAAAAGCTTTAGTCAAGCCCCCAAGCCACAGCATTTTGGAAATCAGAGATATAGGTATTTGGTGGAGGCCATCTTGCAAATTCTGGTAGAACAGATGTGCGAACCCAGTTGGAGGTGAGCTCCTTGTAACCTGCCAGCTCTATTTGCAGAGTCTGTATCATGCACATCCTCCCTCTTTTCTTTTGTTCTGGCCTACAGCAGCTCTCTGAGATCAATCTCACTCATGCAAACATCCCGAAGAGAAATGCTAGGTTTAGCTGACAGATGCATAAAGTCTCTGTTGTCAGAGAACTCCCCAGTGTCCGTTCTGCACCAGATGTCAAAGAATGCAAATCTGCAGCTGGTTCTGGTGCTCTCCTAATTCCCTCCTTCACAGCTGTTGTTTTCCACGTACACAGAGACAAAATTGGAGGAGCAGGAGCAGACCATGGATCCTTATATTGATGTAAATACAAGTTAGCTTATTTGTCTGGAAAATGTCTGTTTGAGTTGAATAGGAGCGTTTTGGTGAGGGTATATTTGAGCATGCTCAGCCACCCGTGTTGGAAGCTGCCTTGCCCTTCTTTCAAACATAATCTCTTTTCAACAGGTGCTCTGGAACTGCTGTTGTCTCTCTGAATTTCTCTTTGTAGTTATAAAGGACTCCCACTGTGTTTAGCCCTCCTGGGCACTGTGGAAATAATAATCATAACCATAGTAATACAACAAAAGACGTGTAATCATGAGGAAGCATGGAGCAGCATTTCTTCAGTTACTGTGGGGCCTTTGCTGGCCATCCCAGAAGCCCCTCAGGAAGGGAAGCTGTAGCCTGGCACTGTAATTATGGCTTTAAACTTCTATTCTCCCTTGTGTAAATATTACTAGCCTGCAAAGCTTTTTAAATGTAGTCTGTGAGAGCCACTAAAATTATATATCTGCAAGAACTGAATTGAGGTGAACTTTTTTATACTTTCTATAACGGGAAAAAATCTGAAATGGAGGTAAGGACGATAGCAGCACCCACATTTGTTTTCCTGGGCTTCCTTTAAATGAGATCAGATTTGCAAGTTTTGCCTCCAGTGGCCTCAAGTGTTATTTAGATTTCATTTCCTTAAATAAAGATAGTATGCCTATAGAGGCCTTTCCTTTCCCCTGCGTGTGTAATGAGCTTCAAACCACTAAGTTCTCAGCTGGGGAGATAATAATTACAATCTTGCCATATGTTTGTTTGCATGAACTTCTGATTTTCAGCCCAGCCAGTAACCTATGCTTGGAAAAGTTTGTCCACTCTCATATTGAGACACCTGACTGTGTTTCAAAGGGATAAGGCTTCACAGAATCAGAGGATCACAGAGACACTGCAGCTGGCAGGGGCCTTGGGGTCAAGCAGCACAGCCCCAGCTCAGGCAGTGACACCCAGAGCAGGGTGCCCAGGGTGGGTCCAGGCAGCTTGTAAGGGCCTCCAAGGAGGACACTCCACACACTCTCTGGGCAGCCTGTGCCCATATAGAGAAAACACTGATGTTCAGAGAGAGCCTCCTCTGTTGTATTTGTCTCCTGTTGCCTGTGGTGTCCCATGAAGAGAACCCAGCTCCGTCGTTTTTGGACTCTCTCTTCTTATGTGATGAGAGGGGAAGTACTTAAAATGGTCTGAATTTGAATGATGTCCAGTTAGGGCATCCAGTATAAATAACTGATTTCTAAGGAAAGTATAGCATATACTCTCTGTACCAGTGAAGCAATGGTAATGATACTGTTAAATATTAAATGCACTTTTGCACAGTCTAGTAGTACTTATTTGCTATTGTTATTGCATACGTACCCATAACATCCAGTTTTCAACACAGACAATAGTATCAACTTAGAAAAGTAGTGATTCAAGATAAAGGAATAAGTGATGTTTGCTGATTTTACAGTATGCAACAGTGGAATATTCACCTATCAGATAAGATGAAAGGAGGGAGAAGAGTTTAAAATACTTTCTTTGAAGTGATATGACCCGGCACAAACAGCCTCAGTGACATTTTAAGAGCAAATAGCCTCAGCATTAAGTACATGTACTTCATGTCATCGAGGGAAGCTGTCACAGGTTCAGCTCGATCTGCCCAAGCAAATGAGCTGGCACCTGAGGTGACAGAGCTTGCATTTAATTCTGAGCTCCTGAAGTTAATCCTGAGTATTTTTACAAGAATCACCAGGTTGTATTTGACTTCAAATGGCATTCCTGCGATAATATCCTAATGGAATGTTTTATACAGTAGCTAGAAATGTTTCTACCAAGTTACATTTTCAGGTTAGGGACTCTTTTCCCGAAAGAACAGAAGGGAATTACTACTAAGGCAAAAGTAAATGTTTCTGAAATTGATAAAGAAATACAAGTTCAGAGGTTTAAAAAGCTATCAAGAGATGACATTTAGAAATGAGATTTTGTAAAAGGAACATTAAAAAAGTTGAACAAATATTGAAGAAATGGTGAGTGCTGAGGAAGGTACAGAAGCCAGGCAGATTTCAGATTGTCTGCGCCATCAATATTACGTTGAATCTGAGACTACAGGAAGTTGAGACCCAGGGTGTGAAAAGTCAGCAGGAAAAGAAAGTGCTAATTGTGCTCAAAGTAAAGCACAAGAAGTAATTTAAAGACCAACCTCAGGCTGTGTTCAGAAATTTAGGGGGAAAGAGTCATTCTGGACAAGCAGGGAGATAGATAGTTATTACACCTAAACTAACAGTAAGAAAAATCAGTGTCACCTATAAAAATCACTGAAAAGCAGTACTGGAAGTACAGCAAACCCTTTAATGCATAGGAAACAAATAAAGGACATTTGTGAAGTAAGAGTCGTCTATCAAAGCCTGCCCCCTACCACTCACACAGCGAACACCGCATCTGTGGGAAAGGAAACGCCTGTCTTCCTCCAGTGTTGCTCTCTAGGAGTAAACACACCGCTGGAGATCATTACTCCTGCTGACTCCAGTCAGCCCCACACAGATTCAGGAATTCAGCCCCACAGCAATACTTCGGGGAACAGGAGCGCTGGAAACAGCCATCACTGCTCATTCAGTACATGCTGTATACAGTTCCTTTGGATTCATTATATTGCATGTTTATTATCACAGAGATTGCTTTATGTTCATTAGCACAGAGATTTCTCTCAGAAGCAACACATTCTTCTTGGAAAGATAAATGTTTCTTCTTTGCTTCATTACCTAATAGCTGGAGGAGTTCATTATCCTGGGAAAACATTCTTTCCACTTAGACTGACTTAAATATTTTATGACCATTTTCCATTCTCACTTTCACAATAAATACAACAAATATATGACAGACGCAAGATGCGAAGTTGTCAGCAGTATGTATAATTTAGAATATACAAAGAATTCTCACCTGTTTTCATTCTGATTTTTTATAAATTGTACAGTGCTACACTGCTTCCATCTGTTATTTTCATTTGCTTTACCCTGTCAGTGCTTAGTCCAAATGTAGTCAGCCTCTACATTATATGGATTCCAAGGCAGAATTTGGGTGGTACAGCTTCTATAAATGTACTTCCTGGAAAGGGATTCCAATGTTTGAAAATCAAATCCTCTCTTCTGTGAGGATTGCTCCTGTGGCATCTCAACGTAGTACCTCTGCTGCTGATGGCAGAAGACAGTAGAAGACTATTTTTACTATTAAACATAATACATTCTGGTAGTTCTGTACATAAGAGTCCAAACAACTTGCACAAAATCATAGAATTGTAGGGGTTGGAAGGGACCTCTAGAGATCACCGAGTCCAACCCCCTGCCAAAGCAGCTCCCTAGCCCAGGTTGCACAGCTAGGCGTCCAGGCAGGTCTTGGATGGTTCCACAGAAGGAGATTCCACCACCTCTCTGTGCAGCCTATGCCAATGCTCCGTCACTGCACTGTGAAGAAGTTCCTACGCAGCAGTCCAGGTAATCAGTTGAAAGCAGAGAGAGAGACTCAAAGACATCTTAGGAATGCACCAATTGAACATACTCCCGAAAACTCATTCCCACTGTCTTGTTTTGTTTTGTCTCCTCTCTGTTTTCAGGAACACTGATGGAGGAATTATGGCAGTAGAATCACCTGCCTTCACCTGCATGTATCAGCTGCATGGAAACATCCAGGTCTGTACAAGAGAGATCAGTCCAAGTCCTCTGCAGGTTTGATATAATACATGAGCAGGTACTGCTCCCTATCCTGAACCTCTTTCAATGTTGACCATACACTTTTTCCACATAAGGTCTAGGAGAAGCCAAGGAAGACCAAGCCAGGCCTTCTGCCCCATCTGCATGACACTGGACATTATAGAATTGCTTGTTATGAGGCAGCACTTAAAAAGTGACCAGCACTGGTGGACACCAATGCCTTCAGAAGCAGTTTCCATAGGGAATTCAACAAATAGTTCCCTGAGCAGTATGAAGTCTGCTCTTCCCATATCCAGCGTTAATGTGGCACTTTTCCTCCAAATAAGTTCAAATATCTTGTGGTCACTGTGGACAAGACAGCCTCCAATCACCATTTCATCCATGAGACCTTCTCTGTTTACAAGCAGCAAATCTAGGAGGGTATCTCAGTCTTATCTACAAAACCTCCCTCTTTGTTAGACTGGTTCAAAGCACACACTGATCTTGAATATTTCAGGAACTCCTCCAACCTTTGTGAAACAGTTAAATTTACTATGTGCAGAATATAAATGACATCAATTTTGAAAGTTCAAGGTATTAAATATTATGTTATTGCAACACATTTACTGTACCCGCTAACTCTCACCATCTGTACATCACAGACATCACTAAACTTGCACATTTTCTCTGAAAAAATGAAGAAGGAAGATCTTCAAAACACAGTATTTTCTGTGAATCTTTCAATGTTCAGGAGTTTGTTCTCTTTCCAAGGAGCAGTTAAAAAAGAGGTGAGATTTAAGGCTGCACTGGAGCCAGGTAAATAACTTTCTGTGTAAAGTAAGTGAACTCTGGGGGCACTCAAACTTGGGAACTTGGGGTAATGTCCACTCATAAAGTCAACCAGAGAGTGGTGCAAATAAAAAAACAAAACACAACATTTAAGTTCCGTGTTTACATTTTCAATGAAATTTCTTACTTTGAAAGCACTGGAAGTTTTGTTATGATATCTTTTAAACAAAACATTTGATATCATGTTTTTAAATACCACTCAACTACTGTTTGTTTATTTTAATAAGTTAATCAAAAAGTTTTTGGAAAGTTCCAATATGAACTTCCCCAGATCCTCAAAGTATACATATTTTTTATCCTCTAAACAAGAATGATTGTTCTTCAGAGTACTTATGCTGGGTCGCTGCTTGCACTACAATTGGATTTAATTTTTAGCACATTTTCTGAAATATACTTTAAAGATAATTCATTTGACCTAAATATCTAAATCCCTGAGCCTGTTGCCTCCTATTGGCCAGTCCAAGGCCCTCAGAGACATCAAAATCTTAACTGGGGATTAACTTGTTTGAAGGTGGTCCTAGATTTATTGCAATTCATTATGCTGACCTCTAGAGTATATATAACAACTAATACAGACTTGACATATGTTTTTTCTTGGCTGTTCACATCATTCATTTGTGCCTTCACTAAGTGAATAGGAATACTTCGATGAATATTTTCATAGCCTGTTTATTGAACCACGATACTGGGGGATTTTGTATCACGAGTATACATTTCTTAAATCATACTTAGATACTTGGCAATGATGCTATTTTGAAGAGGAATGGAACATATCCAAGGTATATATTCAGCAAATACTACAGAATGCCTTTTACAGAATGGTTTGTTTCTTTCTGGTGTTGTGTTGTGCTTGTTTGAAAGCTTGGATATACCAATAACTCTGTTTATAATACTAGAACTTAAGTCTCTTTCTATCAAAGACTGACTTCCTGCCTTGTGACTTCTTGCAAGGTAAGAGATATAAATATGAGGTAGAAGAGGTAGAAAATATTTTCCAACACACTGAAGGACAGAGCAGTCCGGGATCAAGGTCAGGAGCAATACCTAAAGTTGAAGAGGGCACTCAAGAAACAATTTTCTTCCTGTCCAGAATTCACATATTCACATATTTATATGTAAGCACATATGCAAGCAAAATCCCTTTGACTATTAGAAGTTTTGCTTGAATAAAAGTAAAGAAACAAATATTTGTCTTGTCAACCTAATCTGGGATTTGCTACAGGGGAACTTAGACCTGATGTATCTCATCTCCTCTCTGACAGAGGCCTCATCACTGCAGCATCACTCTCGCTGCTTGCAGAAATTCTCCAAAATGTGTAATATTGGTGTTTATCCCCACAGAATGCTTGGGATGGAGAAGCCTGAATGGCTCACATGAAGCAGGTGTTTTCAGTACAGAGAGACATGGACCTGTTGGAGACCATGCTGAGGAGGGCCATGTAAACGATAATAGAGATGGAATACCTCTCCTATGAAGACAAGCTGAGAGAGCTGGGGCTGTTCAGCTCCAAGAAGGCTCCAGAGAGAACTGAAAGCAGCCTTTCAAGTATCTAAAGGGGGGCTACAAGAAGAAAGGGTACAGACTGTTTAGCAGAACCTATTGTGATAGGACAAGAGGAAATTTCTTCAGACTAAAAGAGGGGTTATTTAGACTGGATATAAGGAAAAGGTTTTTTACAATAAGGGTGATGAGGTACTGGGACAGGTTGTCCCAAAAGGAGGTAGATGCCTCATCCCTTGAGACACTCAGGGGCAGGCTGGATAGGGCTTCGAGCACCCTGATGTAGCTGTGGATGTCCCTGCTCATTGCAGGGAGTTGGACAAAATGACCTTTAATGGTCCCTTCCAATTCAAATGAAACTATGATCCTACGATTCTATCACCAGCCCATTTTCCTTTCTCTTTACATCATTTCCTTTCCCAAACTCATCTCTGGAATCTGTTTAGTTAGATAGATACTGTTGTCAGGGTTTAACAGAAAGTGTGTGAACACTGCATGGCGTCACATAACCTATATTGACTTTTTTCAGATAGCATAGAAATATATCTTTACCTAATAACAGTGGCCTTCAGCTCCTGTGAGACGCTCTTGAAGAGTCTGTGGAATACTGGAGCCCCCAGAGAGCATTTACGCTTCTTTTGTCCTCTGATTTCCAGCTGGTATTCACTGCAGATCAGCTTGTAGGAGTTCCACCTGGAAGAATGTAACAACTACACTGTAAGTGTTGAACTAATTTATTTTTCTACCCACATCATGTAGATGACAAACCTGTGTTTTATGGATACAAAAATCCATAAGTAAAGAATAAGTGTTTGATGTCAACTTTGTTTATTTTCCGTGACTATGTGTCACTGTAAATTTAGGATCTGAACATTCCATTTGAATCCAGGCAAATAGAATTTTTTATTAGTACAGAAATTATTTTCCTGCACTTTGATCTACTTAATAGTCCTAAAAAGACTTGATGTAAAAGGTGTTTATTTTTAAGTGAAATTGTATTCATTTAATATAGAAAGTCTCATCATAGACATTTTGTTTGTGAATCTGAAAGTAGATCAGTTTCTAGGAACACTTTCAGATGGAAAAACGTCCCAAATGTCCAGATATCACAAATTCTTCATCTATACAGTAGTTCTCACTGTAATTTTTTTGACATTCCTCTCTACAGAAACATAATTATTCTACTTCTGCCTAAAAAACATCTCTTCTTCCTTGAATATCTCACCACACATGGCACTATTCATCATCTGATCCACTAGAGGCATGGCAATGGCACAAAAAAGTGTAACGTGGCTGGGAGCGCCTTGCAGTGCTGTTCGTGATTCTTTTATCTCAAGATTTCCATCTCATAATTTTGTTCCAGTGTCCTATTTCCTGCATCCATACTGTGACAACCACCTTCACAAGAAAACTCAAGGCTGCAGGTTTGTGTCTCCCCGATATTTATGCGAAGATCTGAGGAAAAGACAAACATCTAAGAGAACAAACTGGAAATTCTGTGCTAACAGAAGTGTGTGAACAGTGTAACTCTCCCAGTAAAGCTCTGATAGGACTCATTATGCAGACAATATAAACTATTAAAGAAAAAAATATATATATTATGTCTTATATCATTCAGCTGTGTCTGAGCCAAAAGGAGTAAATCACTGAAGCTGTGTGTTATGCATGAGGTATAGAACACTGAAAGCATTTTTTTTTAATTGATAAAAAGAGAACTTGAATAGGGCTGAGATGCAACTTTAAATTCTTAGCCTAATATCATTGCTAATTTTAATTGCTATTAGAATAATCTTGTTTTCCTCTAAGACATTATGTAAATAATCATTCCAGCCCAAATATGCATGGGAAATGTTTGAGGGCCATTAGAAAACAAACAACGAACATGAAAGCAACAGCAGTAAACTAGCAAATATCCCTGGCTATGATGCCAGGATGTGGTTGTTCAGCTATCAAGCAGGCGTTAACAGATGACAGATATGTAATTATTCAACAAAGTTGGATGAAAAATGCTTAAATGTGTCCAAAAAATCATGCAAAATAACATCTGAAATTTGATGAACGAGAAAAATTACACATAGCATAACAGCATAATTTCTGTGTGATATTCTTAATTATGAAATATTAACATTTCAGCATGTGAGGTTTTAATAGCTTTTTGGAATCCCATTTCTGACACTGAGTACCACGCATTTTCATATAGCTGGATCCAGCCTGTGCCGAGACTCAACTTTGGCACGGTGACTTGGGGGAAAAGCAGCACAAAGGAAGTTACATTCTGCACCTTTCCTGCATGACTCGCTGCACAGCAAGGGCTGCCCTATAAAACAATAGTGTTAGCCAGAAGCTCTTACCATCTTCCAGGAGACAGTCATCACAGAAAGGGTTTTTGATGGCATGCCCTTCTACTCCCCTGACCTGAGGAAAGGCTTGCTCACTTCTGAAGGAAGAGAAATGATGGATTTTGTGGGTGTCTCTTCTCTGGAGGTGTTCAAGACCCATTGGATGGGGCCCTGGGCAGCCTGATCTAGTCAAGGGCAGCCCTGCCCACAGCAGAGGATGAAAATGGATGGGCATTAAGGTCTCTTCCAACCTAACCCTTTCTCTAATTCTCTGATTCTCTGATTCTAAAATTCTGTGGTACTGTGGAAGGACAGCCCATGGGATCCTGAAAGCAATGCCTGCAGAAGATAGTGGCACACAGATGAAAGGGAGCCTTTTGTAACGGATGGGAATTTAAACACATCCAACTAATATATGTGAAGCTTTAGGCAAAAAGGAACATTTCTATTTTAAACAGTATAGGAATAATTGGGATTCAGCAATTTAAAAAATACAACACAACTAAAGTAGAACTGGTTTAATGTGCAAGTAGAATGGATGTTGTTTTTCATGAGGCTTACGGACTGAAATGCCTTCTTCATAAGTATCTACTCAAAGTGTCTTTCCAAGAGAGGGAGTAAAGGAGTGGGAGAAAAAGTGTACAACTTTTTTAGCAGAACTCAATAGCCAAAGCATTCTCTAATAAAGGACCCAATTTGTGCTGTCCTGTATTACATACTCATAGAAAACCATCCAAAATAGACAGATTTGAGGGCAATTTGTAAATCAATTACTTACTTGTTAATGCTGTTTGAGGACTACTTTGGACATTACACAAATGCCCATAACAACTAGTTTGGGTTCAGTAGCAGAAACTGCCCATAGCCAAACAAACACACAAGCCATGTGTAGAACAATTTCACAGAATAAATAACTGTATTGAATCAATTTTAAATCAGTTAATCTGAAGTAAAACTGCAGCTCAAAATATCCCAGGAGATAGGCAGGTGCTAGGGTAGTTGCCACGTGTGCTGTGTTCTAACTGGTAGGAACAATTTGGTTACAACAATTACAGTGTTAATTAATTACAAACCAAAGATTTGTAATAACTTCTGCGAAAAACATATCTACTAACAAGAACAAATCCTGGCCTTACAGCCTGAGCAAGAGTAAGTGAAAACCAGAAAGTATTAGTCATTGCACTTACAACACTGACTTTGAAATATTTGATGGAGTGAGAACAAAACTGAATGTTGGCACTAACATTTCTTTTTGTCTGATTGGGCAACACAGATCTTTTCTGTGTGTAAAAGGATGGAAAAATGTTTGGATTGAAACACAATATTCTTAGGTCACAAAAAAATCTGATTTATGCCTTTTATTGTTAAAACATTATGTGGATATAAATGAGGACCGTGATTGGCAGTGGCTGGAAAAGAAGTCTGTATGCTAATTCATTCATTAATTGCATCAAGTATTCATTTGGAATTGCAGATAAGTGTTTCAGAATGGTTCTAGTGATATGTTATTTTCACTGTTTGATGTGGATGTGCATATTTTCCACCATCTTTTATTGCTCAGATTTTTGCATATTTCATAGGAATATAAAACTAGAAGTCCTCCTCCCCACTATTCACATTCCCTGCTGACCAAGACAACCAAGTGAATAGTTTGCTATCATTTGGTTATTATTAGATACATCAGACAGCTTCCTTTTTCTTTTCTTTTCTGTTCCTTTTTTTTTTTTTTTTTTTTGTTAATAATATTGTTCCAAGAAGCTCTGTAAATCTCATTAGGTTAAGTTCACTGCCAAAACTCATCAGCAAAGGGGAAAGACATACGATGAGAACAAAACCAGTTATCTTTTAACCACATGTGAATTCCTGACGTGATTGAAGTTGATGGGTACTTTGCCATTTGTTTGGGATTTCACCTGCAATTACAGAAAGAAGGTGTTCCTGCTCCTTCAGGCTTTTCTCATGGAGTCATAGAAGCATAAGAGCTTCTTACCTTTTAATGACCTCATCTTTTATGCAAAATTTGAAGGTTAAATCTCTCATCAGGGATATGCAAGATTCGAGGCTAAATCTCGAGATTTGAACCTCACCTCCTTACCAAGGGAATTTATTATCACCATGTCTCAAACAAGTCATAATGAATCTCAATTAGCCCTCTTAACTGTCTCCACTTCACGTATAGTAATTCAAGAGGAGTTCAAAGCCTGGAAAGATCTGAACAGTCCTAAGTCCATTCATCTATTTCATACAGCATGCAAAAATGTGGTAGAAGGAAGTACAAAACCCACACTCAGCTCTTCCAACACCACCACCTCTGGAGATGAAAGAAACAAGTTTGAATACAGCAGTGAATGTTCCACAACATTGTTGCAGACTATTCCTCTCGCCTACTTCAGGGATTTGTGAGAAAGAGACTCTAGTCTCAGGAGAGAGCTAACTGATGTTGGAGAGCCTTAATGATTTGAGGTGTATGCTTACTTGTGATTCCTTACTATCATTGTAGGTTTATAGGTGGGTCCCACAGACCCCACTCTTGCATACCTCATTCTCCATATACATACCACATCTGCCTAACTATTGAAGTCTCTACATTGAAAAAATGAACCCTGAAAATTCTTCACTTGATGGTGGACTCAGGGAGAGAGAATAAAAGAAAATAGAAAATAAAATAATTTGCTTCCTTACCTCTAAAATGACCAATCTGACTGATCTAATGGGACATGAAATTGGACAGTTCAAGTATTTTTCTGGGAAGATCATACTTCTGGGACTTGCATAATGTTCTTGCATTCAAAAAACCTGGAGCTGAGGAAGTATTTTGGACTGAAAACCAGTATTTCCAATATACAGAATAAGTAATACAGACTCTCTTAGTCAGAAGCAAAACAAGCAAAAAATGTCAGCTGGGAAGCTTGTTTGAACAAACAAGCTAAGGTAAAAGATGCTTGTGTTTGTTGTCTTCTGAACACAATAAAAGGCTTTCCTGTGAGCAGATACCGGTTTTCTCATTTCGCTGTACTCATTTTCTCATTTCGCTCACTTGTAGAGCTGAGATCACTCTTACACAGCTGCCTCATGGCCAGAAGAAGGAGTGCACAGTCTTCCTCCTCATAAGTTTTTGATTGTTTTACACATGCAACACTATAAACCAAAAATCTCCTTCATTACACCTGAACTTTGTGTCCCACGATTTTATCGCTGGCTGTGGACATCTTGGCTCTTGATCTTCTCTTTGTACCTTAATTAAATGGAAAACAATTGCTCAGAGGAGCTGGTTATCTGGAAGGTGTCCATACAGAAATCTGAAAACAGGAGTTTTTTCTTCAACCTGGCTCTCATTTCTGTTGCTTCAAGGCACAACAGAGATGAATTATTTTCTGTTCCCTGTCCATGACATCAAACTTGGGAGTATGACAGCCTCATGTAGTGTTACCTGCACTGGCACACATGGACTGCTACTGCAGTAGCAAGAGATGACGGAACAAAGCTTGTGAAGAATTTTCAGGAGCACTCCTACATGCAGAGCATAGTTCCAGGGACCAAGCAGTTCTCAGCATAGCAAAGAAGTTTGACAAACTCCCTGTCCGTGCCGGGTCATTTGTTTTCCTCATAAATTAATCCTTCCCAAGCCTGTACTCTGAAAAAAAAGTTTCAGTTACTGTTTTGTTAAATGATGACTCTTGATAGACTATTTCTTCAGTGATTGAGCTGGAAGTGATTTGTAGGATACAAATGTGAGGGCATTCTCTAAGCATGTTGCATTTGTTTGATACACTGACATATGCCTCATTGGAACACTTCTGCATGCTCTTAAGCACTTAAGAAAATAAGCAGGGTATATTTTCTCAAAAAGCAAAAAAAAGACAAGCTGAAAGTCCACGTTTCCTTATGGATGAACCAGAAGGTTCAAAGCTGGTTCAGTGCAGAAGCCTAAAAGTTATGGAGTCTGTGCATACCCAGCTTTGGGAGGAGTTGGCCTGGAGCTTTTTCCTGTAGCGTTGACCCTCCTCCCCTTCCAACCCCGTCACAATTCAACAAAACAAAATGCAGTCGAACGCTTTAATTCAAAGAATCTATGTTGTCTTACAGAACTGAGTCATTCTCTTTTTACACCCAGCAAACTTAAAGTGGTTCACGCAGGCAGACCGGAGAAGTTTAGAGGCAAATTCACATTTGCCATCCACTCTGCACAGAAGGGCCTCCTTGTGTCCAGGCTCAGTGATAGCCAGCTTTCTGGACTGAAGAAAGCTGCTCAGTCTCCCGTGGATCCCAATAAATATCTTTGTTCTCACCTGTGGATGTTTCCTGCCCCTCTTGACTGTCTCTGTCTGAGATTCTCTGCTCCTCTCTCCCATGCTCCAGCTGCTGGCACTGTTGATCTCCAGCTGTGCCCAGATGTTTCCACAGGAAGGATCCATCTTCCTCCTCCTTCAGGAAATCAGTCTGGTTCCAGTGCCCTTTTACCTTTAACCCAATGTGCAAGCAGCAAATAAACAAAAAAAGCAGACAGTCCGTAGTGGTCCACTGCACTCTGTCAGTGTTTTTCAGCTTGCACTAGAAAAAGAGAGAAAAGCATTACAGGAAACAAAACAAATCATTAAAGCATGTTACAAGCTAAAAAGGAGGCTGAGCATTAAATGGCCAAAGAAATCCATTCATTCATCTGGCGAAGGACAGAAATGTCAGCCATCCCCAAATCTGCAGCATCTCTTACGCTGTGAGCATTGCAGGTCAAGTGAAATAAAGGCTGCCCTGTCCCTGTACAGCATATGCATTCATGTTCCCACACTTCTTGTATCTCTCTAGGCAAAACAGAGCACAGCAATAAACCAAGTTCGTAAGGCCATCAAACCCTCACTGACTCTGGCTTTAATTACTGGCAGGAGCTCCCTTTCCTCCATAGAAGGAAGACTGTGTGTTGCCCAAAAAAGACAAATTTCCCCTTTCTATCTCAATGGACCCTACGAGGCACCATACCCAAATGGGCTTTTGACATACCAAGTTTCCAAATTAAAACTCCTAAATTCAATCTTAATTATGTTTAGTTGGAACTGGCCTCTAATTACCATCAAGTCTTTTTTAAAACTGCCCTTTCCATGCTGCAGTAGACCTTACTAACATACTGCACTTTTTAAGCTTTACATTTCAAGCTCTAAATTTGCTTCCAACTCTGAACATAAGTTTAATTATTATCAGGAGCACATTTTAGTAGAACAGAGAATATGAAAAATTTTTCCTTTAATAATTTTAAAGTCATTCTTTTATAGTAATTACTAATATAAAAAAAATTACTTCTTGTTGTCTTCGTAAGTCATACAAAGTGTGCATCCTAAAACAAAATCTAGTTATGTGGAGGAATTGAAGGAAATAGAGATGTAAATGAGAATGTAAAACACTGACTGATCCAATTGTCTTCCCTATTTATAATTAGATAAAGAGGGTTCCTTTAAATATTAAACCCAAAACTTTAACCCTAGCCACACACCTAATGTTAATATTTACAGCAACAATGGATGCATCAAAGAAAACTAAAGAAAAACTTATTTCCATAGAGAAACATCATCCCCATATTTCCCTAGTCCCCAGAGAATCCAGTAATAAGTAGGAGTCAGTACACTTCAGGTTCTCAATTCCTAATACTATCTCTGGCCAGCACACTTGTATGAATCTAGACTCTCCAAGACAATGTAGAGCCTTGATCTTGCCAAAAACTGTCCACTTCCAAGTCTTTAGGAATAGTGAAATACAACCATGGCCTGGGTTCTCAGGATGCCTCTTAATCCAGAAGTTAATTTTGGTGCTAGGCTCAAAGCAAGGCAGAGCTTTAACCTAATCTATAGACCACCACTAGCCCTAACCTTATTTATAACACAGTGTACATACCAAAAATAACATACTTGCCTTTACCAGCCCCTGTTGTCCTGTCTTCCCAACAGGAAGACACGCTTGGACGCCTACCTGTGCAACCTGGGCTGGGGAGCTGCTTTGGAGAGGGGCTGGACTAGATGATCTCTAGAGGTCCCTTCCAACCCCTACAGTTCTGTGATTCTGTGATTCTGAGCTCTGGAAGACACAGATAACACATTAAAAACTGTAGTCTTGGGAATATGATTCCAAACCCTATCTCTGAATATAATTATTTTCAGAGTTAATCACATAATGAAAGAAATATCCAGCTTCTTCCCTATCATCACTCACCCTAACTTAGCCAGACCAACAGAATAAAGAATTCAGCAAATGCCTTCAACACATGAATTCCCAAATCCAGTTCTAACACTTGCAGTAATTGAACAAGTAGACATTAGAGGTTGACAGTTCATTCAGCATTCACTCCTTTCAGATGTCACCCTCTTCCCAATGCTGAGGAAACAGAAAAAAAAAACTACTTCTTTTTCCAGTTTCTCTTACATTCCCAAATACCAGCTCAAAATGTGCCTTGACGTTTAGTGTTAGCTAGCACACCCCAACAAGCACTTCCTTTTGTGAACCACCCCCTTCTGCAGCTGTGGGCCCCAGAAGCTTTGTATGCAGACTCTTACAAAACCTTATCCCTCTTTCAATTATCTCCAGTAAACAAATGTAAAGACTGCAAATTCCCAGCAGGTTTGTTTCCACAGATTAATCCCAGCAAAACAAGAAAAAATGGCCCCACTAATCTTCACTATCCTCCCATCTATAGGGGGCCTACAGAATATTGCAATGTGCCCGGCTCCTGGATCTGCAGAAACTCCACAGTTAATCGCAGCACTGATCCCACATAGTGGCTGAGATCTGTGTCCAGTGTAAAAAGACCTTTTCAAACGCTCCCTTTTGTCAGAATTTGTCTCATTTCCAGTTTTGAGGAACTTGATAGTTTACTATTGGTCATGTTTACAGAGTATTGCCTTTCCCAAATTTAGCTGGGATTAAGTTAAGAATGATTTAATTTTTTTTGGCAAACATTTTTCCGTGATCATTCCTCTGGAGAGTCTGTGCAGTGAACATCCCATCAAAATGAGCTGAGTGGGGAAGAAAAATATTTTAAATGAGTGAATTTCACAGAAAATTTGGTAACAGCCAAAATCAACTTCTCCAGAATCAATATCAAGAAATATATTTTTAAACATATAATGTTCTAAAAGCGCGCAATTTCTATCCCATGAACTTGAGAATGCTTCTTCAATGAATCATAGAATCACTAAGGTTGGAAAAGACCTTTAAAGTTATCCAGCTGAACTGTCAGTCCATCCACACCATCTCCACATGTCCCTCAGTGCCACATTTACATGGTTCTTGAACACCTCCAGGGACAGTGACTCCATCACCTCCCTGGGCAACCTATTCCAAGGCCTCACCAATCTTTCTGAGGAGAAGTTTTTTCTAATATCCAACCTGAACCTCCCCTGGTACGGCTTAAGGCAATTTCGTTTGTCAAAACTGATAAAACGAAAGTATGACACAAAATCCGCTCTGCTGCTGGCAAGCTGGTTTTGCTGCAGCAGCTGAGGTTTCCGCGCGGCCAACTCAGTTCCATACTTGATGCAAGTTCCCCACCTAGTGGAATAATTCCTAATGCTCCTCGAAATGATTGCGGTTCCTCACACTTTCTTTTTTTTTTCTGATTCACTTGAGGAGTAATAGCAATAGTTTCCTTACACAATGTTTCATAAATATTTAAGCTATATAGTGAGTTCTTCCAAAATTAGAATTCATTTCGCACAGTAACTGAAATATTTACAATAGCTTTGGAAAACAGAAGGGCCAAGGGAACTATAACAGAAAACCTTGTCGCTGTGAGCAAACTGGTAATTTGAAAGCACAGCCTCAGCTGTTTTTCACTTTGATTTCAGTAGTTGGGCAAAATTCTATTCTTAGGAAGTCCTATGTGCTCCACAAATGTTAACGGCAATCACATTTTACACAGCATTTTACAGCAGGTAAAATACTGCTCATAGCTCTGATCGTGTACCTATGTACATCATGCAGAGATGTCAGTGAAAAGGAGGGATCACCAGAATGCCAGAAGTCAAACTGGGCTGCCAGAATCCTTCATCCTATTTAAATATACGCATCATCACAGTATCCCTCCTTGTAAAAGAGTCTCACAGAGAAACACACAAAGGTAAGGAGAGCTCACGCCAAACACACGGGTCACATCTGACATCTGCTATTAAGCTGGTACATAACTCCTTAGCTTAACCCTGCTCTCACACTTGTAATCACACATGTAGCACAGAGCATGCAGAAACCAATATCTGCTCATTAGATTTGGCCCTGGGCTGCTCAGGGTGACAAAGGCCAGGCCAGAGGACACGAGTTCTCCAAGGCTTCCACTCAAGCAGTGGCTCAAGGCAGGAGGTGCAATGAGGGGCGTTCTGGGCTTCATGCCTATGCAGCTGTGTTGCAGAGCTGTTCACTGCAGTGTTCACTGCAGTCACTGTAGTGACTCAACAGAGAGCACAGGGTTACAGTGTTCCTGCACTGGAACTAATGAACTTGTAGATTATAGCAGACTGCCTGCATCAGGTAAAGGTCTCCTGTCCTCAGTTAATACAGCTGAGCATATAAATGTAGTATCATTTTGCATGAGCTTTGGAAAGCTATCTTGACTCAATTTTTTCAGTCCTGGAGATCATATTCCTTCTGGTTGATGGAAGTTACAGCTAAACCTTCAGAATCATTCCAGCTGACTCTGCTGGACAAAGAGGCTCACCTTGGCCATGGAGGTCCCACTTGTGTAGTCATGGAACCACAGAACTGCTGGAACTAGGTGAGTCCTGTGGAGGTGGATCTGGAGGGGACCTCTGGAGGTCAGCTAAACAGCGCATTCAGCATCTTGCCCTAACCTGGAGCCTCTAAGAAACACAAGTGCATAACTCAGGGGTGGAGTTAACAGGACCCAAGTGACCCTTCTAAGAAAGGCCCTCACCCCCTCAAATAACCTTTGCTGTAAGCCTCTCATTTTGTGGTCAGTGTAGCCTTCCAGTACTAGAAGGGAGCATATCAACAGGAGGGGAAATGACCATTTACATGGGTTGATAGCGTTCGGACAAGGGGGAACGGTTTTAAACTAAGGCAGGGGAGATTTAGGTTAGATGTTAGGAGGAAGTTTTTCACTCAAGAGGGTGGTGACGCATTGGAACAGGTTGTCCAGAGAGGTTGTGGATGCCCCATCCCTGGAGGTATTCAAGGCAAGGCTGGATGTGGCTGCCTGGTCTAGTGGTTGGTGACCCTGGTCATGGCAGGAGATTGACACTAGATGATCTTTGAAGTCCTTTTCAACCCAGGCCATTCTATGGTTCTACAATTCTATAATAATATGTATGGGGTGAATGCTGTAAGCCCTCTTACTATAGAGAACTGCACAATCACAGACAGTTGAGTAAGCTGGCTGCTGCAGGTGCCCTCAGCCGACCTTCCTGTCCTTGGTGTGGTACAGTAGGCATCTGCATGGCTTAACAAATCTTCCATGGTACCAGAGTGCTAATACCCCAGCACAACAACAAGGAAGGGTTATTAAGTCAGACCATACAAGCAACCAGTTTCCTGGCCGTGCAGTCAGAAATGAGAGGACATCATTCACAAGCTCTCCTCACTGTTCTGGTTGGAAATATGTCCTATTGTCTTCAGCTGGAGATACACTGGTCTTTTGCCAAACATACCACTTTCCACTTTTTCTTTGTCACCTTCGGTAACAGTCTACTGATTTTGTCTGCTGCTCCTGATTATAATTTCCCTTCATTTCTTCTTGGGAATCAATAAATATTACTGTCCTTCACAGGCAGGAAGATAGAGTGGGTAATAACGTTCCCTGTTTGCTAGGTTCCTTCCACTGAGACCACAGCAGTAGGCATCCAGTAACAGAGATAGAGAAGCTAGGCAAGCTTCTTCCATCCTGCCAGCCACAACTGAGGCAGAAGCTGATGTTCAATCAGGTGCTAAATTTTTGTAGTACGACTGATATTAGCTTATTACCTGATTAAGAACTGACCTCCTCTGTTCCTTGACAAAGCCCAATAACCAGAAGGGGAAGAAGATTTCCACAGATATCTGAATAAATGCTCACACTCCAGAGTTTTCTTTAATTTCCCTTATGGAACTGCATGAAGCTTTCAGTACTTCAGCACTGCAAACTGAAGAAATTAAAATGCATTTTAGGAGCACCCTTCAGATCTACCACCCAGACAAATTTCACCTTATTTACCACCTACTGTCAGTGCCAGGATTGTAACAAATTTTAAAATAAAATAGTATAGAAAAATATATTTTTCACTTGGCATGACAAAAGGATGGGGAAAGAGGGATGAAGTCTTCTGTGAAATTTCTGCAAAAAAACCTGACTATGAATTGGAAAACTTATTTACAGATTTAAGTGGAACTGCTTGGAAATTTCTGAAAGAGATGAATACATTGAAATACTAATTAACAAGGCAATATTCACATATCGCTGGTCAGAGTTGCAAGTATGGCACTGGAATATGCTAGCTCCCTGTGTACTTTACTTTGGAATAACATCACAACCATCTCTGATTCACACTACAATCAATGATGGTGTCTTTTCAGGATTTGGGGAAGGGGTTTTTGGGTTATATTAAATTAAGTTGGCATCTGATTACCACTTTGGGCTACTTGGTGCTTTTCAATAGCATGAGAGATTCTCCTTTCTTAATTGCAGTTCATGAAAGGATCCCTTAAAAAGTTTGGGCTATTGTGAGAACACAGCTCACTGTTCAAGAACATATATTCATAAATCTACAGCAGAAGGGAGTTTTCTTCACATTGCCACTGTACAGCTACAGGAAAAGAGGGAACATTTCTTCATTACATTATCATTATAATTTGAGTCAAACTGGACACTGAGTAATTATCCCTTGGGATTGGGTAGCAATACCAAACTCTTTTTTCTTTTTTTTTCTAAAGATGATAAATGCAAAACATTTTAAGTAGCAGTTGTCCATTTTTTATGTAGAGTACAAGGACAAAATCTGCCACATTGTTCTTTTTATGAATTGACCCTTTACTTCAGAAATTCTGAAATGCCTTTAACAGTTGGACATTGTTTGTTGACAGGGGTTATATTCAGAGTTATGATTGTGGATCTTGTGGGAGACACGGAGGCTATTTATGTATATATGACTTGTTTTTTCCCTCTGATCTGTATGACAATTTGTACTGAAGAAAAAAGAAAGAAAGAGCAAACAAACAAAAGGACTTCTAGAAAATTCAGTCCACTTCGGGTGTACAGCACCACAAATTCATCACTTCCTTATTACCCACTAAAATAAAGCCCAAAAAATGAAGAGAATAAGTTCATACTGCTCAAAGTAATAACCACGGCTCTGTATATAGTTCGTGGAGCAAGACAGTTCAAAAATATCTGAAGGAGCTCTCTGAATTGCTTTCTGGAGGTGTATCACTGCTGTCTAGAAAAGGAATGGCTGATGGCTAAACCTAGACAGCAAAAGTCATAGAATCATAGAATAAAACAAAAAAAATTAACAAAAATCTTAGATGTTTGGGGTAAAGACTTTGGCATAAATTAGGATAGCTTCAAAGGAAGTAACTATGTTAAGCTCTGTTTTGAAGGCAAGAACAGATTAACATTTCTATTTGCAGGGTTGATAATGTCTTTCCTATGAAAACACCAATGCAAGGCTTCATTGGGCAAGGAGGTGGTTGCTGTTGTCATCACATAACAACTGTGACATGAAGAGTACTGTGTGTTCTTTCCATTCAGGGCTTCAGTGTTACAGTTAAGCAAAATGGATTGCCACCTTGTTCTTTGAATTGGCCCTTCAAATCCTCGAGTTTGCCTGCCTGACAAAGATAGGAAGAGATAAAGGGTGACTGACAGAAGAAAAAAATTATGCAGCTGCGTATTTGTTAACATTGTCATCTTTTTTGCAGGGTTTAGAAGGAGAAGGATATTTAACTGCTCCTTTACCTTCCTTTTGGGCTAGCCACTGGTTTCCCAGCACCATGGAAAACAATGCTAAAGGTCTGTCACAAAAAAAAAAAAATCATTATCTTAAGACAATTAAACTCTCCATTCATACCTCTTGTATGAAATTACTTCTGCATTCTTAATATTGACCAGGATATTTGACCTTGAGTCTCAGGCCAGAAAAAGACTGGGAGACTGATAAACATCTCCTTTATTATAGTCTTAACTAACCCAATGCAAGACAAGATTTGAAATTAAATCAGTATACTTCTACTTGTTGGCAAACTTGGGCCAGCAGCCTGTTTCTGGTCACAGGCTTAAAATACACTTGACTTCAAACACCATTAAGGTCTTACTTGAAGGTCTTCTTAATATCATGGGCTCAGAATCTTGGTTTGTGTCATCTGACTACAAAAGTTCTATTAATTTATCCTCAGAATATAGTTACCAACGAGACTGAAACAGGTCTTTGTCTTTTTCCTGTTCAAAGCAGCTTTGGGTACCACACTGGAAAAGTAATCTGCTACATACCCCTAAACACCATCATTTGTTATTACTACTTTTTTGGGCCACATTGGATACTTCGGCAACACATTGTGAACAGTCAGTGTCTGAAAGACAGGACGTATGAGGAACACAAATGAATGCACTTTTTTCTCCTACAACCAAGTATGATGATTTCAATTTTTCATTTTATTAATATTTTACACACATAAAGATCCTTTTGTCCTAATGGTTTCCAAAGCAAACCATTAAAAAAGGAATCAGAGTGATTTAGATATTACTTCCCATAATTGGATTATATGTTCCTTGCCTCTGTGTTAAATTACTGTAGCAGTTCAGCCTGCAGATGACTAAAGTCTCTGATTTCTCAGTTGAGAAACAGCCTTCTCTTTGAGCAACAGACTTGTAATTGTAGGACAGAATTTGTCAAAAGATCCATTCTATCCTCAGCTGAATTAAATGCATAAAAGATGCAAGAACACATTTGTGCTGCTGATAGTGACAGTACCAGCTCTGCAGATGTCACTGTTGCTGTCACTTTGCCCCGCATAACTCAGGCAGTCTTGGGTATCTTTCCAGAAAATAACACAAAGCCTGATTCAGTCCCTCCCTTTTATGTTAGGCCTTTATAGTTAAGGGAATTATAGCAAGCAGGAAAAGGAGGATGCCATTTGGATGGCAGCTTCTAATTAATTCATATTTTCAGTGTCTGAACTACAATTTCAGCAAACTATTGTTCACTACACGGACTCTATGGGGTTATGTCCCTCTAGGTGTATGACTTTGGAACTTGTTTCTAAGCCAGTCAGCAGAGTATGAAGGTCCAACCTGGTGCAGAACAAGATCTTTTGAAATACTAACATTCAGTTATATAGAAGTCTTGCAGTGTCAGAGTTTAGTGAGATATTCATATGACATCAAAAGATAAGACAAATCACACTTACAAATGTTCTATTTCTTTCAGGATTTAAGTTTTTCAAAAACTCAACAGACAAGACAGGCTCCCATGGAAGCTACGCCTACGTTTAATAGACCTCTCGTTAAAATTGCCTCATGAAACATTTAACAGGTCTGGCAAGATAAGTTTATCTGTTAAGAGTCTCACTTACTTGATTTAGATCGCTCTAGCAGAAGACACTGCAGAAGATTTACTTACTCAAAAGTGTTATCTAATGAATAGTTGAAAGATTTTTGTATTGGGATAGGAGAGGTTTTACTCTGACTGAAGAAAGAATACCTAAGAGAAGTCTCTGGGTATCATTTCAGGGGAAAAATGGCATAGAATTACAGCAAAAATCCATTCTTACTGAATCAAATATTAAATTACTTAGGGAAGAGCTAGAAGAATAGAAATGAACTACAACAGGCAAAAACAAAAAATGAAGAAGGGAGAATTCAGAAAGAGTATAATGAAAAATTAAAATTGACATGCTGTTCCAAGAAAGCATAAAGGAAATGATGTACTAGTGGAAAATATATTAACTGTCAGCAACTAAAACAAGGACATGTAAAAGAAAAGATTTTAAAGTCACAGTTCCCTGAAAATGGATAGATAAGTCAGCTTTAATCATTTTGGTTCATCATAATGAAAATGGGATCTGATCAGTGTATCTTGGACTATTGAATGCAGGAAATGCTAATTCTGTGGATAGTAGTATTTGGAACCAGGAGCTGACATACAGGACTGATGAGTAGCGTCATCCAAAGGGCTGCGCACAAGAATAATAAGTGAAAAGAGACAAAATAGGAAACACTGTCACCTAAAATACTGTGAATAAATTAGAATTACTCAGTTAGAATGAGATGAGGTTTTGTGGAACATTGAAATCCAAGGTCAGATATCTGAGGATGTGCCTTAGTTTGAAGGGTAAGGAAATTGTGTCTGGCTGGCAGTGAACATAAATTTATTAGAAAGGATGGAAAGAAATATTTTTTTTAAATTAAGCAAAAAACAGTTCTTCTTTAATTGTTCTCAACTGAACTGGGTACTTGATCAGTGACTACAGTGTTCCTGAAATTATAAACAGAGCAGTACGGTGATATGGCTGAAGTTCAACAGTGTGCTATCAAACTTGACTTTGCTAAAAGTTCAGAGTATCCTCTTTGTCAGGCCAGCTTGTGGACATCAAAACATTCCTATAATTTAGGAAGACTGAAAAGAAAAGAGAATTAATTCTCACCAGAGAAAGGCCCAACGTGGACCTGGCCACTGAAAATTTAACAGCGTTACTTTAGAAGAAGAATCCTGCTCAGAAACTCAAAAGGAGAATATAAAAATATTAACCTGAGTATTATAAAGGGTCATATTGGCATTGTTTTATAAAGACAACACTGCAGCGTCTGAGGCATGGACTCAGATATGGATGATCCAAATGGTTTATTACAGGTTCTAACATCCCTTGTATACATCCACAAATTTTCTCTTGTAACNACTCTTTCCAAGAGATTCCTGTCTTTTTTATACTGAGGAGCCCAGAACTGGACACAGTACTCCAGATGAGGCCTCACCAGGGCAGAGTAGAGGGGGAGAATCTTATCTTGCTCCACAGCTTCTGCTCTGAATATACTTTCTTGTATTCCCACACAAGACGAGTGGCAAGTTTACAGATATAAAACTGTACTGGATACTTATCATGTACAGGTGGAAAATATGTGGAAAAGAAAGGGTTCATGTCTTGGATTAGCTATCAGAAAGAACAGCTCTTTGAATCAGCTGGAAACTGCTTATCAGAGATGTACAGGAAAATAACCCACAAAATACTTAAAGAAGAGTATTCAAGCATTTTTGAAGGTTTAGACTGGATCCCTAGTCTATATGAACGTATTAGGGAATACAAAAAGTAACCTTTAGACAAGATTTACCACTGTCTTATCTAATATACACAATGATCCCCGCCCCCACCCCCCCAAAAAAAAAATAATCAAAATCTAGAAAAATTCAGGCTCTGAGAAAAGGGAGAAAAACAAACTGGCATACAACAGATCTGTGAAACTCAGGTCTTTCAGCATGTAAATCTCACTAACTCATTTTTAGAGCAAGAAGAAGCCTATGGTTAGCTGTTAACAGTTGAACAAAGCAAGACACAGGCACAAAAATCCTATTTGGCTGATACAGGAATCTTGTACCAGTAAAGAAACATACTGTGTATGATTTCAAGGTGAAGTATGTACTCCAAATATGGAATAGCCTTATATTGCCATCACATCACTACTGAAGTGTAAGAAAAATGTTGCAGCTATCATAAGAACATAGAATTCACCTGAAAGTTGGTAAGTCTTCAAAGAAACCTCATTGCTTGATTAAAACTGGGCTGAAGTTAACTATCCTGAAAGGAATTTGAGGTTCATTGATGCAAGTTGCTAAACTTTCAGAAGTATATTTGCATCCCTTTTCAAGTACCAATACTTACAAAAACACTAAAGAAAAGAAGAGAGAAAAAGGATATATACTATCAAAACACTTACTTTCTTTTCTTGTTATTTTGTTTTTGTTTGGGTTTTTTTGCTCTTTTGACTTTTCAATAAAGGAATCAAGTGCTGATTTGTACCAAATCTTAGAGGGCGAACTCAGTAGATGATAATGGACCACTGACTACAGCTGATAGCAATTGTTACTTTCTTTAATGAAAGCTGTGACACTTTAAATTAAGCTGTGTCTGGCAAGTGTTGGAAAAAAAAAACTCCTTCATGAATTGCAGTGATGGCAGCTCCTTAACCTGTGCTTTTGGCTCTACAAGGCCAAAATTCAGTGTTCATGTAGCCTGTTTGGAAGTTGAGAGGGGGATACTGCATTCACCTATTGAGACAAGCACTTTATTTGTATGTATTTGAGAAAGTGACAAGAAGCTAAATAAACCATGAAAAGTGATGGCTCTGTTGTGCCATAAGTAGGCAGGAAAATAAATGGGAAGGTATCTTGATTAAATGTTACTAATCTCTTGATAGATGAAAGCTTTTGCTTGATTTAAAGTCTGCTGTGTGAGGAAACATTTTACCATGCAGAAGATAGACAGATATATTTTGCTAACTTTTTCATAATAAGATACAGGGTCAAAAATACTTAGAGTGGCAAACACAGTTGTTGGGTTGATTATGGCTCAGTGAGCTCTTAAAAGGCTTAGTTTCTATATAAGCATAATTAAGTGTTTGGCTTTTATTTCCCAAAGTAGCTAAAAATTATTTGGCTCTGTTAAAATACATGTTAATTAAAAATGTATAACTCAAAATAGCTTGCTTTGGAAGCAAACAATTCTTCTGTATTTTTTTCCTTTCATGATGACAGTTGTTAGTCATTAATGAGGGAAAAGTGCTCAATTACAGAAAAAGGAAAAACAGCCACTAGTTCAGGAAATACAGATTGGTCAAACCCATCTCTGTGCCGGGCAAGATCATGAAGCAGATCCTGCTGGACACTATGCTAAGGTTCTCAGAGGACAGAGAGCTGACTGGCGACAGCCAGTACAGCTTCATTAATGGCAAATCATGTCTAAGAAATCTGGTGACCTTCTATGATGGGGTTAAAACATTGGTGGATAAGGGAAGAGTAAAAGGCATAATCTACCTGGACTTGAGGAAAATGAGTGACACTGTCTCACATTACATGCTTGTTTCCAAATTGTAAATACATGGATTTGATGGGCGGACCACTCAGTGGATAAGAAACTGGCTGGATGATTGCACTCAAGGAACTTCAGTTAATGCCTTGATATCCAGGTAGAGACCAGTGACAAGTGGTTTCTCTCAGATGCTGGTATTAGGATCAGTATTATTTGTTGGTGACACGAACAGTGGGATTGAGTAAACCCTTAGCAAGTTTGCCAATGATACTGAGATATCCGGTGTGATCAACACACTGAAGGGAAGGGTTAATATGCAGAAGAATCCTGATAGGTTTGAGAAGTGGGCCTTTGCAAGTCTCATGAAGTTCAACGTGGGCAAGCACGAGCTGCTGCACCTAGATCAGAGAAAATTTAAGCACAAATGCATGTTAGGTGATGAGTGGACAGAGAGTAGCCTCGAGAAGATGGACTTCAGGGTACTACTGATGGATGAAAATCTCAACAGTATGCAATTGCAGCCCAGAAAGCCAAGCATCTTGGGCTACATCAAAAGAAGTGTAACTAGACAGACCGTCAAGGGAGGTGATTGGCCCCATCTACTCTGCTCTTATGAAGTCCTACATGAAGTACTGTGTTCAGCTATGCATCACCCAGAATAAGAAGGACATGGACCTGTTGGAGTAGGTCCAGAGGAGGGCCTTGAGGATGATCAGAAAGGCAGAGGCAGTTGGGGTTATTTAGCATAGAGAAGTCTCACAAGGGGACCTTATAGTGGCCTTCCAGTATTCAGAGGGGGTCTGAAGTAATGAGAAGGAGAGACTTTTTATCAGGGACTGTAGTCATAGGATGAAGAATAATGATATTAAACTAAAAGAAAACAGGTTTAGATTAGTAGAAGGAAGAAATTCTTGATTATTAGGGTGATGAGACACTGAAACAGGTTGCCTTAAGAAGTTCTGGATGTCCCATCCCTGGAAGTGCTCAAGGCCAGGTTGGATGCGACTTTGGGGTAGCTTGTGCTAGTGTGAGGTGTTCCTGTCCATGGCAAAGGGCTTAGGACCAAATGATCTGAAAGGTCCCTTCAAATCTAAGTCACTCTATGATTCCTCAACATTGATTCCTTTTAAAATTACCCTCAGTTATTGGTTACCACAAGAATTACTTCATAAAAAGGGTTATTCTAGAGAAGAGGCTGGTACAGTGTACTAAATTCCTTAAGGAAAACGCTTTCAATGATTAACTCAAAATTACTTCTAAGTTGTTAGTAATTCATTATTTATTACAAGTGATTAAATATTAGAGATTAATTAATCAGTTATAAATCAAAGAATGAATTTGGCACCATTTTTCTAGTTACATTTCATAGCAAATTCAGAAAAGAGTTTCTTAAATAACTGTATCGCATACATATGAAGAAGTTATTTACGCAGACAATCCCAAACCCAGAAATGTTTTTAAAAATATAAAACATCAATTCTCTGGTGTAATGTTCTAAAACAGTAAAATAAGATATCTTACTGAAAATCTCAATGACCTTAAGTCAATCATGATCAAAACATCATTTCTAACCCAACCCAAATATTAACAGATGTTTCAGGTCTTTTCAGCTATGGAATCATACTAGATGAAGGCATCTTTTTCCTTCTTTATTCATAGTTACAGAGGTACATCCTTTCTGATGCACTATTTTCAGTTGACTATACATCTAATATGCTTGCATTGTTACTGTTATTGTGATTTCTGAGCCTTTCAGTCTTTCTTAATCTTCATCTTTTGTAACGTTAGAAAGTGATAACCAGAATTTTTACCAGGGCAACAGTAAATCTGTGACAGACCAAAAAATTCAAGCCACAAGATGATGTCCCACTTCTTAAACCAACTTCCTACGATATTGACAAAGTAAATTCAAACTTTAAAAATATCCTGCTTCCACTTTGAAGTGAAGTTGTGGAGCAATAATAACATCAATAACCTGCTTGACTGTTTCTACATCATTTAACCAAGAGCTGTGACTAGAGGTATGGTAAAAGTGACCCTGAAAATTTTTTTGTGTATAGTAAAAGTAAATATTATAATGCATCCCTCTCAATTAACATAGACTGTTGCAAAAGAAACACTGACTTAAATAACCTATGCTAGCCTAAATTATTTATTTTGACAGTGACTCAAAAAAGTGATGTTTCAGCTGTGACTGCAGATCTTCCTCAAGGTTTCTTCCAAATGAGTCAAAGCAAACTCTACAAACATCTAGAAGAAAAGCAATGTCAAATCACTGTACTTCAAAATAACTGTCAAAATGTTTGCCAAAATTAAATTAACCTGTAAATTAGATGATGTTGTGCTGAAATCCATATCAATCTTTATATTCATTGAAGCAACTGCACCAAGATAACCTTGATAGTTTCCATGAATTTCGGGAAGAGGACATAAACATGTGGCTGATTAAATTCAATGGTCAGCAGTGAGCACTGGCCCATTTATCAATGAAAAGCTAATGCTGTATTACATTAAACACCAATAGTTTCAGTTTTAATATTAAGTATCTGAGATACTGACAATGTTGGATGCAATTGTCAACCATAAATGACGCTCTGGGGAAAGCAGCTCTATGTTCTAAAATATAAAATCACTATAGTTATTTAACAGTAGTAGTGATGTGGAGATTTTTAATGTTTATGTCACAGTTTCCTTCTGCAGTGAGTGAGAACATCCAAAGACTGAAATGTTAGTCTATACAAAACAACTGTAGTTCATTTAGATTCTAAAATACAATCATATTATTCATATCAATTTCTTTGATAATAAAACAGTTATGGTAAAGCAAGGAATGAGTTCCACCAGAGACTTAACTACAGGGTTACTATAGTTGCTGTTTGCAGAAGCAGAACTTGGAAAGATTTTATGCAACTATTATTCATACATACAATCATCTCAAACATGTAGGCTAACTCAAGAGAGCAGGAGTTGCACTGCTTAGCCCTCAGCTGGTTGTATAAATCTAAGCTATCCATTTCTCAGCTCTTCTAATTTAAAATCCTGGCAGGATAACTGTGAGTATATGCATACAATTCTTAATAATTACTTAACTGAATATAGAAACCACTGCAAATTGGAAAAAAGCCACAAACCCTCAACCAGTCTGTTAGTCGCAAGACAGTCATCACTGCTTATTTTGTGCCAGATCAAGGCTGGTTTTATTCTTTTGATATTCACAGAATTTCAGCAAATCCTCTTCTAAAAGTACATAAGCCAAAATGCATCTTCTGGGAGGTTTTATGCTGTTCTGCATGACTGGTTGTTCATACATGTAGAATCTGCAGTTATGTCATTAGATTCTAGATGTCATTTAAGCCTTCTGTATCTGTGATGTTTTGAGGGTAAATTTAGTCCAGTTAAGAAAGACAGAGTAAGCACAAATAGTTCCTTTCTTTCATTTCTCAGTGGTGGCTGCTACCATACAGACTACTCCTCAGCCTATTCTTAGCCTTCCCAAAGCAACTGCAACTCTAGGAAATGCTTGTATACCACTGCAATCCACACAGTTAAAGGAGATAAATTATTCAGTGAAGTATCTTTTCCAACCTCCAAATTTTGGCAAAACCTTCTATGTTGATGAAGGCTCACTAGAATGGACCATCACACTCTGATTGCAGTAGCTTCTTTTTTCTACGGTTTCTGGCAACTCAAAAGAAGGTGTTTATTAGATTTGCAATTTCTTATGAACTTAAATTATTTTTAAGGTCTCCTTCCTTTCTTATTCTCTTTGATGTTCTATTTACCTTTGTTGCATCATCCATTATGTACTCCATGAAGAGGTAACAGTTTGTAAGAAGTACTAGAGTAACACTAAAAATGCTTCTTCTTGTATAGCACTGAAAGTTAAAGCAGTATAAAAAGAAATATCAGATGTATCAAGATAAAGAACGTATTTTTTTCTGACAGATTTTTTCAAATATAATATAATGCACATGACAAAATTATGTTAAGGATCTTTCACTGCAGACATCTGTGGTTATCTTCCGAAAAGCATGACTGCTCTTTTAACAGTAACATCTAGTGCTTCCTGCCCACAATTGAAAGTATGTTTGGGGAATAATGAAAATAACTCTCTTCATAACATTTTAAAAGTTAACTGATGAAATAAGGTTGTCTATTCCCATCTATTTCTAATACATAATGTGAATTTCAAAAGTGCTTTTAATGCTAGACATTTATTCTTTCTATTCTACTCTGGCAGACAGAAGTGCTTTGAAACCTCTCAAGCACATCATTTTGCTCCACATTTCCCCAAAATTCAAACCAGTATGTACACTGTGTCACAGCTTCCCCTAGATTGCAATAACTTCTCTTTATCAAATGGGATACTAAACATATTGTTGCAAATAACATATAACAGGTATGTGTTTTATACCTTACAGAACCGTAATTGTTAATTTCATTTTCATTCAGTAGTGGAGTTTAGACGGAACTTCAATTCTGATCAGGATAGTGACTTTAAAATAAGGCTGAGCAAAGTACTATTTCTTACTGTCTGGTTTCAGCTCAAGTCTGCATTACTCAAGCTCAGTTAGATCACATGCATTACTAAGCATCAGACAGACTTAATTCTCATTGGTGAAAAAGCCAGGGACTATGCATACAAAAATGCATGGAATTTACTCACCTCAGGACATAGGATCAAACATCTGTTTACTCTAAGTATGGTATTTAAACCTATTTGATCTTTATCTGAAGTGTAAGATAAAATGTTTGCATGGGAAAAGTAAGATTTTGTCTTTTAAGAGGCATTCATAAGCTTAGCACTCATAAAGATGAACTACTGAACAATGGGACAATTCCAAGTGCCATATAGTCCAGATAAATAGACCTGTTGTCACTGCAGCAAAATTTTCTTGTAAAAAAGTATAATGAAGTCATCATTTTGTTAGCTTTTTTTTTTTTTCATAATTTAAATGCTGATTATTGTCAGAAAGTTCACCTTACTAAGACGAAATCTAAAGGAATGAGCCACAAACTGGAAGGAATGTCACAGACACGGGTCATGCCCCACCACAAGGTCACATTGACATTTTTTCTTTCCATTAAAAGGGAGGGGAAAAAAAACAACAACAAAATCAGGCTTAATTCAGACAAATTAGGAACTACTTTACAGGGACATGTTTAAAAGCCTACGAATCTGGGGATGACTCCTTGGTTATGGATATCAGTCCATGTGTACAACTGATCAGTATCAATCTTTTCTTTTTCTTCTTTTTGGTTATTTTCTTTTCAGTGTCTACTGCACTCAAGTTACTTCTCCAGAAACGCTTTTTTATTTTATACAAGATGTTGTAGTACATAAACTGTGTATCACACTGTTGCTTCCATTTTGATTGGACATATTACTATCAGCTTTAGCTGTCTGTGCTCTCTTTATCTCAACTGACATAAAAACCAGTTGAACTAGAAATTTTCACTGCTTTCACTTGCAGGAACATTTGTAATATCTTTCTTTGAGTCATCAAGATACAAAGTATGTTTATCTTTATTTGCCTAACTCAGATGAATTTGCTAAGTGCCACCACACCTTTCTGGGTACGTTGCCTGCATAGTTTCTCTCTGCCAAGACAAGTCACACACCTGACACACTGCAGAATTCTATTGTGTCCTGTCAGCACTATGATGCACCATGCAAGTACCCCATTCACTGGATAGCTATAGCCTGATTAATTGTTACACAGAGTATAAACTGAGAGGATGCAGTTTCCTTCTGGTCACTCTTACTATCTGGGACAGCTCTGCTTTTCCCCATCACACAGCTATTTCATGTGCAGAGCAAGAAGAGCACAGAACATTTCCACATTACTCTTGCTTCTGGAAAGATTAATTCAATCACCTCCCCTTATGCTCCTGCGTTGCTACTGTCAAAGCAAAGTAGTACTATGTCTAGGTTCCTACTTCCTGCAGGGTATAAGTTAACCTGACTGACTACAGCCAGGGCCAGTTGTTACAAGGCTGACCATTTCCTAGAAGAAGCAAGCTGATTTTGGTTTTATTATTTTATTATTTTTAAGCAAGTTTTGGTTTTATTTTTGAAATACAAAATTAATTTTCACAATTTGTAAATCACTCTGGGTTCATACTGGGGAGTACTACGTACTGTCTCTTCTACCCCTACTGCATCAAGGAGTTCTTCAAACAGACAGGTCATCTTACTGTTTGACAACATGAGAGGAAAGTACCCATTTTGTCAATTATCTTTTTTTTGGCAGGGACCGTATCAAGAAAAGAAGGTCACTCTGAAGAAAATATAAAATATACATAAGAGTGAAAAACCTACCAGGAAAAAACTGCCACATATTAGAGCTGTGTTTGGAAAGGAAGACTGCCAACAGAACAAGCTTTACAGTGATAAGGGTCATACACTGCCACAGTCTGCAAGTATTTTCTATGCAAATTAACTATGATGAGAAGAGGGTTGTAAAAACAAAACAAGATTTAGATACAATTACAGTGCCTAGCTATACCGTCCAAATTTATTTTCATCAGACGAGCTTCATTAAAACAAGATGTGACACACAATCCTTCATGTTTTTGGACTAGAAATAAAGACTTGAAGATTCCCTTGTTAAAGTAGTATGGAAGTAAATTACAGAGCTGTAAAGGAAGAAATTCTTCATCGAAAAGAAATCTGATGGAAAATAAACTGGACTTTCATGCTGGGAGAATTGCTTCCCTTCTACAGTTACTCTCATGAAACGTAATGCAGAATTCTAGACGAGTTTTTGTACTACTTGGCATTTCATGATCACAGTTACAAGATAAATGTGCAAAAATTTGTCACAGAGAGAAGTCATGAATTTATTAATGCAAAATTATATCATATATTTAACGCCTAATAATTTGCCATCTGAAATGAATGCAAGGAAAATGGGTCTGTTTTCATTTTTGTCCCATTAAAATTCATTCTCTTGAGTAGTTTTGGTTTTGGTTTTGTAATTTTGGGATATACTGTTTACTTCCCTCAGCCAGGGTACAAATGGTCAATAGGCAGTGATATAAGAACCTTAACAAATAGGAAAAAAATTGATATTTGACCATTTTCTCCTCTGTGAAGTTAGCTCACAACATAATGCTACAAACACAGAGCTCATATGGGCAATAACAGCTTTGGTTTGACCTTCACAGCCTGAGACAAGGAAGGGAAGCTGTGCTAAAATGACCTTAAAATAGCTTGAATTCTAAAACACAGAGTCAACCCAATGAAGGAAAATACATGCAGAAGCATGTGCTGCTATCCGCATCAATAAGGGCTGAATGCAAAAAGAGCCTACACGCATATTTGTTAAAGAAAAATATCTCCTGATTTAAAATTCTCAAGATTAATGCATACTTGGTGAAATATACAGCAAATTAGTCCTTAGAAGAGGAACAATTCTATTTGCTATTCATATTATTTTGGTTTATCAAGTTTTAAACAATTTCAGTAGGAACTTGCAGCCTTTTAACATCATCATAGCTATGATCTTGCTGCAAGCATTTCAGTTAGAATTCCCAGACTTTTCTATTATACATCTCAGATATAAATGCAGGGTAGGTTATCCCTAATATCTCAGTGGGTAACAATTATTTCTGTTATTCTGATCCTAAGACTTCCTCACCTGAAATCCCTCAGCAACTTTGCTGGCTTCCAGAATCTTAGACAGTTCCTTACCTCCCACAGGCATAAAAAAATGTCAGAAGAGATATCAGAAAATCATAGATATTTTGAGGGAAAAAAAATAAAAGCAGAAAACACCACCAACAACAAAACCCTCCTTTTTAAGGGTTTTTGACCAAAATGATGTCTTCAGTTTGAAAAACAAAATATGACAGAACTCGCTCAGTCCTATTCCTTTTTAATGAAACCAATCTCCTTAAAGTTGTCTCACTTCTTACCATTAGTACACAGGAAGGTTTTGTGATTTTCACTTCCTGTGAGCCTGTGCAGCATCTCCTTAATACTTTCTACTTTCTTTTGATTTAATCATTGTCACAGCAATTGTTTAAAGAGATTTAAAGGAAATTAAGAAAAAAATATGTCCCTGAAGCCAGAAAATCTTGAAAGATTGTACTAATGTCAGTTCAAGTAGACTTGTGCATCGATCTAATACTGCCTGTGTAGCACTATTACTCAGTGTCCTTGTGAATTTTGTTATGGGCACACATTTTCTAAAGCTTATAAGAACAGACAAAAATCAGCATATTTTCTCAGTTTGTTTTCTAGCCATTCAAGGTTATTTCAAGGATCCTTTTGTTTTCCTACTTTTTATGGGAAAAGTGCTGTTTTATCAAATGGTTTGTATCGAGGCAGCAGAAAACAAGGTTATTTGCAAGGAAAAGCAGAGTGCAATGATAACAGTGGCAAAGGCCATTAGTAAATAAACAGGGATAAAGCAGAGTTCATGTAAATATTTCTATAGGTTCAAAAATCCAAAATGTGAATGCAGCTGCAAAATTGAAGAACTGTACTCTTCCCTTTTGTTGCATTACCTAAGGATATCAGCTAAATACTACACTATTTTAAATAAACATTTAGGACTAGGACCCTCAGAGCGTGAGCTGTGTCCGCATCCCTCATAGGCACATATTTCTAGGTTCTCTGCTTGGAAATCTACTCTGCACTTCCCCACTTCTCCACCCCAAAAACCTCCAAAAACGGGCCTGCTTTTACACTGGCCTTCCCGGCCTCTTATCTTACTGTATTTCTTCTCATATTACACCAAATCTTTCATTCCAAACCCCAAATTCAGGGAGGTGGTGGAGACACCGTCCCTGGAGGTTTCCAAGAAATGTGCGGCTGTGGCATAGAGTGACATGGTTTAGTGGGCATGGTTGTGGTGGGTTGATGGTTGAACTGGGTGATCTTAGTGGCTTTTTCCAATCTTAATGATTCTGTAATTCTCAGTCCAGATATCTCTGCCCTTTCTATTCCCTGCACTCACTTTCCTCATACCTGAGAGAGAATGTCAAAAGAATCCATTTCTTTGCTCCAGACCACCTGTTCCAGAGCCCAGCAGATGCCTGGTGCTCTGTCTCTCCTCTCTGTGGATGACCTCTGCTGCCTCTCGTGCTCTGTATCTAAATGCTGTAAAAATTAGAGATTCTAGTGTGTTTGCTATGAGTTACATACCTGGCAAGCCAGACAGAGTACAGATTTGCATCATTTAACTGTTAAGCCATGGCCATTTCCTCAAAAGCAAAAATCAGAAAAGCAGTGAAAGATAATGTTATATCCCAGATTCAGAAGTGAATATCATACTGCGAAGCCCAAGGGATGGAAGACTGGACATTAAGAGTCTGCTTTACTTCATTCTTTCTGTGTACACATGAAACTTGCATAAAACTGCATACTTAAGGCACACAGCAACCTGTCAGATTGACCTAACAGGGAGAACACAGTGTTCTGTCTGCAGGACTTGAAGAGACAGTATAACTGAGCCCCTGCTGAAGCTGCTGAGACCCTTTCATTAAATGAAACCTAATGCAAACTACAAATGAGAAGCTCACACTATCAAAATCCAGTATCTCAAGCCTTGGGAAATGAAGTACAAATGAAATTTGATCACTGGACTCAGCTATGTGAAGTCAAGGATGTAGCTTTACTTCTACATGATTTCTGTGAAGTGCTCCAGATGAAGAGCACTCGATCAGCAGTGAATGGATCAGAAATCTAAAGATGACTTCAGAAAGATAACGCCTTTCTCCAAAAGATTTCAGTGTTAAGGACAAAATAAAAACAAACAGACAAAAAAAATACTAAGCAACTGCAGCAGCTCTCTGGCTACAAATGAGAACTGATCCCACATCCCAAGAACATACCTGAGTGTGTAAAATGCTTGTATTAGCAAACCTAACTAAAGATACTAAAGACAAACACATTCAAAACATCTAACCATGTTTTTGTGATAATCCACTATGAAAGTAAAATGCCTGTAATTTCACAGACAACAACAATCCAGTAAATGGTATTTCTTGGCGCTGTACATCAAAGACATTGCATTTTCTTCTGCCATTACTACACTTCACAGGTTTGGACACAGAAAAGTGTTACAAACCTAACAACACAGTGCTAGACTCTCAAAATCCTAAAGTAGAAGAAACAAGTACCACATTGATCAGCCAACAAATCTTTCTCCATGTCATTAAATCAATGACAGTTTTACAGTAGTTCCAAAGCATTTATCATAGGCCAGATCATCTCTATCTGATCTTAATATCTGAAAGTGATTCTACAGCAGAACTTAAAGGATCTGAAAACATCCTATGTCTTCCACAAATTAGAGTAAAAATGTGATCGCTATCAAGCTTCTGCTCACTTGTAATGCTTAACAAGTAGAAAATTGTATCTTTAAAAGGCAGGTCTTCTTTGAAATTTATATACATTAGATTGACTTCCTGCAGGATTTGCTCTATGTAGTTCCACATGAGGTGTGGTCTCATTCTCAACACCTATAATATGTAAAATGTGCTACGTATCATCTCGTTACTTAATATAAACATAATTTAAAAAAAAAAATTGATGAATAAACATCACGAATAAGTAGCACAAAGTTAAGATTTAGAAAAAGTATATACAGACAAATTAAATGCCACACACTAGAAAATAAGAATTTCTACTCAGCATCTGGACACCAAAATTATATATTTTTTAAATTAAGCTAAATCAGATTGCAAGCAGAGAATGACTTCTAACAGTTGCATGATAGTACAACTCAAATCATATTTAAAGTGTGTTTCTATTGAGATGTTATTCAAGGGTTTTGTTTTTGTGCTTTAGATTCCATAAAAATATGTTATCTAAGGATTCGCAGAGTATCCAGAGCTCTGAAAGCCTTCATGGTTCTTTCCTAAATATTACTATTAGTAGTAAAGACTCTGAAAATTCTAAGGCTTTGGTATAAACCCCAAGTAAATTTGCACACTGATAAATGTTGGAAATTCAGTGAAAACTGACAGGAAAAAAAAAAAAAAACAACAAAAAACCTCTATTTCTTGAGTGTACCAAATTTGCCAGAGCATAATCCCAATGCTGTCATATTTGTGAAATATTTCATCATTTCATCATCTTTCTAAAGAGCATGCTATATGAACTCACTAACAGATAACATGCATTGTTCAAGAGAACATTAACAAATCAACAAAGGCAAAGTAACCCTCTGCGAGCCTCATGATTCAGCATTAAATAAGCACCAATTTTATTAGACCTCTTTGCTAATATTTTTTTAGTAAGTGGGAACGAGTCCACACTAGCCTTCTGTGAAAGTACTAATGCTAAATAAAACATCTATTACAGTTAAAATAAATTTTGACAAGAGGTAAAAGATAATAAAATACAGTATGTATTTACTTACATGTCTCTTAGTATTCAAATAAAGGTATAAAAATATATCTCAGGTGAAATCCAGTTTTACATTAATCTCTATTTGGAAGCATCTGAGATTTGTGTAATAGCTGATAAAGCACAGTAATTTTGGCACATGGTCTTCCTACCCATCAGCAAATTGATTTGTATTTACCATGGGTAGCACAAGTAACAGCGTTGTCCGTGTTATCCCAAGCACAGATACAGGCTGGATAGAGAATGGCTTGAGAGCAGCCCTGAGAAGGATATGGGGGTGTTGATTGATGAAAGACTCATCATGATCTGGCAACGTGCACTTGCAGCCCAGAAGGCCGACAGTATCCTGGGATTCATTAAGAGAATCATGACCATTAGATCAAGGGAGGTGGTTCTGCATCTCTACTCTGATCTCGTGAGAACCCACGTCAAGTTAAGTGCCCACTTCTGGGACCCTCAGAATGAAAAGTATGTGGAGCTGTAGGAGTGGGCCCAGAGGAGAGCCACAAATATGATCAGAGGGCTGGAGCACCTGTGAGGACAAACTGAGACAGCTGGGGCTCTTCAGCCTGGAGAAGAGAAGGCTCTGGAGGGACCTTATAGCAGCCTTCCAGTACCTGAAGGGGGACTACATGAAAGCTGGGCAGGCCATTTTTTTAAGGGCAGGTAATAACAGGACGAGGGGAAATTACTTAACTGGAAGTAGATTTAGACTAGGTACTGGGAAGAAATTATTTACTGTGAGTGGTGAGACACTGTAACAGGTTGCCCATGGACACTGGGGATGCCCCCTCCTTGGAAGCACTCAAGGCCAGGCTGGATGGGGCTATAAGCAACCTGGTCTAGTGCAAGGTGTCCCTGTCTATAGCAGAGGGGTTGTAACTAGATGATCTTAAGGGTCCCTTCTCCAACCCAAACTGTTCTATGATTCTATGATCCTTGCAAGCCTCTACCAAACACTGATCCCACCAGTACCCTAGCAGCAGCACTGCAAGTGATTCAAACATTTTGTGAACTTGTGCATGTGGAACTCAAAGTATTTCAGGTGACTGGACAGCCATCAGTGGTCCACCTATCTATTCATCTGCTGTGCAACCACTGGACAGAGCCGAGCAGGCCACAGGCCCCACAGACTGCATGCAGAATCATTACTTCTCTGGATTACCAGCTGCCAAAGCAGAAATAGGAAAGGAGACCTCTCTCCAAAATACCTAAGCAAGAGTAGTAAGGATACACATCCATTGCAGATAGGGAGAAAATGCAGATTTCCAATGAAATCTGCAATTTTACAGAATAGAAATTACATTTCCTGATGAGATTTTATTTAGTCAATTCAAGCCAACTTCGCTTGTGTCAAACCAGAAGATCACAGAAACAAGAAATTGAGACCAGATCCAATGAGTGAGGTAAATGTCCTTAAATATTACAACACAGAGATGCTGAAGTGATTGCAAAGACTTAACCAGCTCCCTGAGTAACAAGTATTTCTTTTGGTTCAGCAATGCAGAAATCCCTGATGCTAAAGGAGGAGACTCTGGAATGGACGGAGAAGGTGACATAACCCACACAGGTCTCCTTAATCCTGTCAGCCAAGAGAGATGCTCCAGCAGAAGAGGGCTCATGCTAAGACTCAAAACCTGTCTGCATGGTTGATATATAGAAAGGGGCTTTAGCTTTCCAACCAGAGGGCTCTATAAGGAGTGATGACTGCTGGGGAGAGTTGGGTTCCATGTGACAAAGCTACCAATGCATTACAGCTTTTGTGCCTGTGGGACCAAGAATAGGTGTGTCTGAAAGCTAACACTGAACAATTAATGCTTACCCAGTCATGTTCCACAACTGAGCACACAGTTTAAATAGGGGAGAGTTCAAGAGAGGGTCTGCAGCAGACGCAGCTGTAGCATTTCTATAAGCAGCAGCCTTATCTCTGTCAGCAGCAGCCTTTAGATACACCGGATGAGGTGCTCTTTTCCTGCTGCTTTGCAGGCTGTCACACAAACCAGTGAGAAGAACATGAACACCTCCTCCTTACTTCCGGGGTAGAGGGAGCACATAGGGATACTTGTTCCTGAATTCTGTATTGGATGCAATAAGTGATCCCAGCTCCAACTTCAGCTAAGGCCTCTATCATGAACACTATTAGGAAAGAGAACATATCCTCCACTCACAAAAATGTATGAAAACAAAGCCTAATTTTCATAGAGAATGGGCAAAACTGTTTTTCTGAGAAAACTCACTCTGGACAGGAATTTATAAAATTAATTATCAAATTAATAAAACTATCAAATTAATTTTAAAAGTATCAGAATTTTACTTCTTCTACATAACATAATGGGGAAATGGTTCTTGGGAAGACCATCCAAAAGAAACTGGAGACATTTTTCCATGGTACTTCGTTGTCAGGTTGTAGAGCCAGAGATCTTAA
>VXAB01000939.1:308310-338816 GCA_013399175.1 Odontophorus gujanensis | reverse complement strand
CTGCTGGGGGGGGGCGGCGGGGATGGTGGCGGTGATGTCCCCGCCGCGTCTGAGCTTTAGAGCTGAGAGTGAAGCGGGGAGCATCGCGAGGCGGAGCTGTGCGTGAGGTTTGCGGGGAAGGCATGCTCAGGCCGTGCACCTGCTCGTAAGGATGCTGTCTGCAGGTGAGGTCGTCTTCTTGTCCCTGCTGGCCGAGCCCGTGGTCTCCTGAAGGACTCCAGGAGTTTTCCAAGCCACAGCGCAGCTACAGCTTTATGCTGTTTCCATACAGGTGCTGTTTCCGAAGAGTTTCTTCATTTGCTCGCTTTCTGGCACGAGTGTTCCCTTGTACTGCTGCAGCACAGGCCTGGCAGGATGCCGTGGTCCCAACCCCACAGCGTAGTGCTGAGCAGCCAGAGATGTGTGTGCAGCCCTGGGTTTTTGTTATAAGAAAGCCCCCTCCCGCAGCCATCACCCAGCAGAGGTCCCAGCAGCTCCAGGGAGCAGAGAAATGGGCTTTTGTAGTGGAGAGCAGGAGTGCTGACCGATGTGATCTCTTCCTGGCTTTCTAGCATCTGCTGGTCTGACGGAGGAGCAGAAGGAATTCCAAAAAGTGGCCCTTGATTTTGCTGCCAAAGAGATGGCTCCACACATGGCTGAGTGGGATGAGAAGGTACAGCAGCCTCAGGAGGGTTGTTCTGCTCACTGTCCCCCCCCCCAGGACATTGTTACCCTTGGGTCCCACCGCAGGGGTCCCCATAATAAGTTCTCAGGGCTGTGATGACAGCAATAGGCATTTATCTGAAGATGCTGCTTGTGGGAACCCATCAGCAATTCCCTTAAAGCCTTCCTAAGCAGGAAACCCAACCATCCAGAAGCTTCAATTTACACCCGTAGATGGTGTGTGTCTGTCTAGCTAACTGCTTATCTCTTAACCAGTGCAATTAAGCAGTGCAGGAGTTTGGGACTGAACTTGGTAGGAGTGGTGCATCAGAACTCACGGACACTCACTTCTGATGTCTCTGTCCCAATAGGAAATATTCCCAGTGGAAACAATGCGGAAGGCAGCCCAGCTGGGGTTTGGTGGCATCTATGTGAAACCTGATGTGGGTGGCTCTGGATTGTCACGTCTCGATACCTCCATCATCTTTGAAGCCTTATCAACAGGGTGCACCAGCACCACTGCTTATATGAGCATCCACAAGTGAGTCGGTGGGCTCTGCATCCAGGGACAGCACTTGTGGTGCTCACTGAGGCTTGGGAGTGTGGATAGGCACATCACTGCAAGGATCCCTTGGCTGCAGTAAACAGACAGGCTACAAAACCCAAGATGCTGCCAAGGAGTAATTTTAGCTTCGTGGCATGCAAGATGGGATTAAGTTCAGGATTTTATTTCCTGCTCATCCATTTAAGCTGCCTATAGATAGTAGTAACCTGTCTGGAAAAAGCCTTTTTTGCTTTGGCTGTTCTTTGACAGCTGATACCAGGGCCCTATCCTGCTTATACAGACATGTTCAGTGAAGGGCACACGGTGCACAGTACAGCTTGGTGCTCAGGGCAATGTGGAGCCTGTTAAATGGGAACGTGCTGTTCCACAAGGCAGCAAGTCTGGTGTCAATGGAAGGTGATGTCCTTCCTCCCAGCTTTTGTGCTGTGTGATTTTGTTCCCTTTCAGTGTGCGTGGGGCAGGTGGAGGGGAGGGGGCTATTTGAGATTAACTGCAGCAGAGGTGGAACAATAAGCATTCAAACCTCAGTGCTTTTGCAGAGCTCTGTTGAGTCAGGCATGCTCTTGTATGAATGTAATGCTGCTCCTTCTCTTCTGCTCCAGCATGTGTGCATGGATGATTGACACCTTTGGCAGTGAGGAACAGAGGCACAGGTTCTGCCCGTCTCTCTGCAGCATGGAAAGATTTGCTTCTTACTGCCTTACTGAGCCAGGTGAGCGTTTTCAAACAAAATCTTCTCCCTTCCCTCACTCGTGGTGTGGTTTTCCTGGATGTGAATCATGTTGCGTGGAGCCAGAGGTGGAATGTTTCTTTTCACATTCTCTTGTGCAATCACCAGGAGTTCAGAAGGGGCAGTCTGTGGTTGGTGAATACTCGTAGTACACACCCAAGTGGTTTTGGGTCTGATTCCCAGGACAGTTTAAAGGCTCTGCCTTCAGAGTTCTCCTGCTTCATTGGCTGCTCCCTTACCTCCCATATAGGAAGTGGAAGTGATGCGGCTTCCCTGCTGACCTCAGCTCAGAGGAAAGGGGACACCTATGTCCTGAATGGCTCCAAGGTACCTCTTTGCTCCTCATAAAGCTGCTGGATGGCACTGCATGCACGAAGGGTCCTGTGTCTCACCATCCTTTTCATTTCCTACTGCCTCTGTTCCCCACGATGTGACATCCTCTGCAGGGCATCCACCAGAACTTAGCACAGTTGGGTCCCTAAATGCCTCCCCTGACAGTGGAGTGCCTCCACTTCACCCCTCCATCTTTGTACCCCAGCTGCTGCTGCAGGCTCTGAGTTAGCCTACAGTTGCCAACCCTTTCCTCTTGTGCCTTTCTGCAGGCTTTCATCAGTGGAGGAGGTGACACAGATGTGTACGTGGTTATGTGTCGCACAGGAGGCCCAGGTCCCAAGGGCATCTCCTGCGTGGTGCTGGAGAAGGGGACACCAGGTCTCAGCTTTGGCAAGAAAGAGAAGAAGGTGAGAGCCTTGCTTTTTATTTCCTGTGTACTGGAGGGATGTGCAGGACAGAGATAAGCTCATCTGCAAAGCACCAGGATTCTTTTGTTGAATGGGACCAGAATCAGCCTAGGCTGTTTTTTCCAAGCCACGACCAATTTTGGTGGAGTTTGCACAATAACGTTCACTTTGCTAAATTAAGGGTTTTAATCTCAGAAATGCTCTGCTCAGATTCGTGCACTCCAGTTTCTAGCTCAGCACACTGACACCAAACCACAGGCTCTGAGGTGCTGTTGCAGCAGCTTGGCAACGAGATCAAGGGGTTGAGAGCAAGCTGGGCATTGCTCTGCTCTGAGATGGATGCGTGCTGCTCCCCAAGCAGTTTGGAAATTACTCTTTTTATTCTTCTTTCTTCCAGGTGGGGTGGAACTCCCAGCCAACTCGGGCTGTGATTTTTGAGGACTGTGTTGTTCCTGTTGGCAACCGGCTGGGAGCTGAAGGGCAGGGCTTCAACATTGCCATGAAGGGACTGAATGGAGGCAGGATAAACATTGGTAAGAAAGACAGCAGAGAGACCAGAGAGAAGAGGGAGCTGACGTTACTGACTGCCTGCATTAGCTTCATGTTCACTCTGTATTCTCATTTTCTCCCTCCAGCTTCTTGCTCATTAGGAGCTGCTCATGCCTGTGTTCTTCTGGCTCAGGAACATCTCACTGTTCGCAAACAGTTTGGGGAGCCCCTAGCAAGCAACCAGGTAAACTCTCTAGCAGACTTGCACTCTGTAAGCTGTTCTTTGTCTGATTCTGGCTGAACAAACAGCTAGAGGGAGTAGTTCGCAGTGTGCCAAAGGTAAATCTGAAGGGAGATCAGAGATCAAAGTCAGGAACGTGTTTTTTCATAGCAAGAAAGCACGTCAGGCACGAGAGCTGCCTGCAGATGGTGGGGACGTGGTTCAGGGCACAGGGCTGACCTCGTGTTTCCCTTTGCTGCCTGCTGGCAGTACCTGCAGTTCAGGCTGGCGGAGATGGCGACGCGCCTGGTGGCAGCACGGCTCATGGTACGCAACGCTGCACGAGCTCTGCAGGAGGGACAGGAAGATGCAGCCGTGCTGTGCTCCATGGCCAAGCTGTTTGCTACTGATGAATGCTTTGAGGTAGGTTACTCAAGGCTCAGGGGAATCTCGGAGAGCCCTCTCAGCACTCAGCATCTCAGAAAGGGGTTTGATGCTGTAGGCACTCAGAGCCGAGCGTGTTCATTGAGCCAGAAGCCTTGTTTCAGGACCAGGATGTATTATGGGATGGAATTCTGCAGCCTGTGGAGGCTGCAGGATTTGAAGTTCAGGTCTCCTGGCTTCCAGGCCTTTCTACACAACTCTGGAAGACCAAGCAAGGACACAGGATAGGCAGCAGAGCATTTTTAAAGGGTAATACACGTTAGATGCTGCTAACTAGTAAGTGGTCTCCTAGATTACTCAGAAATCAAACACTATCACAAAATGTCCCTGAAAAGAGAAAGCAAGAAGAGAGGAAAATAAATAAAAATGAAATCTGTGCTATGACACTTCTTAGATTGGTGTCATACCAGTCTCAAGTTGATAGATGATGATAGTCCCATTTCAATAGAAATCAAAGCCTTGAACAGGTTCCTCGGCTGAGTGGCCGCTAGGTGGGGATCTTTTCCATCAATAGCATCATGGAAAAGCAGCAAAACCCTTTGTTAAGTGAAGCCTTTCTTGGTTGCTTATATGCTGTATTGTTCACGTAAATGCACCGTTAATGTGAAACAGCACTTAGATGACATGATAGCACTGAGAGCAGCACTGATGGGAACTGAAAGCTCCTTGCTGTCACTCCACACTGCTAAGAGATGAGATTAGGTGACCAGAGTAAAAGAAACGAGCCCAGGTTCATGAGTTCTTATCAAGCTTCTGTCGCAGTCTTGTCCACAACACCATGCAAGTCACTTCAGCTGCAATGCTGTCTTCTTAGATCTGTAACCAGGCTCTGCAGATGCACGGGGGCTATGGCTACCTGAAGGATTATGCAGTGCAGCAGTTTGTGCGAGACACCAGAGTCCACCAGATCCTGGAAGGTAAAGGACACTGTTACTAGCAGGGATTTGTCTGTATACCGAGCAAGTATAGGCCTTCCAGGCCTTGCCACATGACTGATTCTAGGGTTTCAGAAGCTAGTTTTGCCTTGAGCTTGAACTGTCCCTGGTTATCACGTGCATTCATCCCCTGGCCAAGAACTCTGCATGTAAAATCTGCCAGCTCTCTGGAGGAGTTACCATGTACTCGAAGGGTCTTTCAGCAGGGGGAGATCTGTCATGTTAGTGGTGCCTGCATCCGATTTTATCCTGTTGCTCCCACAGACACATGCTGATGCTGCCCAGCAGTTCCCATTTTTGGCACTGTTTCTCTGCCAGTGCCTTTTCTAAGCTCAGTTTGACTTCCTTGCCTTTTGGTTTTCCCTTCTTTGAGAGCCGTTCACGTAAAACCAGGGCACCTTGTAGGGATTGTAAGCTTTCCTGTGCTTTGTGTATGTGTCACATAGGAAAGCAATGAAGTCAGCTGTAGATACAGATCCTGTGCAGCTCAGTGTTTGGTGCCCTGGCTAAATAAAAAGATGTACTAGTGTTCCTGAGCAATATGTTAGAACTTCATAGTTGTATTTCAGCCTGATATCTCAGAAATGCCACCTCAAATGCTTCCCCCAGGGTGAGATTTTCCCGACTGCAGATCAGGGAAGAACTTGGTCTGCCCTTGGTGCAGAATAGGACCATCTCTTAACTGTCTTTTGCACCCATGACCCACTGCAGGTACCAACGAGGTGATGCGGATGATTGTGGCCAGGAACCTGCTTCAGGGGTGACGCCAGGAGCTCGCCTCCAGGCACCATCTGTTTCCCTGGGAGCAGAGAGCAGGATCTCTCGGTGGAAGCAGTCTGCTTGCCTTCCAGGGAGCAGGAGCACGGCTGGATGCCCTCCACACACAGCTACAGCTGTGCCCTGTGCCTGGCAGAGTGCTGTGCAGCCTGAAGATGTGAATCTCAGCTCCCAGCAGGAGCTTCTGTCTGCAGATCGTGGCCGTGGGATGCTGGCCCACAGAAGGAGAAGGTTCAGCCTGCAGAGCGCTGACACAGGAGCTTCAGGAGGTGCAGCCTGGAACCGTTCTAGCAATTAAACCTTAAATGAAAGGAACTGATCGCTCTGCTTAAAAGCCTTTCCTCCTGGATACGAGTGCTGCAGACTGTGGCCGGAGCAGCAGCGTTGTATGGAGGCACCGGATTCTTCCTCACAGCTGGAATCAGTAAAGCTATGATTGTACGCTGACAAAAGTTGCCTCCGCTCCCTCAAGCTGCGGCGAGGCCGCTACACGCGGTGCCCTCAGCCCGGCGGCGAGAAGCGGAGCCCCCCCCTTTACCGGCGGCGGCCGCAGGCCCGGCCCCGCCGTCTGACTGACTGCGGCCCGCCGCGCCTCGCGCCCTCGCCCCGCCCTGACGGCGGGCCAATCAGCAGCGCCGCTCAGAGAATAGGGCGGGGCTCTGCGGCGCTCAGCCAATGGCGGGCGGAGCGGCCCAAAGCCGCGCTCGGGGTGGGGGTTGGGGGGGGCGCGGCGGTGTCGGTGCGGCGGGGCCGGGCCGGGGTCGGTCACCATGTGGCCGTGCGGAGGACGGCGGCAGCGGCGGTTCGGGTGCGTCGCGCTGCTCCTCCTCGTGCTGTGGCTGCTGGCACGCAGGTGAGAGCCGCCGAGGGGGCGGGGCGGGGTGGGGGGAGGACAATTTTTCCCCGGTACTGCGCCCATAACCGCGCGTCGATCCCGGCCGTGCTCAGAGCACCTGAGCCCACGCGAGCTTCGTACCGCCGGTTCGTGGGCGCTCAGGGCCGATAGCAGCAACGCCGAACCTCGCAGCGGAACGGGCTTCAAATGAATGCGGCGGTGATGCGTAAATGCGGGGCCCGCAGCGGTGCGGTGACCTCACGGGTCGCATCGGAGTGGCGGTGGATGGGAGCTGTGCGTGGCCACGTGCGTGGCTGTCACCGCACGGCGGCGCGACGTCGCCTGTTCTGGGGGAGGGAGTCCGTCCCATAGCTCTGGTTGGCACCGAGTGTTTCGCTGTGGCTCTGCTCAGCTCGCCTGGGAATGGAGAGCTCCGAAATGCGCTGCTGGGCGACGTGGAGGAGGCGGCTGGAAGCTTTCACTTTCCTGGAGGCAAAAGAAACCCGAAATACACAGCAAATTCCTCTTGGGCAGCTCTAAGTAGGGTTTAGGGATTAGCTGTGAGGTCCTTTGTCCTCTGAAGCGCGTCCTTTAGTGTTGCCAGTGACAGCTCGTTGCCCCCGTGCTTTATTCCCCGGTTCTGACTTTCTTTTCCATCATTTTTCTCCCCATTCATGTGGTGTATGGCAGCAGCAAAGCTCCATCACATCAGTGGTGCAGAGAGGACCTCAGCGAGGTGCCAGCTGCGAGGCACGGTGCTGTCAGATGCACTGCTGCCTCCCACCTCCCCCCCAGCAGTTCCACTTCAGCTTACATCCCACAGAGAGCCACCATTGAGGGTTAACTTGTCCAACTTCAAAGGTTCTGCGCTGGGGAACTCGTTAACCTACAGCAAAGTTTTTTTTTTTGCAGTTGAACTGTGGCCCTGGCTCCTGGGTTTTGGGACCATCTGTAGAAAACCTGGGGGACGTGGGCTCTTTGGTGACAGAAGCCACTGGAGCTGGGAGGTGGGAAACGTGGTGGGAACTTGCCAATCAAGTAACAGCCAGGATTAAGAAGATGAGCTTAAGTGATTAGTTTATTTTTATCTGGCCACGTACTCTTCCTGAGTGCTGTGTTCCTTCTTCTGCCAGCAGCACCGTTTGCATCAGTGCTGTGTGCAGGTGTAATTCAGGGCTTTATCTGGCTCAGGAATGGATTTGAAATGTATTTTTTTTTTCCAAAATTGGAGCTCTACATCACCTGACCCTTGGAGCTTTCTGCCTCGGGTTTCCCACCAACCAGTTCCTCGTGGCAGTGCTGCTGCTTCCCAGCCTGAAGTATTGTTCTCTGGCTGTGCTCAGCTTCTGGTGGAGGTGGCATTTTTGATCCTGTTCCTATCCAGGCAGTCACCCTTTAAATACGATGGCTGTGCGTTTCGTGCTCATTTCTCCTCTTTGCAGCTGCACTGTCTTCACAGAAGCGTAGTTCTGCTGTTCCTGTGCCACCTTCTGAATGGGATATGTTACGATGTCTTTGCTTAAGGCTGTTTTCTGTAAATGATTTCATAAATGCACAAGTGCTCATTGGCTGAAGGCAGTGAATCTAACCTAGACTTGCTTTTCCAGGTATTACCCATGCCTGCTGCCTGTTGTTTCAGAGCCCTGTGAGAATGCTGTTGTACACAGGTACTCTGTGCTTGCCAGCCAGCCCTACCATATGTGGGAAACCCTAGATTTAGTTCCTCATAGTGTCCCTGTCTCGTGCTGGAGGACGGGCAATGGCTGCAGGCTCCTGGGCAGTAATCCCTGTAAGCTGTGAGCTCTGAAAGCCCTCACCCTCTGCTAACACCTGCTCTACACGTAGTATAGAAGGCACTCAGAGGCTTGGGTGTTTCCCTCTCTGAATGTGACGTTTCTCTGAAATGTGTGGGTCGCTGTTTTCTCGAGACTGGAATTCATTTCTTGCATCTGGCTGTGATGATGTCTCGGTGGAACAAGCTACTATTGTCCAGCTGTGTTGTGCATTCATTCGTGGAACTGGGGTGGTCTGATGGAGGCACTGAAGCTGCTTTGGATCTGGACTAGCTGATAAGAATGTTTTCTTGATTCAGCCAGAATGAACAGGGGAGCAGTGCAAGGCAATAGGAAGTAGTTTCCTGCACGTAGGAACTGGCCTGAATAGAGCTGTGATAGCACGAGTGTTCCAGCTGGTGAGTGCTTCAGAACCTCAGTCTCATTTGCTCTGGTTCTTCTGGCAAACAAGCCATGAAGGTGCAAGCAGGAACGCAGGTGGGCCTTTCCTGAGAGATGAACTGAATCCAGTGCTTCTCTTTAAATGGAGGGGGGTGAGACGACGAATCTGTTGTGGGAGGACCCGCTGCTTTTGCTGGAGGGTGCTCACCTCTCCCCTTTCCTCTTCCAGGTTTAACTGGAGCGAGCTGGTCCCGCTGCGGCTGTGGGGCAGGACACTGGGTCTGCAGACTGAGCACTCACAGTTCCTGCTGGAGGGAATGCCCTTCCGCATCTTTGGAGGTTCAGTGCACTATTTCCGAGTCCCCAGGGAATACTGGGAAGACCGCATGCTTAAGATGAAGGCGTGTGGCTTGAACACCCTCACAACGTAAGTGTCCTCGCTCTCATCCCTGGGACGTGTGCCTCACAACCCCATGGCAGCACGTGGCCGTGTCTGTTGGTGCTTGTTATGGTGACAGATGAGTTCCTTGGCCTGCCCCCTCCTTCACTGTCTGTCTGTGGTCAGTGTCTTTAAATTTAGATCACCACTTAAGCACAGACAGCAGTTCCTCTTTGCTGATCTCACCACGTTTGACGGTGGCAAGAAATTCAGGTACTGCAGAATGCAGGAAAAGCGTGCAGCAAGGGAAGGGCTCGTGAGAAAAAGGGAAGAGGCACAGATCGTGTTGAAGTAGGGACTTTGTAATGTGTACATGCTGTAGTCTCGGGCTCTGTGACTTAGAAATGGAGTGTGCAGCTCTTTATTCTGTGCTTTGCAGTCACTGTGCTGACTTTGCCTTTCAGGTACGTACCGTGGAACCTTCACGAACAAACACGGGGGAAGTTCGACTTCAGTGAGAACCTGGATCTAGAGTATGTGGTACAAACGTTGTCATTAAGTACTGGGGGGAGTGTGTGTGTGTTTGTTTTGACAGCGTTTCCAGCTGGAAACAAGGCTGTGCCTTGGTCTGGTGATGGGGGCCCTCCCTTCTTCCCAGAGCCCTGGGAGCTTCTAAGTTCAGCATCAGTCCAGTATAATCATTTCATCTAGCAATTCCTTTCTGGTTCTGGTACCTACATTTTTATGGTCAGTGGTGTACTAGGAGTAGAGATTTTGCAGTGATTACATTGTCTGCATCTCTAGGGCCTTCCTTTCCCTGGCTGCTAAGAATGGGCTGTGGGTGATTCTGCGTCCTGGACCTTACATCTGCTCGGAGTGGGACCTTGGTGGGCTGCCCAGGTAAGTGTGTAGTGCTCAGGTGCTGAAAGCCTTTGGGCAGTGGAAAAGAAACCCACAGAAATCATCTGATCATGGAGCTGAGTTGTTGGTAGGGGCCTTTGGGAGCTGAGCTGAGTACGTCAGAGCTGAGACTTGCTTGGTTACTGGAGCCCAGTGGAGCCAGTGCCTGGTTACATACCGCTTGTTTTCCTTCAGTGGAGACACGTGACAAAATGTGGGGATTATTTCCTTCACTCTTTCATTTATTTATCTTTACAAAATGCCTTTTGCATCCCACGCAGTTCAGGTGCAGAACTTGGAAGGTGGGTTTTGGGAGCTCACTGAGCTGGATGTCTTTCCAACCTCTGACAGCACAGTTTGCTAATGCCTTTTGCAGAGGCAAGGGAGGTGCAGTCCTACTCTGCTTATATTGTTACAGCAGTACATTGTTCTGCTCTTAGATTGCCTGTTTCTGCATTAACCCCCAACAGCCAACAAAATCTTGCAAGTCAGCAGCAAAGACCATGGGAACAATTACTGGAACCATTGACTTGAACGATGATTGGGGTTTTATGAGAGAGCACTTAGCTGTAGGGAGCCCTTGGGGATGTGGGGAATTCTAGAGTAACCTTCAGAGCCATAAGCCAACCCTTTTGTACTCGTTCATTTGCTCTTGAATAATCTCCACTGAAGTCATCACTTAATGCTGTTGCAAAGAGCACATGAAGAGTGAGCAGGATTGTTTTACCTTCTGTGTTATCTGCACACCAGTGTCTGCTGCAGCAGCTTTGTTTCTACAGTTGTGTTTCTGAAGTTAAAAGCCCCCACCCGTGACATAATGTTCAGGTTTTGGTTTGTGTGCACGTAGGAAAGCTTCCTTTGCCTTGCAATCTGAGTGCGTTTTGGGGCTTAAGGGAGAACAGAGTTAACCACAGTTAACTCCACGTGAGGCTTTAACAGATCCTGTTTGCTGCTTTTCTCATAGCTGGCTGCTGCAGGACCCAGAGATGCAGCTGAGAACAACATACAAAGGCTTCACAGAAGCAGTGGATGCCTATTTTGATCATCTCATGCCTATCGTAGTCCCTCTTCAGGCGAGTGCAATCCATTGCCCTCTGTACACAGATGAGTGTTGGGCTGTGAAACAGACAACAAATCTATCAGCTTTGTTTGGGGAACCACTGTTGGTTGTAGTTGCCCACATCAGCTGTGCAGTTTGAGATGTTTGGCTGTGCTGTATAGACTGGGAGGGTTGTGCAGATGGGTGCATCTTTTCTGTAAGCCAGCACTGCTGTGATTTCGGTCCTTCTGTTTAGAAAGTGAATATCTCCCTTTTGTTTCCAACAGTACAAGAGAGGAGGTCCCATCATTGCAGTGCAAGTGGAGAATGAATACGGTTCCTATGCCAAAGACCCAAACTACATGGCCTATGTGAAAATGGTAATGTTGGCACGTTTACTTGTTTCTGTGGTGAATCCCACTCAAACCACCTTCCTTTCAGTACTTCCTTCTGAGTAAATTTGACCATGGTTTCTGGAAGCCTTAAAAGCATCAGTGCTAAATCCAGCTGGATTTCCCCTGGTATTTCTTTTGGTCATGCCTCGCAGTACTGACAGTCTGAGTTCCCCTGTCCTCAAGAGAAGAGGGCAGTGGGGAAATGGAGGAGCAGCCATCGTTTATGGCTGGCCTTGAGGAAGCTGTCTCCTGCTGGTCCTGCTTCACTTCTCCTGGACAGCCTTAAAAAAGGGTTTCTCTGTTCCTGATCTCACTCAATCTTAGGCCCAGCTTCAGGAAATTTAATTTACCTAATTTACCTAATGTCTCCCTTACCCTTGTCAGTTGAAGACTGCTCCCTGCCTGCAGGCTATGTGGTGAAGTTGGCCAGTACCCAGTGAGGTGAATCCAGCATGAGTCACACCTGCTCACCCTTCCCCAGAACAATAGCAAGGCAGAAAGCTAACAAGATCTGCAGTCTGTCTTACAAAACTTGTTTCTCTGTTTCTTTTCACTGAATGCCTGAAGTGTTACGGTTCAGAAGTGAGGTTGTATGTACTATGAACTGTGTGTTCCCAGCGTTATCAGATGTTTTTGGGACCCTGTGGGTATGCAGGCATTCCCCTGAGGTTAGTTCTAGCACAGGAGTGCTGATCTGCTCAGTCTGTTGCCTGCTTCTGCACCAACTCCACCTTGTGGAGTGATTTCATACTGCTTGGAAAGATAAATAGCAAGTATGCATACGAATACGTTAAGGTTAGCTGCTGACCTGAACTGATAAAGTCAAAGTTGCCTCTTTTATCTGCATAGTTTCCCTCCTCGTGTCCCGTGCCCAATGACAAGCACGTGGGTAAGTGGCATTCAGGGCCCTGGATGACTGGGACACAGACACTGTTGTGTCTGAGCAGCATGCCAGCTCTGTTCTTACTTTTCCATATCTCAGTGATGAAAGAGCTTGTGATGTTCCATAGACTTGTCGGAACAGATAACGTTTCCTTGCCAGGCCCGTGGGTGTATTTTTGCAGTGCTGCTTTGTTATATTCTGGAATTGTGTGCAGCTTACAGCCGAGGAAGTGTAGTGCTTCAAGAAGAAGCTGTGGGAAAGCTGGATGTGCAGGGCTTCCATGTGTTGGAGTGGGGCCTGCGATGCTTCAGGCCCTCAGCTTCAAAAGCAGCAAGCAGATGACACCTGCACCTAGCATGCACTGCAGGTCATGCCAAACCTGACAGCCCAGTGTTCCTCTCACTCTGCTGGGCCATCCCAGGCCATGGGAGGGTGTGCTGGCAGCTCCATGCACAGCGTGTGAGCTGGGGTTAGTGAGCACACACCTGCATCTGCCTCAGACACTGCTGCTATTCCTGGGTCCTCTGCTGTGCACTGAAGTCCTGCAGTGCATTTCAATGCCTTCCAGCTCTGCTGTTTCTTCTTGTATTTCGATGGAAAGCATTTTAAAAAAAAGGAAAAAAACTTAGCTCTAAATACAGTGCTTAAAGAGTTAATAAAGCTTGCTAGAAATCCCAGTTCCGTTATCAGATCCCAGCATCTGTTTGGGTATTGATGTAGCGACAACAGATCGATAAACTGAACACGTTCCCACTCTGAATTGAGTTTGTCATCTCTAACGTGGATGGTGTTGTGATGCTTGGGCCTCCTCTGTCTGCACAGTGTGTGTGCAATGTGCAGAAGGTTGCTCGAGCTGACAGCAGGTAGCAGTGAGTTGGCAGGCGTGCTGTGGGCGCCTGGATCACCGTTTTGCAGCTCGGTTTTAGGAGGGTGAAGGTTTGTGTTCAGAGCTCTTGAAGCTGCTGGAGTCTCTCTGAGTGCAGCTGTAGTGAGAAGTGGGGTTAAGTTGTAACTAGGAGTTCCTAATCCCTCTTTCAAACATCGGCTGCAGTGTAAAGGGATGAGTGTGAGAGAGCAGTCCTCGTGGGAAGAATGGTGTGTGTGTGTGTGTGTGTGTGTGCATTTTAACAAAGCTCAGAGTGCTGCTGCCTGTAATGCTCTGTGGTACAGAGGAACCCATGGATCCTTTCAGGTGTGACCAGCCAGGTGCCCAAGCTGTCTGTCCTGTGGTGGATATGCTCGCTGGCAAACAGGCATTATTCTCCTATTAGCTTCTATTATTAGACAAGGAGGTGATGATGTGCTTTAACACTGCAATATCCTGACAAATACAGAGCTTTTCCAGTGGCTTTTCCTCTTTTTAATGCAGGCTCTGTTAAGCAGAGGGATTGTGGAGCTGCTGATGACCTCGGACAACAAGAATGGGTTATCGTTTGGCTTAGTGGAAGGAGGTGAGTGCTTGTGAGAGGCTGTTTCTTCAGTACTTCTTATTGCTCTGTGTGAGTATATGCTCAATGAGTATCTCAGCTATTACTCCTACTACTAATTATTGCTAAGATATCTGCTTTGCTGTGCAAAATGGAAGTGCATCACAGCCTGGAATTTGAAGCATGAATTTCTCAAAGCTCAGCAGCACTTTGTGGGGTAGCAATGTGTTCTCTGTGAGCGTGCTCTGTGGAGTGCAGCCTACATACAGGAGGGAAAAAAAGGGTATGAGATGTGCATAATGTCCATGTCCTCTTTCCCTTTTAAGAAGTGTGATTCTGTTCAGTGTATGAAATGCTGCATGGTGCCTTTCCTGCTTTCCAGTGTGGAAAATGTGGAGGTGCAGTTGTTGGAGCTGTGTTGTGCCCTGACTTGGAGTGCTGGGATGCAGTGTGGCACTGGTTTTCAGATTTCCAGATCCAGCTGAGCTGTGATTGATGTGCCTCCTTGGCCTGTGACCCCCCTGGGGCTGTGCCAGCTACCTGCCTGTGCAGCAGTGTTTCCCCAAGCAGGGTGCAGCCTCTGGGCATTCCCATCGTCACTTTATCACTAATAAAGTTAATTTTCTAATCTCAGGCATGGAAATGGTTAAAAAGATCATCTTCTACCTCCTGCCTTGTTTTGTTTTGATTTTTTCCCTTCTTGTTTTTATATGGAAGTACAAGAGGGACAGCTCCAGCAGCTCAGCAGTCCATGAGCTCTGAGCAGTGCTCTCTCAGTGCTCCTCTCCATTTGGTTCTTTCGGAGTGCAGCAGTTTCCAGCCGTGACCACATAGGGTCACCCTCTCACTGCCATCAGGGGGGTGTGGAGCACCCAATCCAGCCCTCAGCATCTTCTATAGGAGTGTTTCCAGCTCTGAGCTCTGCTGTGATCCGTTCTCCTTTCCAGCAGGTTGTGTGCTGAGAGCTCTTTGAATCCTATGTGGGCACGGTGAGTGACAAACCTGTGCCATGTAGCTCTGGTTCCCATTTGGGCACCAAAATAAAATCTCCAGGTTCCCTCCAACCTGAATCTAAAGCACTGTGATGGGAAGCTGTGTGCCTGGGAGCGTTGCCTACTGTGGAAAGGCTGAGTAAAGCTTTGGGCCTGGTTCTCCATCCCTGTCCAGTGCTGGATGGTGTGCTGTTAATCACAGAATTAGACAATTTTGCCTTCATGTTCACAAACTATTGTATCGCATCGAGACTAAATCTACATTTTGTTTTGTTCTCCTGCTGTGTTTGCCTGTGCTAAATTCCTCAGCTGACTATTCAGATCAGCCTGTTAAGTTCAAGGTATATATAGCAAAAAGTAAGCTTTTGCTTCTCTAAGTATTCCGTTTGAAGTGCTCTGCCTGACACAACTGGGGCTGGATCCCACGCTGCTTCTTTTGTAAGAAGTCACTTTTTACAACAGAATCCCACTACTGCTCCTGCAGTTTCAAAGTTTCTCAGGGAAAACAGAGTGACTGAGGTCTAGAAAAGTATGAAAACGATTCCAGCATCTGTTAGGGGCTGTAATGCATCAGCTTCTGCAGCCAGCTTTTGCTGTCAGTGCAGCACGCAGCAGCCAACTGCTGGCTCCCCTGCATTGCATGGGGCAGGAGCACAGAGCCATCTTCCAGTCACAGTTTCCATCTGGTTCACTCACACTGCAGTCCCTCTCCCCATCCCCACAGGCATCACAAGAAGTGAGATTGCCTGGGTAGGCATTCGTGCAGCTATAGCCTGGGAGATTGGTGTGGTGTCTGGATGTGCTGCTCTAATAAGAAGTTTGCCTTTATGTGGTGCCTTTTATCTGAGGATCTGCAGGTGCTTTGCAGCCTCTGATTAAAGCTGATGAGGCACTCTGTTGCTCTCTTTTTAGTAGCTCTGAATGCTGCAGCTGAGAACACAGCCTGCAGGTATTCACTGCGTGCTGTGGTCCCCTCTGTCCTGCATGCTCAGTGAGGACTGTGATGGGAAAACTCTGGGGAGGTTGTACTGGTGGTTCAGGTGATGTTCCAGTTCCCTCTGGGCTTGTGCAGGACTGATGCACAGAGAGGTGCTCCTAAATTAATAACAGCTTTTTCTTTCCTCGGCAGCACTGGCCACTGTTAACTTTCAGAAGCTGGAACCTGGTGTACTGAAATACCTGGACACGGTACAGGTAAGATGCAGACAGACTCTGTGTGTCTGGATTTTTCAGGGCAGCTTTATCTCAACAGAAAATTCATGCTCCTTACGTTGGAAAACGATATTCTCTGAGAGGACAGTCGGAGTTTTGTTACCCTCTGGGTGCAGGCAGCAAGCCCTTTATTACCCAGGCTTTAATGACAGTCAGATCCACAAAAGGTTCCTACATAACAAATTGAAGGGCTATTAGTCCAGCTACTAGAGTATGGCACAATGGCACCCACTGCTGTACAACAGCAGGGCACTGACATCTGGTGATGGATGTGCTTTGTCACAAAGCCACGAGCTGCAATAAACTGAATCATTCCTTTTTCCTTGGTTGAATTTGCAGGTCTGCCTGCGTAGATCATCTTTAGTGCCTAACAGATTTGAGTGCCTAGTAATTCTTTTCTGAATATTCAGTGATTGATTAAATAATTAAAATGAACACGCTTTGGCAGGAGAAGGTGCTCTCCACGAGGCTGCTTGGCAAACATGTTTTCTGTAGTGACAGTGCAGTGTGTACCAGGGGGGAGGACAAAGGACCGTGCAAAGCACAAAGCTGGAGGAGCTGGGCTGAGCAGAGGCCCATTCCTAACTTGCCTAACAAGGGCTTCTGTGGATGTGTTACGTGTGCAGCTGATCCCCAGGAAAAGTAACTGTCAAACAGGGAACACAGCATTCAGCTCTGTAGCTTTCTGTAATGCCCACTTCCATTGCTTCCCCAGCTTTGCAGTGTTGATACCCAGCAGCATCCTACTTTGCAGTTCTCCTCCCTCCAGAAGGTCGCTGCTCTTTTTCCCAGGCTCTGCATTCCCCTGGGAGTCTGTTTTAAGGCTGTGCTGTTCAGATGCTGAGTAAGCCCCCAGCAGCACCTTCCAGCAGCACAGCCCTCCGAGCAGCTCAGCCTACTTGGCATTTAATGCTCACTGCAGAAGTGCATTCGCACAGAGTGTGTTGCCTGAGCTGTCAGAGATGTGAATCAGTGTGAACAAAGAGGTGGGGAATTGCCTAATGAACATCTGATGCAGAAAGCATCCCGTGTGATGCTGGAGTAGGGAGGCAAGAGCAAATTTTGATTTTTAGTGACAGTTCTTTCTCTCCTTGTGTCCTCTGTCCTCCTCTCTCCCTATTGCTCTGCGTGCTCCACTTGTCAGCCTGGGAAGTTCTGAGCAGCTGACATGTGCCCCTGGTCGTGATTGATTCTATTCTGATCTCTCCCCCTGGCTTCTGCTCAGGCCATGAAATGCAGCCCTGCTGCTGGCGTGCTGAGAGCTGAATCCTGCCACCAACTTCTTTTTTGTCTTCCTCGGACAAAAGAGGTTCTGCTTGGTGTGCTTCTGCTTTCTTCAGGTCTTAGAGAGCTCCACCACACACAGCAGATGAGTGGAGGGCACCTTTCCCACAGGCTGAACTCACACACAGAGCACAGCCCAGCAGAAGAGCTCCTCCATTGCCACTCTTACTAATTAGAAGACAGGAAGCCTGTCATTTGCATTCATGAGGAATATGGAGCTGTGTTACTTTTCCTTGTTGTGATCTCTTATTCCAGAAGTCAGCAGAACTTCTTTGTCTCGTTGGCTGGGGATGGAGAGATTGAACACATCACCGAGGGCTGGCCTGAACCTGGAGCAATTAAATTATTACAGGCACCTGCCGTTGTTTTCTCCTAATGAAACACGAGTTTCTTTAATGCCACTTAGCTCGGCTGTTTCATATGGCAGCAGATAAAGCCCCATCAAATACATGGCCAAATTGCCTTGACTGGAAATAAACACCATGAGCAGGGAGTGCCAGTTGTTCTGTGCAGGGTGATGGGGCCGGGTGGAATTCTGCAGGAACTGAGGGAGCTGGCAAGCAGTGAAGAATGGGAAACAACTGCTCTGTGTGCAGAGCCTTTATAATGAAGACCTAATTCCTGCAAAGGCTAATTCTTTCCTGCCAACACCATATGCAGCATTAAAAAGGCATTAAGCTGCTAAGGTCTGCTGTTCCCACCTTGGCAAGCAGTGGGCTGCAGTGCACCTGCAAACTCTCAGCTGGCAGTGGCGTAGCTGATAAGTAGACGTTTATAAATGCCTATTTCCAGCAGAAGCTAAACAGTGACAGTTGGTTAGTCTTTTTGCTGCAGCTCTACGAAGCAGTATCCAAAACTGGTGGGTATCACCTGGTGGTGTGCAGTGGTTGTTGCCTCGCACCGTACTTTTCTGGTCCATATTATTCCTCACTGATTTATTTTTACTTTTTTTTTCTTTTGCCCACTTGAGTAGGGATGCATGCAAGACTCCCTTTGTCCATTTTAACTCTTGTTTGTGTCTCGGTGCAGCGAGATCAGCCAAAGATGGTAATGGAATACTGGACTGGATGGTTTGATAACTGGGGAGGCCCTCACTATGTCTTCGATGCAGATGGTGAGCAGCACGTGGTGTTGGAGAGGGAGGGATTCTTGCTCTGCAAACAGTTACAGGAAAAGTGGCAGAGCTTTGTCCACCTGTGACCTTTGCTGTGCGTGAATCTTTTAAAGGAGTGATGTCTCAGTGAATGGGTCACATTGCTGTGCCCTGGACTCTCTTCAGCAGTGTTGGCGAGCAGCCTCTCTTTAATTCCTATTTTTCAAAACCAGCTTTCTTTTTATTTCTCCAAGAGGGACGCTGAGCTTGTGCAGAAATCCAGACATCTGAAGAGATTGGCAGTGATATGCTCCGAGGCCTCAAGCTGCTCTGTTGATATTGGAAATGTAACCAGTGCTTTAAGTTCTCTCTTCCACCTCCTGAGCTAATGCAAACCCTGTGAAGACTTCTTTATTTTGCCAGAATGTCATCTTCACAGAAGTTTTCTGCACCCCTCGTCGTAGTAACATCATTTGTCTGGTGAATGGATGTTCTGGGAACAGGGCAAACCTAAGGCTCCTGCAGCTGTGACATCTTCTGAATCTATTTTTACTGCAGTTTAGAAGCTCGTTAGGGAGGAAACCTAGCACTAAAATAAATAACCCCACAACCTCAGGGGCATGTAAGACCTGAGCAGGTCTGCTTTAATGCCTGTTTCATCTTCCTGCAATTGCTGTCTTTGTAATTGAGTGATATGAGTGAATAGTCCTTCTGCTTAAGAGCAAAACTCCTGCCTGTGTCCATGAGATTTACTTTTTCACCTGTAGAAGAGGTATATTTACATGGATTAATCTATCCCCATGTGCCAGTGGATGTGCTGGCCTTACTGAAGGCAAAACAGGGATCAGGATACACATGGCTGTAATTACATAGGCATGGCTGGCTGAGAAGGACTGGAGTGTCTGTGTCTGCTTTGAATTACTGGAAGAGGGTTAGCATTGCTTCTTGGTGTGTGGACTTCTTGGTGCTGCCCTTCCTTTACAGAAATGGTGAATACTGTAGCAAGCATCCTCAAATTGGGAGCATCCATCAATCTCTACATGTTTCATGGAGGCACCAACTTTGGCTTCATGAATGGTGCTTTGAAGACTGATGAATACAAGTCGGACGTCACCAGCTACGGTGAGTTCTGTCAGTGCCTTGCTCATGCACCTGCTGTGAGAGCACCCTTTGGGCCTCTTAGAGTTGGCAGAACCTTTCTGAACTGGTCAGTGCAGCCCTTGATCGTGGGTGAGTGGGTTGGAATGTAGCTCAGAAGCAAATGCTTCTCCCAGAGGGGGCTTACATTAATGTTTCCTGTTTGCAGACCCATTTGAGGATGTGTCAGTGGCCACAGTGGCACACATCAAAGAGTTCAAATTTGCTTAACTCAGTGCTGAGAGAATTGTCTTGGGCTCTTACTTCTTGCATGGTGGTGCATGTGAAGGCTGTCCCAGACGTGTGCTTCTTTTTCAGATTATGATGCTGTGCTGACAGAGGCTGGAGACTATACATCCAAATTTTTCAAGCTCCGACAACTCTTCAGCACGATCATTGGTAATTATAAATCCTAGAGCCGAAATACTGCTGCAGTCCACTGATTGACTGACTGGGAGCATTTTCCAAAAGATGGGAAGGAGAAGCAGGGATTTGGGGCACTTAGTCTGCCATCAGCAGGCAGGTAGCACTTGGCATCATCTCTGAGATGTCTGGTGGCATTTTGGAAATAAATGCAAATACAGGGCTCTGTAATTGAGTGGAAAAATTGATCAGAAGAGGTCTGGAGTGGCCTTAAATGTGTGTCTGCTTTTTTTGCATCTGAAATAGTTGCTCCATCTCTCTTTTTGCATCGCAGGCCAGCCTCTTCCTCTCCCTCCCATGATTGAAAGCAAGGCGTCGTACGGTGCGATCCTGCTGCATCAGTACATCTCTCTCTGGGATGTGTTACCATCTCTTGTGCAGGTAGTACTGCCAACTTTATGCGACTCAGCATGAAAAGTCATCACCTGATAGCTGGAAAAGACCTGGCACTGGTGTGCTATCCCATGAGGATAAGGATGGGGAATGTTTTGTCAAGGGTACACAAAGCAGACCAAACTTCTTACTCTTTTTACTGCTACTTCTGTTCTCTTGGAATTCCAGCTTTGCAAGTCTTTGGTTCCCTTTTCTGGTCCTTTGCCTTCACTTCTGTAGCTTTTATAGGGTCACAAGGTAACTCAGGTCAGAAGAGATCTCTGGGGACTCCCAGAGTAGGTGCACTCTGTGGCAGAGTGGAACGCCTGTCTCAAATGAATTGCCTCTGTGTGACCTGTCGGTGCTAAAAGAGCACTTCTGCCATTCAACTTGTTTCTCCTTTGCAGCCCATTAAATCAGAGTTTCCAGTTAACATGGAGAACCTCCAGCTAAATGATAGCAGTGGGCAGTCCTATGGATATGTACTCTATGAGGCTGTTATATTTGGTGGTGGACACCTGCATTCTAGAGACCATGTCCGTGACCGAGCACAGGTGAGGAGCCCGGGGCATCTGGGGCCAACTTCCCACTGATGTAAATGCTCTGATCTCAGCAACTAGGCAGCAAACGAGCTGACCACGCAGTATGATGTGATGTTCTTAGATTAGAAGTGTGACTTGCTCTTTCAGTTCTCAGCTAAGTGCCAACTTTTTTCATTTATAAAGCAGCTCGAGGTCTGCTAAAACTCGGAATATCTTTAAGTTTTGAGTGTTCTCAGAAATGTTGTTTGTGAATCCATTTTCCACCAAGACTGAATCAGTGACAGAGTTGTGGGCCCTAGGTTCTAATCCCCAGTAGAGACAGTTTTCTCCCCAAATATGGCTCTAATAACCTATGTAACACACGAGTGTAATTGATGAGGTGTTGCTCTTGTCTCTCATGCTCTGTTCTGCAGGTGTTTGTGAACACCATGTATGTTGGCGAGCTGGATTACAACACGGTGGAGCTCTCCCTTCCTGAAGGACAGGTAACTTGATGGAGGTTGTGCACAGAACCAGAGGTGTAGCTCTCAAGAAGGCACCTCCCACCTAATCCACTTAACTAGCTGGTGTGGTGCCCTGATGCAGAGGATGGTTGGTGTGCCCTAACTAGGCACCATTGCACTGGTGGAACACAGCATGATTTCACTGCCAAGTTATTGCTGTGCACAGCCTCTTGGATAAGGTGAGCAGGCATGAATACTCAGTGCTGCTCTTGTGGCTTAAGGCAAAGCTACGTGCCAAAAGCCTGCACTGTGTCAAACTCCATTTCTCGCTCTGTGTGTGTGTGAAATCAAACTGGTACTTAAAAATCCAACAGAGAAAGGAAAAGAAAGAAAACCTTTATGAGCAGGCTGAGACCCTCAGTAAGCAGGTGAATTGAGACTGCCAAAGGTCCTGGCACTACCTCACCTCTTCAGCACCACTGCTGGCTGTTGTTTTCCAGGTGTTAGGGCTGTTGCTCTCCCATTTCTTCTTTTTTCCTTCCATTTTCACAGGGATTCAGGCAGTTAAGACTCTTGGTAGAGAACCGTGGTCGTGTCAATTACGGCCTGGCGCTGAACGAGCAGCGGAAAGGTGAGCTGAGTTGGTTGTTCTTGGAAATGCTCCTCTGAGTTTAAGTGCTGTGTAATTGTCTTTCTTGTGTACAAGCTGCATTAAGGCTTCCCTTTCTATAGGGGAACAGCTAAACCCAGGACCATCACTGATCTTACTCTGCTCAGTTTTGCCAGGCGATGGCAGGGTACCCATTCTCTTGCTCTCTGAGTGTGTTACTTCACAGGGCAGGAAGGAAAAGACCCTTTTTAACCTCTGTCCTCCCCTGGGATTTGATACTGGAGGATCACAGTGTTCTAAAACTCACCCAGTGTTCAGCATACTCAGGAGGAACGAGTTGCATCCCGTCGAGCAGAATTTGCTAAAACGTTCAAGTTTATTACATACAGTTGTGGAGCTGGAAGAGGCTGCAACTCCAGGATTCTATTTTAGTGGGGAAATGTATGCAAAAAGTATACAAGAAAGAAGAATGGAGTGAGGCATGTGACTCTACTAATTTTGTTATGCTGCAGAGTGTGAGTGTAAAGCCTCCGCTGCTTGGGCAGGCTCAACTGCAGCCCTGCAATTAGGGAGCTAGATTAGGGCCCAGGCTCTGTTTCTACATGCAGAGTATCTTAACAAGGATGTGCTGAAGGGAAATTATTTCTTAAAGTATCTTAAGATCTTTGGATGAAAAACACTGCATCAGCACTGGGCGTGAGCACTTCCCCGTGCTAAATTTTGCTGTCCCTATTAGAGAGGTAACTGATCTACTGCTTTAACAAATCTCTATGTGGGCAGCTAACGAAAAACCAACAATAGCAACAAAACCCCATCTGCTGTGCGTGCCAGCAATGTTTTCTGCTTGGAGGGTGTTTTAATGGCCTAGTGAGTTAAAGCGAAGGAGGGAGTGGAGAGGCCAAAGTATAGTAATGTTCTCCACTAAGTCTGGATGAGCAATGGGACCATATGGACTCTAATTCCATTGCAGAGCGTGGCTGCTTTCCATCTCCTGCTGTTCCTCGCATTCAGAGAGGAAAATCTATCAGTTTTAGCTGCTTTTCAACTCTTCATTACCCCCATTGCTCTTGCAGGCTTAATTGGTGACATCTTCTTGAATAAAACCCCCCTGAGGAACTTCAAGATTTACAGTCTGGAGATGAAACCTGACTTCTTGAAAAGGTTTGTGGGATTTAAAAATCGTTTTTGCTCGTTTGAAACCAACTGTTTAGCAGCAGTATGGAATCTGGGAGGCAGCAGTTGCTCGTGTGACAGAAGGGCAACACCACAAAGAAGTAGGTGAGTAAATATGTGCGTCGCTAAGTTCCTTGCTGATACTTTCCCCAAAACAGTTGAGAGCATTGTGCTGTTGTCTCTGCACAGTTTAAGGCAACAGATACCCCGTGGGCTCTGGCCTGTGTTCCAAAAAGACTATTTTGAGTTTTGTTAATGTCAGAAAACAACACGTGTGTGTCCCCCAAGATAACGCAGCTCCTGCAGCGTGCGTAGGAAGGAGAGAGGTGGGAACCTGAGAAGGCTTTTAGGGGAGGGAAAGAAAGGAAAAAAAATCAACGTTGTGAAATTGTTAAGGACACATGTGCTGTGAGGAGGGGTCTTACTGAGGGGGTAACTGCAGAACCTGTGACTGCAGGGTTGCTCTGGAAGGATATTTCCTGAGAGGGACATCGCAGCAGGCGAGCTGCCATGCCTGGCTTTGGTCACACCAGTGGCAGTGGAGCACAGACAGCTTGCAGTCAGAGTGTAGGAAGATGTGGCACTGTGAAAGGAATCATTGTGGGCTTTCCCTTGAGTAATTCAGTAGTGGTCATGCTGCTCTGGATCGATAAATTCCCTGAATCCAAGAGCTGCAGTTCCTAGGGGATGGAAGGAGCATGTTCTGGCAGAAGTCTAAGGCTTCTGTGGGACTTTGGTGCCCTGTATTGGTTGTTCTGTTTGTCCTCTGCTCCCAGGTGCTTTACCTGTGGCAACATCAGAGATAGTCATAACTCCATATCTCCTTTTCTTGCACCAAGGACGTGCATTTCAGTGGCCTGGCAAGCGTAGGAGAATGAAGACCAAGACGTGTTGCACCCATTCCTTTCAGCTAGGTGCAGCATGAAGGATATCACCTTCAGGCACTACCAGTAGGAAACAACTCCTTCCATCAGGGGTGGAAGGAAACTGCAGCCTCCTTTTGTGTAACAAAGCCCATCCACTGCTGTAAGCAGGGCTCTGAAATGATGCTGTTGGAACTTGGAGCTGCCCGGTGCTTCCCTGCTGTTAGCTGTGCTTGCCCATTCTCTTACAGCTTGCGACACACTGCTGGATGGAGTGCAGTCCCTGATTACTTTGTTGGTCCAGCTTTTTTTCGTGGAAGGCTGTGGATAGAGCATCAGCCACAGGATACTTTCTTGAAGCTACAGGCAAGTCCTTCTTCTTCCCTGCTGCTTTTTCTTCATCAGGGTTTGCAAGACGCTGGTTAAGGAGAGCCTTGTGTCACAGCTCTGAGCGAGTCAAGGCCACAGCCTTGTAGTCTTCCTCTGAGCTTTGAGAAAGCAAATTATTTTGATGGTGTAAAAAAGCCATCTTCTAAAGCTGGCAGGTAATTCTGTTCAGTCTGCAGTGGGTCCTAATGAGAAAACATGCAGTGCTGACCATGCAGAGCTGGTAATGAATAGTCAGTCTTCTTCACTCATAGGTGAGGGCTATTTGTTTTCTACTTGTGGTGGGCTCAAAACATAAAGGAGGTGCAAGTTTTATCCCTGCCTCCTCGTGGTATGGGAAGAATCACTTCTTTATAGACATGGCACAGGGAAAGCAAGCAGAAAACTTCTAGAAAGTGGCTGGAAAGAGTGCAAGTGCACCTGTGGGATGTTAGATACAATAATTCTGTTTGCTGTCCTAATTCCAGGGCTGGGAAAAAGGAGTTGTGTTTGTCAATGGTCACAACCTTGGCCGCTACTGGAAAATCGGACCTCAGGAAACACTGTACCTTCCTGGCCCCTGGTTGTGGAAAGGGAGCAATGAGGTGAGAAGCTTTGGTGTCTTTTTGTTTTGTTAAAGATCCTGCTCTGGGTCATGTTCCAGAATGTACACATACTGTAAGTTAATTAGCTCAGTACAGCTGAAAACCCAGGCAGTAGCAAAGGAAGGAGACTTATCTCCTAAGATCGGTGAAAATTATGGGAGGTGCTGCTCTAAAGCTGAGAATGTGGCTTCGACTGCCATTAAGACATGACAAGAATCTCAGCTAAACTTCAAAGCGCAGCATCAAGTTCAAAATCAAGACGAAGCTGATTTGATGATAGTTCATTTTCTGCATCATCTGGTGCTGAAGAATCGGAGTTACTGTTCTGAATCGCATTGATTGATCTCTTCTAAATGATACTTCCTTCCTCCGCAGTGATTGTGTGCCCTTTACCCTCAGAAGTTGTTAAGTAACTCAGCCTTTGTGTGAAGAGCTTTCCATATTCCCTCTCTTCTGCAGATTGTCATTTTTGAGGAACGCACTGCAGGACGGATCATACAGTCTGTCGACATCCCTTACTTGGGAAGGACCCAGTACGTGGACTGATGAGAGCTTCATTCCCACGTTTGGTTCATCTTGAACACTCCTGGTTGCATGTCTGGGGACATGATGGCCCAAGCACTTGGGCCTCTTAATTTCCACTAGACCCAGGTCAAGGATTTGCTCTTTGGCAGTAAGCTCAGAAGAGAGAATGGGCCCCAAAGGAACCAGAATCTGTTGTTTCATTGGGGGATGCAGAAGCTCATCTGTGTGCACTGCTGGGGAGCCATGGCTTGGATGGCTGTGCGTGGTGAACATGATGGAGTAACATGGTGCTGGAGGCAGGACAGAGAGAGTGAACTGAGCCCTGAGTCCAGCTCTCTGCTGACTTTAAGAATGTGTTCTTACTGGCCTCTTCGTTTAATAATTAGGGAGAAAATAGTTGGTGAACATGTGAGTAACCAGGTGTGGATACCTGTGGTGTTGTACTTCTGGGTGGAATTTATCAACTCGGGCTGCAGCTGGTTCACTTGTTGGAAGCCACGTTGGTTGTCAGATGAGTTAACTGTGAGTTTTCTTCCACTACGTTTTAATATGGAGGCTGTCACTCTCTCAGAAAGGAGGAAAAAAGAAAAAAAGTTTTAAAAAGTCACGTGTGTTTTTCTCCTCTATCAGAAATACCGTTCTGCTTCAGGTCAGGCACGAGTGAGAGCTTCTGAGCACTGAGAAGAGAGAGCTCCCTGCTCATTTTAAAGCACCTGGAGATGAAATTCCCCCTTGTAAAGGAGCAGGAGTCAGGTTTTGGTTGTGAAAGAAACCAAGGAGTTGCAAATGGTCGAGCACATCTGTGCTCTGAGAAGCACCAACTGTGTGCACTGCCTTTCAGAATGGAGTTGCAGGGTATTCTAGCTCTTAAAAACCATACTTAATTTTATTTAACAAATTTAAATACAGTTTATTTAAAACTGAGAACAGACAGTGCAGCTGTAATACACTCCACCCTGACCAGAGCTGGTCTCACTGGGCGTGCGAGTCTCTGCTCCCCAGACTGACAGTGCCACTGTGCAGGTTGGAAGGGCCCAGACTCATCTCACCGACTTTGAGGAGCATCAAAGCAGGGCTGTGGTCAGGAGTTGGGCCTTTGTGTTTTTCTGGAAGTTATTTCCTTCCAAGGAGGGAAGGCTGCAGCTCAGCAGGGGCTGGAGCTGATGTTAGCAAATGAAAACATGCAGCTAGGAGAGGCCATCCGCTGGGAACTTCCTTAGCAGAAGAATTTGTACGCCTTTAACAGTGTCTCTTTCCACTCCAGGGTGTGCAGACTGAACTGAGGTTGGGATGCTCGTACAAGGAGTGCAGAGAGCTCCTATTTTAGCCCAAGGTAACGGTGCCTGCTCCCATAGAGGGACCAGTGGAACTGGATGCTTTCTATCCCAATAGCACTTCAGCCAACACATCTAAAGGAACCTTATTATCAAGGCTGTGGAGCAAGGCTTTGTGACCGAGAGCTGAGCAATGCAGCTTTCCCCCACTGATTCTGAAAGACAGTGGGAGAAAATAACTTGAAAAAAACCCCAAACGTTTCTTTAAATATTAGGGAATGCACAGCCAATGCACTTCTGCACTGTGAAGCTAACAATCCCATCTGTAGTACTTCATTAATTCTATGAATTAGGGCTAAAAAGACCAACTCTGGGATTACTTTTTCCTTTGAAAATTGTGCTTAAGATCATTCTGAACGAATTGGGGCACGGGAGGTTGATCAGATGTTTGACAGCTGTGAGGGGAGGGTGCCAAGTTGTGTGGATTTAAGGTTTTATTGTGTGTTTGCTGCCTGGAGGCAGGAAGAGGGGCTAAGCTGCACCTTAATTTCTTCCTCAGCAAGTTTGTCATTTTCAAGTAGAGTCAGCCAAGGCAGCAGCACACCAGGTCCCTCTGCATTGCTCAGCCACGTGCCTCTTGCTGAGGAGCAAGATGCAGTTTCATCACAGAATACCCTTTCATCAATGCTATCTCAGGTCCTTTGATGTTACAGAGCAGGGAAGAGGCAGCTAATATTCTGCTTAGTTCTTCAGCCTACCTGGAGCCAGAGGCAGATGGAACAGAGCATGCTAAGCACAGGATCCCTTTACAAGGGTGCTGCTCTGTTCCCACTGATTAACTCCTGATGGGCTCCAGCATGGCTTTGCACACCAGTCCAGCCCTGAAAGGGGAACTAGGGCTGAAGGATATGCTCCACTTGGGTGGTAAATGCACTAAAATTGGCTTTTCTTGTTCAATTCCTAGTTTTAAGCAGTTAACTTTATTTTTTAAGAGTAGAAGTTCGGCTTTATGTAGCAGCATCCTTCTGAGAATCCCACACCTAATGCTCATGTGAACCAAATGAGAGCTGAAAAGAACTAAGATCTGAGCCCAGCTGAAGTATTATGGCCTCAACAATCTCTTTAAAGCCCACCTCCAGCTCTTTCAGCATCCAGAACCATATTCTGTGTGTGTAACTCCATCCAGGAGCACAGAGCACCCTCCAAACCATGGACCTGAATAAGGGGAAGCAGAAGGGCATACAAGAAACAGTTGTATGTATGGGTTTGTTCTGACCTGCCTTGCTTTTCACCCTCCCCCAAAGCTTTCCTGTCTTGTGCAGCGTAGTAACACTGATTAAAGTAGGTTTAGAATTAAGGGCTAAGGTGCCATCTCGGAAGGCAGCTGTCCCCTCTGTCAGCTGGGGCTGTTGGACACATAGCCACAGGGTGGGCATCTCGGGAAGGACAAGTCAGCACGGCCAGCACAACTCGTGTGTGCGTTCTCACCCTCAGGTCCTGTACAGCAGCCTGCTCAGTACAGCTGCTCTTCCAGCCCGGCTGCATCTTCAGTGCATCGTGCACTTCTCCCAAACCGAGCATCTCACGGGGCAGCTGCTCTCCTAGGGAAGTTCAGTCCTGTATTTCTGTGCTTTTTTTCCACCCCCAGAGCGTCAGGTTCTGCTCAGAGTCCAGGAGGAAGGGCGGGGGGATCCGGGTAGTTAATGTATGCAGTGTTGCTTGCTTTCAGTACACTAAAACTCTTGGAAGTCAGCAGAGGTCCTGGCTTACTGCATGTCTGGCTGTATGCTGTGGGGAGGAACCTTGGAGGCTGTGCATGAAGAAATCTTCTGCAACAGAGACACAACCAGCATGTTTATTACCCCTCTGCCTCGCTGCAGTGAGCTGCCACCCCTTGGAGCTAACCCAAAACTCATCTCGGATTGCAGAGCTGTGACTACTGCTGCTAGGCAACTGGGTGTTGGTGGAAAGCAGTTGTGACAGCACTGAAGAGCTATGGCCTCTCTGCAAAGCTACTATATATAGCACAGACAGTGTGCAGTGCAGGCTTTCCTTTGCTGTCCTGCCAATGGGCCACATGGAGGCCCTGCAGCAGGCACGGCTCCATCACTGCAGCCCGAGGGAACGTGCTGTAAGAACTCATTATGTTAAAAATACACTGCTGCTGAGCAGATCCGCCCCTCTCCCGTCCCCCTTGCTGCTCTGACTTCTCTGTGTTTGAGAGGAAAAGAGAACAAGCAGCAATCTTCTCTCCCCTCCAGGCCTGGATCTGTGCTCTGGTTAAAGGGAGTTGTGCATCTATTTTTTTCCCCCATAATAATGAGGCGCAGCAGGCTGGACGCAGGTATGAGCAAATATTCCATCCTTCACTCTAGCAAACCAACTGCAGGGTGCACTCTGGAGATACAGATGATTTAATGCACCTGAATGCTCAGGTAATTAAAGGTGAGAAGCCAGGGCAGGAACAAACGATGGAGAAGTCAGCCACCAGCATGTGTGTCTGCTCCTTCCTCCTCTCCATTGCTCCTCCAGCAGTGATATCCAAAGATATCATATGCTGACCTTAGGTAAACAGATGCACGATGCCCCATCTGGGGTTTAACTACACCCTCCCTTACTGTCACTGTGTGTGGTTTGCATGTCCTGTCATTGTCTGGTATTTTCCTCCTCTGCTGTTCCTCCTTATGGTTCCAGAACGTGAGCTCTCACCTGGTGTTGGTCTCTGCTCAGCCGTGCACGCTCAGATTTCCACGTTGGGATCTGTGAATCCTTTCTTCCCCTCATTCACCAGCACAGGCTTTTCTGTCCTCGTGTGCCAGACTAAAATCTGAAGAAAGCAGCAGAAGTCATTAGCTGCGTCCCTTCGCTGCACTAACAAACATTCTTGCACATTAAATCAATAGTGCAATTTAACCAACTACCCTGGAGCCTAATGGTGCATTCACAGCTGCAAGGAGGTTTGCATAAAGCTTCATTTAGGTAGGCCTGCTGCTACCCAGAATGCACAGTGCACAGAAATTACCTATCTTACAGTGTACTGTCTTGGGACATTAACCTGCTCCTTCCATGTGGTTATCAACCATCCTCCTCCAAAGGCTCATCAACCTTGTCAGTGATGTAAGGCCATTCCCTCATCACCAGAGGATCAGATACGTGTTTCCCACAGCCAGGATCCTTACTCTGGTTCTTGCTTATGGTGTTAGCCCACCCTTGGGCAGCGTGGAGCTGTCTGCTAGGTGCAGAATGGAAAAGCCATTTCTTGCCATGTCAGCTCATGTTGTGGCTGCTCCCAACCTCGCTGGTGCTGCTTCTTTTTAAATGAAAGATGCTGAAGTGCTGATGATGGGAGAAGTCCTTAGTGCTGCTGCTCTGTTGCCATCTCTGCTCTCAGAGGTACCACAGCCACGAGCTTGGAACAGAATACCCCATCCTTCCCACGTGCTGTGGGCTCCCCATGCTGCCCCTCCTATTCCAGACTGTGTCCAATGCATTGCATCACTCTTAGGGTCCCCCTCCAACCTGCTGAAACCAGCACTGAAGCACACCAGGACTGTCACTTCTACTCAAATCTAAGCAGTAAAAGCTCAATATAAATCAACACCTTCAAAAGAGAACCTGGAAAAAAAAAATACAAATGGAAGAGGTTGTCTGACATCTGTGGTGGGGGAGGTATTCTAGGTCAGTGGTTCCTTGCAGCTGTGTCACACTCCAAGCTCTGGAAATGCTCTCTCCTCACCAGACCCGATCACATTCAGCACTACGAGCTGCATTGCTGGCAGCAGGTTTGTCCCTTCAGAGCTGCAGCTTCCTGCTCCCTCTCACCTGCTCTGTGATGGTTCCTCCTCACAGGGGTCCCCCTCTTGTTGCTATGACAATGCTCGGTGCATTTAATCCAAATATCTGTAAACCATCTTGTACCCACTCCCTGCTTTTCTGAAAAAAATGAGGCCACGCTCTGCTTCTGAAGGGCAAACAAAGCACTTCTCAAGCTCTTGCAGTTAAACAGGAGCCCCCCCCC
>VXAB01000939.1:156442-308295 GCA_013399175.1 Odontophorus gujanensis | reverse complement strand
GGAGCCCCCCCCCCCCACCTTCCCAAAAAACTGCTGCAATTACACTGCTGCAATTACTGCCTTACTTCCTAATGAAAAGCAAAAGCAAACAGGTCTTGCCAGGCAGCTCTCTGGGCAGCGTCGGCACCAGCTACGAGCTCCTCCTCCAACAAATAGAATAGCCAAGTCTTAATGCAGTGCAGGTGCTAGAAACCAAGCTGGTGAGCAGTTCTGCTTTCCAGCAGGAGCAGGGGAGAGCTGCTCCCACACAAACACCACCAGCAATGGGCTCACACAGCTCCAGGCACCAAGGCACAAATACAGATTAATAGCTTTTCTTTTCAATCACATCCCGCTTTGACGTTGTTAAATCTGAGTGCCAAAAAGGCAGTTATGTGGAATTAACTGACCACAACTGACTGATTTTCAGAGCGTGCTGCTTGATATAGCAGCTTCTACCATTTCTCATGCCTTGCTCTTTAATATGGGAGGGAGATCACCATTTTGCACAGCAATACCTGCTTTTGCTCTCAGCTCACTGATTTCCACAAGCAGTGTTGGTTTGATGTCTCAGAGCAGCTTTGGTTTGTGCAAACGTGCAGCTTGCATGGGAGCAAAGAGGGGGAAGGGGGAGGCTTCCAAGTGCTTCACTACCCCCGAGCAGTGGTTCCTGCAGGTCACCTGCATCCCCTTTAAAAGTCCCACTACTGGTCTCTCACTGACAGCCTTGTCATCCAGAATCACGAGGCCTGGAAAAGATCTTAGAGATTACAAGGCTTCATCACAGGCTTTTCCATTGTCTTCCAACAGGAAATTAAGCAGACAAGTCAGCCTGTAGTAGGAGAGGGGTCACAGGATTTCCAGCACCAAAGCCCTCCAAGGAAGGCAGCAATAACTGTTATCTGGAACAGTGACTGATTGCCAGCTATGCAGTTCTACTGCCCTGAAAGTGATAGGTGTTACATGCAGAGTTTAAGGTCACAGAAAAGGGTTCTGCTGGTCCAACCTGAGCTACCACAGCTGAAGGTCCTGGAGCAGACAGAGTGCTGCAAAACCCAAACTGCTCAGATGGAAATTACGGCTTTCAGCTGTGCTGCAGGCAATGGCATTGGCACAGCAGTTCTGGAGACTAATCAGGGCTCAACGAGGCAAAGAGAGCCCTCCAGGTTCTGCACATCCCCTAAAAATCACCAGCTCAGGCACTTAACTAACACAGTCCTGTTGCACAGCAGCCAGGGTACTGCTCACTGCAAACCGCACAAACCCAGCAGCCCAATTTCAGGAGCAATCTGAGCACAAAGTGGGCAGATCTGCTCCACCCATACCCCATTGCTCAGCCCCTGAAAGGGAAGGAACACAAAGAGCTCAAGAAGCCAACTCCCTGTCTACTCTGCAGCACTACAGGGTAAGATCAGGAGGAAGCAAAGCACTCTTTTACAAGCTTTCTTGCCTCAGGCTGAGTTTTTCCCTCCCCCCTGCCCATTAACAGTCAGCTTTAGCTGTTTTACAGCTGTGATGTCACGAAGCAGCCGGCTCCGGACCCTTTTGCTGCGTAATTCCCTGGCTGCTGCAGGGCCAGGCTTGCTCTCCTCCACTGCACAACGATTTATCCCCCTCCCAGAGCTAGTTCCCAGACCCACAGCGTTGATTTGTGGTTCGGGCACTGCAGGGATGTTCTCTGCTGCCTGTTCTCAGCCTGCATGTGTGGCAGCAGTGCCATTCCCACGGTGGCATTTCACGCTGCCCACATGCATACTGCCACCCAGCAATCCTGCCCAGCACACGGCTGCCAGCCAGTTCCCTTCAGCAGCATCCACCTAAATGCCAGGCTGCAAGCCCATGGCTTTAATCCCAGATCCCACTCAGCCAGGAGGGAAGGAGAGCAGAGGAATGACGCTTTTAGGAAGAAAACCCCCCAGGAGCACAAAAGCTCGCTGCACCCAGAGAACTATACGTCTGTCTCCATCTGGGGAAACAAGGAGCTGCAGGAGTAGTTGGAACAAGAAGCACATCATTTGCAGTGCCCTTGTATTTCGTGGTCTGTGCTCTCATGCTGTTTGAATAGCTGAGGCCACTGACAAGGTCTCTGTTCTTTAAGGGCTCTGGTTGAGCTCTGCAGCTCGTTTCCTCAGGCACTTATAGGAAACGGGGAGCAGAATATGTCCCAGTTACATCAACCTTATGGGAACATGAGATCTCTTAGACCTTGATCCTGTCAGATGTAATGTGTCAACGGATTGAAGAGAGCTTTGTGTGCTGTGGGGAAAACATAGAAGCAGCAGGACACAAATACGAGCATATTTGTAAAGCCATGTTCCCTTACGACCCCATTGCTAACCAGCCTGGGCAATTCACATAAACTTCCTTCATTTTCTTCTTCATTTCAGGTGGTTATCAAATTAACAATAGAACGTATGTCACTGGCCAAAGTCTAAGGTTTTTGCAGGAGTGAGCATCTGTGGGCCAAAGGCAGATGACCATTTCAGCACTGCATGCAGCAAGGGCAGCTCACCTGGAGAGCAGATGCCTGTGCTAATCTTACACAGTTCTCCAATCCCTCCTTAATGAGGGTACCTGAGCACATCGTAATCTGGAACATAAATCTGACTGCAAAGCTTCACAGCAGCCAGCAATGACACCTGCTGGGAGCACGTCAGCCCACTGAGAGTCTTTGTTGTGATGCTGAGGACCCCAGAGCACAGTCTCCCCTTGTCCTCCTCTGCTGCTTGTTCGGACTCTCCTCCTCATCAGAAGAGAGAACAAAACAGCAATTGGAAAATGGAGGCTGCAGGCAACAGCTAACAGCAGAAAGGCAAAGCCTGACCTGCAAAGCTGCACTCGGAGTTTGCCAGGAGCAGACGGCATTCAGATCAACAAGGACCCTTGTAAGATCCCTACAGCCGTGCCAGAAAAAGAAATACAGTCTGCCTCAAATCCTGGGCAGCAATTCCTGCTTCCTCTCCAGCTCTGACCTGCAGCTCTGCGTGCAGCACTGGCACGACAGCCTGTCTGACAGCACCATTTCTTACCTCCAGCCTTTTCTTTTCTCTCCTTCCTTGCCAGTGCCCCAACTCTTATGTACAGCCTAAAAGCAACCTGGCCATCTCCCTTGGTCTGCTGAAAGCACACTAATTTCCAGCAGTATTCGCTAGCAGGGCTGTAAGGGGTGGGGAAAGGCAGAAAGACCTAATTGCAGGGCAAGGCCAGAGCTTTTCACAGGAAAAGCTTTCAGCTCTGAAGTGGATGAGGACCTGGAATAGATGGCCCAACACTGGCTCTGTCTGCAATAACAGCTCATTTGTAAAAATAAATAAATAAATAAAATGGTAAGTCCTCCTGTGATAATTACACAATGGAGGCTGGGTGGCTGCCTGCTAAAGATAGAGGCGTGAGCAATACACAGGAGTCTCTGCTCCCAGATGAAGTCCCTCCAGTGCCTGCCACCCGCTCACAAAGATTTCAGAGCACTTGACAGTCCCTCTGTCGCTGATGTGCTCTGATTGATGCCTGTCATGCTAACCAGCATTGTCTCATTGCATCTCGCACGCTCCCATCATCCCAGATAGATATCCATCTGCTGTCTCTCATATTGGACTGGAGAGTCTTTGGGGGCAAGAACCGTCAGCATGCCCTATTACTAGGTCCTCACATTCCACGTATGGGGAATACACCATACCTTAGTGCAGTTGGCAGCTTTTGGCTCTAGGTCATTCAGGGTGACGAGCTCCCGCAGCAGGCTGCTCTCCTGGTAGCCTCCCTTCACTCCTCGCAGTTTGAAGTACGCCTGAGATCGCTGGAGGATCAGTCTGAGGTTCACAGCAAACCCTGCCATGTCTATAGCAAAGGGGCGATGAGGGTCAAACACAGTTTTCCAGCCGTAGACCTTCCCTGCAGCGTTCACTTTGGGGGACTCGTAGCGCAAGCCGCCGACGAAGGCTACTGGCCACACCGACACCTTCCTGGTGCTGCGCATCTGGAGGCAAAGGAGAGAGAAGGGCACGGTGGGTGCGTGATGAAGGATGGGCTGCACGCAGCATCCAGCACACAGCAGCATCCCAGCAGAACATCTTCACCTTCCCACTATCCTGCAGGAGACACGCAGGGCTGATGGTGGGGCTGGGAGCCTGGGTGATGCTCCCAGGTACCGCTGCAACTTGGAGCAATGGAGCTGTGTGCATCACTCACCTGTATGAGAATGAGTGTCCTGGGGCTGCAGGTGCATGGTGTTTTGGAGCTCACGGCCACAGGACCAAGCGTGAGCTCAGCACAAAGCTGCCAGTAATGGTCATCACTGAGGTTTGGGTTTTTTGGGTCAAAAGGCCTTTACAGCTGTAGGACATCGGTCCTCTGCATGGATGAGTGGGGAAGGCAGGACAGCCGGGGAGAAGCATGACATCCAAGGAATCCAGGAGTAATGTATCTTGGAAGAAAGGTGTCTCCTCTGAAAGCTGTGATCTCAAGCTATGAGACACAGTAAAGCTAAAAGTGTGGTTAGGGTGTGCTCATCACAGCAGCTCCCAGCACTCAGGACAGGGCATTACAGCTGGCTCTGCTACCCAGAGGGACATTAGATGCCTCCGTTCCCTGTGGAGTCACCAGAAATAGATGGGAGCTGCCAGGGGACACTTCAGTGCATGTGCTTGCCAGTGCAGATGATCCAAACACCCGTCTGCCCCCCTCCCTCCACCCGGTCCTGCGCTCTGGCAGCCTCAGCCTCACGCTGTGCTCCCAGCCCAAGCTCTTAGATCAGGGATCTCCCAGAGCTAATCTCATCACTGCTAATTACTGCAAACGAGACCAGAAGAGCTCTGGCACTTGCCCTTCTGCATTATACACATGCTAACGGCAGTGCCTGTCCACGGGGAACAATAGTGCATGTCTTCTGCATTTCACAGCACGTTCAGTTGGCTCCATGTGACCTTAACTGCAGCTCTGTATCAGAGAGGAGAAGGCTCTCTCAGCAGAGCACACGGGTGAATGAAGGAACCCCTCTCTGCTTTATTAATGCACAGAGTCTCTCTGAAGATGCTGCCAGCGCCTGCCTCAAAGGAGGGAAGTGGAAGAAAGACATTCAGCCTGAGTTTGCTTTCAGCTTTAAAAGCGTGTATATTCCTGTGGCAATCCAAGCTGAAGTGAGAGCCATCAGGGAAGAGAAAGGGGCATGTATGGAGTGAATAAATAGGAGATCCCTGGTATGGGAACTGACAGCCACTGGGGAAGGAGCCCATCCTACTTTCTTGTCCCATGCTGGAGGTCCTTCCTGAGAGGTGAGATACACATCTCCCTCCAAAGCCCTCTCTAGGCAGCACGAAGGGCTCCAAGTTTCTGGGATATGAAGCAGGTGCTGACAAACACGTGCTCCTCACGAGTGTGGCAATCCAGAGACAAGCACAGAGCATCTCTGAATCAGACATCCTGCGAGTTCTGTGCTGGCACCACTCCGGCACAGCTCTGCAACACTGCTGCTCCCCCAGCTGGAGTCTGTGCAGAGTGGGTGTTGGGCTCTTGACAGCTACAGAGTTTAACCACGGAACACGCTGGGATGAGAGCAAACAAATGCAAACAGCAAGCAAGGAGTAGAGACCCCAGGGACTCCTCAGACAGGAGGAAACAGGGATGAACAGACAGCTAAGTGCAGTACATAGGAGTGGCAGAGATGAAGGCAGATAACATCAGATCAGCCTGGAACCTCAGCCAGGGTGGGATGTGGGGGAAGGATGGCCAAGGGATCCCCCTTCCTAAGCACCTGTGCCCAGGCATAAAGGACAGCAGATGATGTTCCAACCCTAACAGAGCTCCCCATGGCAAAGGCAGCTCTTCTTCAGCTCCCTTGATAGTTTTATTTTACTATCTAAGTGTTCTTCACGCTAGGATCCTCTCATTTGTAAAAAGCCTAGAGATGATCATTCCTCCTCATCATGGAAGTGATCTGGCTTGGGTTTGAGGTACCAAGGACTCTCTTAGGGAAGCAGCACAGCTAAATTCCCCAATTGCAGAAGCAGGGAGCGTGTGAGTAAGGCCAACAATGTTGCCAACAACTCCAAGTAACTGGAGCATGGATATATGCCTCCTGATCACGTCCCACAGGCTATGCTGGGGTTCCCATTAAATTTGCACTGCTTTTGACAGTGGGAAACGCACATGTTGCAGTCACATCACCAAGCCCCAGAGGAATCACAGAATCAGAGGAGCACAGTTTGGCTTAGGATGGAGGAGACCTAAAAGTTCCATCTAGTTCCAACCCCCTGCCACAAGCAGGGTCGCCAACCACCAGACCAGGCTGCCCAGGAAACTCCAGGACAGCTGCAGTGGGACCACTGCACGCAGGACTGATCCATAGCATAGGAGAGGACGTTCACAGCACCGCCTCAGCTCGGCACACAGCACCTTTTGCAGCCCACGTGCTGCTCTCAGCTGCCTGTGGCTCCTCCAGCAGGGCCTTACCTCCTCAAAGAGCTCCAGGCTGTAGGTGTTATCATCATCAGCAAAGTAAACAATCCCAGGCTGACTGTTGTTTTTGTTAAAGGTCTCTCTCAGCCACCTCAGGGCAAGGTTCCTCTGCATGGTTCCCCGGGGGATGCGGGGGTCCCGCATGTCTCCCCGCAGCTTGTAGTTGCGAGGGGTCTCCACGTTGAGGTGGGTGTAGTTGAGCCCCGTGTCCCGCAGCAGCCGGGTGATGAGGGGTGTGCGTCGCTGGGAGTCCTCCACCAGGATCCAGTGCAGGTTTGGCACGTGCAGGAGGGTGTTGGCCAGGCGTGTCAGCTCTGCCTTCTGCACGGGCCGGCTGTAGGTGGGTGTAATGACGTGGATGGTGGGAAGGGTGTCTGACCACGGGGGTGGGCGAGTATAAACATATTCTGTCCTCACCACCTCCACAATGTCCCGGTCCGACAAGCAGTATTCCTTGGAGTCCAAGCCTGCAGCGAGATCACGCCGGGAGTCACCACCATCATCTGAGCAAGAAGAAAAACCGCATGGACTCTGTCCTCTGACAAACCCCCCCGTCCCCCTGGCTGAGCCAGCAGGCTGCATGCTGATAGCAGGAGGTCACCCTCACAGCCCAAGAGGGAAGGAAACAAGCGCAAACGGAGGCTTGAATAAATAAGTACACAAATTAATAAAGGAATCAGGGACAAACACCCATGAGAAACGAAGCTCCTGCTGTTAGAAAACCAGCACCCAACAGGGCCTGAGAGGCCAGGACAACTGTGCAGCCGAGCACTCAGAATAAGCCTCACAAAGCGCCCAGAGGAGAAAGCGTTGTAGAGCAATTAGATCTAGATAATGAAATTAGGAGCAGGGACTGACAATCTGCCGTTCCCAAAGAGCTCCAGTGCTCTGGGCACCACGCTCAGTGGTGCAGGACTCATTGCACTGGGACTGGGAAGTGGGGAACCAAACTGGGCTGGAGCTGTGGAACACACAGAGTCCCTGTATCACCTGAAGCTCCCAGCAGCACTGCTGGCCAGGACACTGCACACCCTGCTGCTTACTGGCAGGCCTGGGATGTGGCATGGGGAAGCAATGGCAAGGCAGTCTCCCAGTCTAGAGACAGAGGGCAGAAATAAAGCCCCTAAATATATATATACAAGCATTTGTCACTTCTCCAGCCTGCAACTTTCGCACTACAGTAGAGCAGCGAGAACAGCAGCATCCACAGTTAGGAACTGAGAGACATAAAGGGGCACAGCCACTCAGAGGTACACCAGCTGCTCTCTAGTGGACACCTGATTCGTAGAGCCCCAGATTTTGCAAAGCCAGCTGCTGTCAGGAGCTTCAGATGAGAGAACAGGAACAGACAGTCATCAGATCCTCCCCAGCAGGGCACTACTACCTGTGTGTTTTTCGTAGCACGTTACTCGTATGGCAGCACAGCCTTTGATATAGACCTGAGCTGAATGAGGGATTTGTACTTGGAGGTTTTGAGGGAGGGAGGGTGTGTGTTTGGGGTTGGGAGGGAATAAAGTTTCCTGCACATGTGGGGATCAGGCCCTATATAAGGGAAAACACATCTGCGTTGCATAACAGCTCTCTGAAAGTGCACAGCACCAGAATCTATTCAAAAATAAAACTGCAAACTGCATTGGACACAGACATAAGGTAGTTAGCCAGGATGGAGCCTGAAGGAGACATACGAGACAGTTTGCAAACACCCCCAGATCAAACCCTCAGCTGTAAATTCTGGCAAATTTATCCACTGCCACTGCATCTCCACACTAGCATATAGATGCACATCTCATTTCCAGCACCTGCTACCGAAGGAGCTCAGAAATGCATTACAAGCACATAACAATTTCTCCCAAGAGCTTCAGGTTGGTCTCTATCACCACTCATTTTCCACTGAGCGCTCATAGAAGCGCTCTCAGGGGAAGCACCTTACCAAAGGTACCACGAAGTTCAGGGCCAGGTCACAGCAGGGCTGTCACTGTGCTGTGACTTCAGTGACAGTGGCCATTCACCAGCCAACTGGTCCCAGTGTTTAAGGGCATTGAGTCAAATCACTATGCAGACAGGATATTCTTCTAAACCCCATTTTGGAGCCCAGCAGAGATCACACATCCTGTGAAGTGCCATCCACCTCCCGGAGAGGGTCTGTCCCCTTTCTCTTAAGAGCTGTGCTGGGCCTTGGGGGTGGTTGCCAGTCCAAGTACTCCAGGAAAAGGTAAAACCATTCAGAACGGACTCTGAGCTTCAGTGAAAGGATAAGAAGGTGCCAAGGATGGGAGTAAACATTAAAATGAAGACAGAGAATCTCCCAGAACAAGGACTTAGAGGCAGAAAACGTGCTGTCCTCCTTCCCCAGAAGGGTACAGCCAAGAATGGAGACTCCCTCCCTTAAAAAAAAAAAAAAAAAAAAAGGTCATCAAGGAATAATGAAAAGCACCTTCCTTCCATGCTCTGTTCCTTTGAATCTTTGAATCTGGATGTAGGTGGGGAAGAGCTCTCCAAGTGTAGGGAGCACGTCCCATGGCTTGGAGGATGATGTCTCCAAAGACCCCCAGGAAGTACTGGGCTGTTCCTGAAGCAGAAGTGGGGAGGCTTCTGCATGAGCATGGGCCGGGAGCTGAGATGGGAATGGCTGCTGTGGAGAAATGAAATGAGAGAGATGAGGACGAAGGAGTGATGCACAAACTTGGCATGGGCTGGTTTGATTTCTCTCACCCTTGTGCACTGCAAGCAGTGGAGCAATGGTGCTCTGGTGCCAGACGGTGATTAGTAGTGTCCAGGGCAGAACTATCAGCACGATAGCCAGGATGTCTCGTCTCTTCGGCATCTCCAAGACTGACTGGACCCACAGCTCCTCATTACCTGACAGTGAAAACCCCAGAGACAGAACAGCAGAGCAAATGGAGAACAGAAATAAATGGGCAGGAAGGAACAAGGACAGAGAAAGAGAACGCGAGAGAAGGAGAGAGCAGCGAAGGTGACACGACTCATAGGTCTTACCAGTGCTTACAACCCACCCATTGCAGAAGCAGGTTTGGAGGGGCCTCAGCTGCTGGGACCAGGAGCAGGAGAGCACTTCTAGGGGGTGCTGTTGAGGCCTCCAGCAGGAACCTCAGGGACCCATCTGGCAGGAAACCTGCAACACAAAGCAAAGGTAAGCAAGCAGAGAAAAGTACCAGGGAGCTGTTCCATAAAGCTCATCACTCCTCCCTGAGGAAAGCAAATGAAATCAGGGCAGTGAGCAACAGAAATGTGTCCTACCCCTCCAGGAGAGATGGATGCCTTCTGGGTGCGCAGGTCCCTGCTTTCCTTTGCATCTACCCACCAAGCAAGGCCACTGTGTCAGCTGAGCAGCACTTGCTCACTGCCAGCTCTGATCCATGCCCAGAAGGGCCCTTCACCCCCAAGCCAGCTGTCTCACAGCTCGCTAAGCCCAGGCCCTGGGAGAAAGCAGGGGCCACACCAGGCACATCACTTGCCTGATGCAGCAGCAAGTGCTCTGACCACCAGCCCTCACCCTCTGTGGGACAACCACAGGGAAGGCTGTGCCTGTGCTCTTGGGGATATGGCTCCAGCAAAACCAGTGATCCTGCATGTTGCTTGTCTCTGTAATCCCTCAGTTCTGACCACCCCACTGTCACTTTTGGTGCAGCCAGTTTTAACTCTGGCTTCCAAAGACCTGTTCAGGTTCATTTCTTCCATCTCAGAGGTGTTGCAAGTGGAGTACATTAAACTGCCACAATAGCTTAGTTTGATTCAATACAAGCACATACAAGATTTAAGCAGGCTCTATTTTATCCCAGTATCTTGGCAAGAGAAGTACATCACTTAACAGGGATACATACAGTGGACAGTTTGCAAACATAGGTAGCACTTTAGTTCCTCCGATCCCCGGTGGGGGAATGGATTAGCCACTGCTTCCAGGGCTGCATTGCAGACACAGGAGAGCCCAAAAATCACTGCAGACAAAGGCTGGAGGTCTTCACTCTGGACAAAAGCTCTGATCACCCACCCTCACAGCCACGAGCTGCCTGGCTCTTCTCTTTCCCTGCAGTGCCTTAGAAACCACCAGATTCCCTCCTTAAACCACAGGGGAGCTCCTCAAGCCCAGGTTATGGATGTGTTGCATACAGATGCTGCTTTGCGGATGTTTTTCCTGACAGCCTTGGAGCTTGTCTTTTCTCAGGTGCAGTGGGCAGTGGTGGAGAGATCCAGGCTCAAATCCCTGACTAGCCCTGTTCAGATTGATCTGAATTTCCCTTGTCTGAGCTTTGACCACTGGGCTGCACAGTCAGTCTCTTGCACTGAGCACAAGGGAATACTTGAAGTGAAATGTCTCCAGAAACGGTTGGGTTGTCCCTTTAAAGTGCAAGCAAGTGATATTCAAGTCCCTGGATGGATTCTGCCTCTTCCAGATAAGCACTTTAATCACAGAGGTGTTCATTTGCCAGGGAAAACAACAGGTAGGGAAAACACAGATCAGCCTTTGTCCTTCAAATGCAAATGTAAATCTTCAACAAACGTTTCAGGGACTCCTTTATGTTAACCTATACAAAACCCACACATTCAACTGAAAATCCCCAGCCAGTTCCAGTGGTCTCTCTGGGGACAGACCTACACTCACACCAAAACCTGCACCAGGGACCACAGTGCCAAGTGAGTGTGTCACAGGACAGCCACTATTCTGCAAGAGTGTTCAGAGGAAGCAACAACAAAACCCCAAACCCACCACCAAACACATCCCTTCTACCGAGAATGGGCCTTCCTGCAGGCTGGTTTGGGGAACCAGTGGTAAGGAGCATTTCTGATCCCCAGGATAAGTGCTGTGCAGCTGGATGGCCTGCAGGTTTTCCAGGAAGCATCTCATGGCAGCATGGATTATTCCTTGATTTTTTCAGAACTGGAGAAATCAGCTTCATCCAGACAAAACAAAGCAGGGGGGAAGAGGAGGAATTGTTCCAGCAAACATCAGCCTTCTGCTCCATCCCTGTCCAGATATTAAAGCAAGGGAGACCCTGCTGGCCTTGCACTGCCAAGGCACATGGTGGCCTCAGGAAAGAGCATCTGGCCTCATCCCACTGCTCTGACAGTGCCTGAACAGAAGGCACCAAGCAATGGTATCCTCTAATTTCCCTGCTAAAACCAGAAATGCCCTCTGAGCACACCAGTAGGGCAGCTCTGAAAAACCCCAACACCTTGCAGCGCCTCTGCTGATAACACAGCAGGCAGGTGTGGGACTGTGAGCCTGTAAAAGAGGTACCTGCATGGGCTGGCACGCACCAAATGCCCTGTTTGTCAAGGGCAGATTCCCCCAGAGCCAGTGCTTTCACCTTCCCCTGCCCCTGCTAATCCAGTCCCAAATTATCTACGTCTTCCCATAGGACAGCCTGACTCTGGGCTTTGTGCCATGAAAAATGGACACCTTTGGACTGGGGCACTGCTCTGATTTCTGTGCCTCCAACAGAGGAAAACCAGCAGGCTCCAACCATTTGTACATCAGTCTCTACAGCAACAACTCCTTTTAATTTGCTACAGAGCATTTAGCAGCTCTCTGGTCACTCATCTGTCACTTGGTGCTCCAGCTGCCAGCACAGCTTTGCTCCCAGCCCTGCTCAGGCTCCTGGGGATGGTGCTCTGCCATGGGAACATGCCCTCCTGCAGCTGCCACCCACACTTTGGCACCCCAGCATCAGCAGTGCTCCAGGTGCTCAACATTAATTCACAAAGTGATGTTTTATTGATGACCCCAAGAAACCTGACTGAAGGACACAGAACTCTCCCAGGGGGCCCTAACACTGCCAGGACCTCAGCGTGACACCATCACGCTCCCTCCCACCATTACACCTTAAGGCTGCAAGAGGTGAAATCCATTTTCTCCTCCAAACAACACCAGTGAGGATATACATGGTCGCCTCCAATTTCATGCTGCTGCTGAGAAAAGTCACAGCTTAGCAACTGAAAGCAGAGGGCTCACCCTGCAGCCCGACAGCCTCTTGCTCCCAGCACTGCCCAAGGATGTTTGCTGCTGTTAGTGGGGAAAACAATGCTCCTCTTCCAGGCACCCGCTCCCCTCCAGCCCCCTCCTAATACCACTCTTCCCATTGAAAGGCTCAAAACAAAATCTGGCTTGTCTCCAGTTGTCCGTGGTACGATTCTGCCATCTCCTCCAGGAAAAGAAGGAGGGGGAACACATTAAAACGTGTATTAATCGAAACAAACCCGCCCTGTTCGTCTCTACAGGAAGCAAAAGTATTTTTCAGATTTGAAAAGCGAAGCAAAATAAGCAAACCACTGCTCAACCGTAAGCAATCCTGGAGTTCAAATATTCCTAAAACAAAGGTGTTATGCACAGGTTGGAAACCTGTAATTGCCGGAGACAGATCTGACAAAGGCACAGGGCTGTGCCACGTGGTGGGAGACACTCCTCGTCCTCCAGCAGAGGGCAATGGTGGCAAGGCATGGCGATATCAAAAGGGCACTCGTCTAATAAAAAAACTATAATAAATCCCAAAGCCATGCGTTAGTAATGGGTTGGCTTATTAAACGTGGAAGTTTCCTTTTTTAAACCCAGCTAATTGGCGTCAGCTCTGACACTTGCCATAGGGAACACTGGTTTGCTCTGCAGTTGGGTTTGACGTCACTTCTCCTTTCCCTCTTCCTTTGGGGTTTCTCAGCCCCACATCGTTGCTCCTCAGTTTCCCCCATTGAACAGAAGTGATTCGGAACATGTTTGACTGAAAAATGGGTTTCACCGAGCTTGTGTATACACATCAGTTGCCAAAGTAAAAATATTGCCTAAAAGGAACAACAGCAAATACTCCAAACCACCCGAACAAACATCCCCTATGAGCAGCCAGGAGCACCAAGCTCCACTGCCAGGCCCATGGGGAGCAGCACGGTCCCAGGGTCCCCATGCCCAGCCCAGGAGCAGGGGCAGCCCCACAGGGTCCTGCCCAGGTGCTGCTGTTTGGTGGAGAACCCTTGTAAAGCACTGGCTGAAAATAAAGGTAGTAATAAAGCCTCTTGCTCATTAATTACTCTGCAAGCTGTAACTGCCTAAAAACCCCATAACTTTAATGGGGGCTATTATAAGTGTAGTAGCAAAACTACGAAGCTAATTGCTGTTTAGTTATTAAGCAGAACATCACCAGAACTGAAAAGCGAGCACACAGTTGTTTATTCTTCGATATATGGGGTGCTGACTACACCCTCAGCTTTTCCCAGCTCCTCAGGCACCTGACAAGAGGGCTGAACAACACAGTGCTACGGCTGCAAACCAAGGAAGGGACCAAAAATGCACCAGAAAATGTTTCTGATTGCTGCTCCCCTCTCTGCCAGCAAGAGGAAAACCAGATCCAGCCACAGGAACCCAAATGTGACACTGTCCAGTGTCCAATGAATAGGATTGAGAACACAGATTGTCTCCCCCCAAAAAAATACAACCAATAAAAAGCCCCAAACTGATCTTCTCAGAACACTTAAAAGTGAAAGCAAGCATGAGCAAAGTGGATCAAGGGAGCTCAACACAAGCACAATTAGTTTCTGTAACTTATTGCCACAGGATACTAAGGAGAACAAGAACTTAACAGGATTCGAAAAGGGATTAGTTGTGTATGTGAATAAACTGCATATCCAGAATTAGAATGAACCACCCACCAGTTTGGAAAACACACGCACCCTTGAGTCTCAGAGCTTAAGCCAAATTTTAACAAGCATCAGAAACTTTCTCCTCTCCAGAATAACCCCCTGCCCCCACCCCCCCTCCTTCAGTACTGCTCTGCCTTGGCAGAGATGGACAGGGCTGGGAGCAGGACGGGAGATGTGATGGCACTGCTCTCATGTTGACAACAAACATCCTCACATCTCGCTGCTTCCAACAGCAGAACAAACCTTCTGCTAAGTCTGTAAGAGGTTTAATGCATTGTCCTCAGTGTGTTTCCTTTTCTGTATAGGAAAGCAATCAGCACTGCAGCGGCAGGTACTGCTTTATTGCGATGCTTTTGAAGAGGGTTGGTTGAATGCAGGCTCTGCAATCTGCTTGCTCTCAGCAAGGCACTGTCAAAAAACATCTCATGTGCTTGGCAGAAGGAAGAGTGGGTCCTTGGAGCCTCAGCAGCCGGGCTTCAGCCAGCAGGAGGTCTGCCCTGGCTGATCCCAGGGGATGTGCTGGCGGATTGGGATTGCTCCAGCCTGGAAAGCTGTGGGTTGACTCAAATCTTGGATTAGAAAGCTTTTCCAGCAGCCATTCCTCCTTGATCGCCTCACGCACCGTTTTTAAAAAGCATCCCTCTCCGTATCAAAATGAAAAGCTGTTTGACTTACAGCCCACTTCCAAAATAGAATGACAACTGGGAGTTGTTATCTTGGGGAAATGCTGACGACACCCATGAAAAGTCGTTCTGCTTTTTCTGAGGTTGCTCGTGGGTGAACGCTGAACGCGTGCTGAGAAAAAGAGCTCCAGCATCAGCTCTCCTGTCCTTCTCCATGAAGTCTTCTCAAGCTGGCGACACAGCAGTGCCTCAAAATAGCCCTTCACTCAGCCAAGGCCACGTCAGTGTTGTCAGAAGCGGACGTATCTCTGGACTCCATTCCCATCTCCATGGTCTGCATGACACTGAACATTTTGCACACCGCTGGCTTCCGTAGATTCTTTAGAAGTGACATTAACAAAGGATGACCCAATTTCTACACAACTGGTCTAAATTCCATAGCTCCATAAGAGGCTTTGCATACGCTTTGTCCAAAGGGTTTGATAGCGACATACCAGAGGTGTTGGGCTGTGACAGCCAGGTCCCCTGTTCCCAACTGGCAGATTTCACAGGACCTGCACCATGAAATCATTGAGCCGAAGAAGCCAGGCTAACACCGTGCTCCCTGGGGGCTTGCCTTTCTCTCTCTGCCCGAAGAAATCTAACAAGTTAAATGTACTCAACACAACAGGGTGATGAAGTGACCGGAGCAGCTGTCAGAATAACGAGTGAGGTTCACCTCACTAGCATCCCCTTCACTTCTTTGTTGCCAGTGGCTGAGAGAAGTGGCTGAGAGCTTTCCATACTTCTGAAATGCAGGATGTGGGATTCTGGTTGTGCAGGGTGGTTGGGATATGCTGGAAGCTGCCTGCATCAAATATGGCCATCAAACATGAAGAGTTACAAGAGCCACGAGCCTTAACAGTCGCTCCCAGCTGGCCCTGCAGTAAGATCTCAATTCCAGCCCTGGACATGGCCCTGCTCACCTCCCACACCACTCTGACACCTGACTTCTCAGCTGGGGGACACAATGGAGCCCTCCATCAGCATCAGTGTCACCGAGTCCACACCTGGGACCTGGCTTCAGGGCTGCCAATGCTTTCTTTTAATTAGTGAGCTCTTCTACCCACCTCCCCCCAAAAATTAATCTTATTTATTGTAAAGGAGTTATTTATAACCTGGCTGAAAAAAGGCAGCCTTGCGAAGCTAGGGAGCATGCTGGCCCTCTCCAAGTGCGTCAAGGCACCACCATACACTCCAAAATGCATTAAAGAAAGGCTTTCATTTCCTTTTTTTTTTTTTCTTTTCTCAGTAGCAAACACTGAATATCTTACAGACACTTTGTCCACGCATGCATCCACGCTCCCATCCCACAGAGCCACTTCCAACGTGTGCTGCTCACAAGGAGCTGCAGGAGCCTGGCTTCAGTTGCTTTGCATTTTAGAGGCACTAAGAGCAGCCATGCAGGTAATTCAAACCGAAGAGCTTCTGTGCTATACATCCGCATGTAAATTCCTGCCTTCTTGCACACCGCCTGCTCGCTGCAACAAAGGCCCAGCACTTCCAGGCTGCTGCACCCTGCTCCAGAATCCTCCATAGCTGAGTGACAAACCCTCCAGCACCAGAGCCTGCCCCAATGCTGCAGAAATACATTTCTATCTCAGCAGCAGTGCTTGGAGGTACAGGGCCCTTCATTGACGTTTCCTGGCAGCTTCTCACTCTTTGTGGCTTTGAGATTCTACAAAGATGCAGTTCTCTGCTTAGAAGTCAGCCCAAAATTGTAGAAAGCAGAGAAAATACCCAGCTTCCATCCCCATTAGATGGCTTCTTTAAAGAGATGAGCCTCAAATCCTAAGCTCTGCTCGGTGCTGGGGGGGTTAAACAGAGCACAGAGAGACCGCCAGCCTGTGACCTCTGCAAAAGTCACTAATGGGACTGAGGGATTAACATCGATTCTTCCAGGCTACAGCAGGGAAAGGGGGTGGGGTAGGGGACCTGGGATGATAAAGCAAATGCCCAACTATAATTCAGCAGCTTGCAACACAGTCAATCTCTGCTTGCCGTTCTGCAGCCCATTTGGGCAGCCACAAACCTACACGATGTTTTCCTTGGAAGCAGGAAGCTCATTTTAGAAGTACCTCCCTTCGATTTCTGGTCACTGTTGAGATCTGAGAGGGTCTCCTCACCCAACAGTGCCAGCCCAAAGTAAGCAAAAAGGGCTTCTTCCACAATGCACTCCCCCCTCCCCCCCATCTCCTCTCTCCTGAGCAAGCACTGAAGCTTTGCCTGCCTGGGAACCTGCATGCTTGGAGCTGTCAGGATAACGTGGCAGGTCTGCCAGCTGAGAGGCATTTAGAAGGAAAGGATTTGTGTCTACCAGAAAAACAAATCTGTGTGTCAATCCAATCAACCCATAACCATTCCAACACTGCCCAAGGAGGTAGGATTTGGCTCTCAGTTTGACTCTGAGTGCAGAAGGCAAAGGCTAAATCCACAGTTTGTCCAGCTTCCAATCCAAGCCCAGTTCTGACTCTGGCTTTCCCGTGGCTGAGTGATTTTGGCTCACCTGCACCGCAGCTTGCTCTAGGGGTGAGATGAAAATAGCTGCCTACTTTTGGACAGGAATGGCAAGGCTCAAGTAGCACACAGGCTAAATAGGGAAACAGCACAAACTCTGATGCCGGAGGTGCTGGCAAAGCACAGCTCTCACCGATCTGACGGGTTGGTGTGTGTGCCCAGGGAAGGTCATCTATCCTAGTTTTAGGAATCACTTGAAGGCCAAATGCAGCACGGATCTTCTCCATTTGAATGGGAAATGCAGAAGTCAAATAAAAGCTGGGACAGAATTAAGCCAACAGTTTCTCAGCCCAAGTCCAAGCAGAGTGAAGAAGCAGCCCCTACATGAAGACCAATCCTCACTAGTACCTCTGCTGCTGCTCAGCTCCTCAGCACCACTTGCCATTCCCTACCCTGTCTGAGAGCATCTCCGTTCAAAGCTGACCTGCTCAGCCAGGCACTGATCTGCCCCCAGAATAGCCAGGACACAGGGAAATACTCCCCACAAACTGCAGTGTCTGACATCAAGGAGCTCAAACATGCAAGTGGCTAAAAGCACACAGATGGAACCTGACATACAGAGAGCTGCAGATAGAGATGGACAGACTCCTTTGCAGAGCTGCACGTGCAAGGTGAGGAGTGAGATAAGCCCTTGAGGAGCTGAGAAACCAGAGGGTTTTGTAATGGCTGCTCTAAGAATATTGTAATCATGTGGTAATTATGTTGCATGCAAATCAACTAGGCAAATTACCTTGTTATTATTACAATCGTCACCCTGCTCATGGCAGGGACAGAGGGACAGGCCATCCCCTGCCCAAGGGCAGAGCAGAGGCAGGAGAGTACTGGCAGGCACAACACAGACCCACATGATGCTCTCTCCAAGCCAGCCCACCCCAGTCCATGCCACCCTGGAAGCTTCCTCAAGCAACTCAGACCACATCTGTGCTTTCCTACGCTGTATCTCAACGTGCAACACTTAATTAGTCACACTGATTTTACTTTTTTTTTTTTTCTCTCTTTTAAATTAAACAAATATCTTTAAGCACAAGTGCAGCCCTTGACATCTGATTGGAACTGTCAGTCTTGCAAATGTCATTGCTATAGATGACTAATCTTCAAGAATGAGGCAAACTTACTCAAGTCTTTGGCTCGGTTGAAAATGAGCCAGAGCTGTAATGGTGGTTGAGATAGAGAGGGAGAAATCAGCGTTGTCTCCATGCAGAAGGGATCAGCACTGCACATGGCCAGTGCTTGGGTCAATCCCAGCCTGCATGGGAACACCACCTCTACCACAACCCCTTTTCCCCACAGAACAAGGGCTCACACCCCAGACTGCTACATCATCCATGGCTGCTCTGTAACAGGGATGACGCAGGCTGCCGGATAAGTTATTAATTTCAGCAGCCAGAGTCTCTACCCATTAGAGAAGTATGGTCTCACCCAGGCATCTTGACAAAAGGGACTGCCAGGCAGAGCACAGAGTGCATGAGACAGAGATGAGAAACAATGCTGGCAGCATTATTAAAAGATAAATTGAAGGAAGAAAGGAGGTGCATGCGTGGGGTGAGAGCTTCAGAAGATCGTAACAAATCCTTTGCCACCACCAGTTTTGCAGCTGTCAAATTTCCCAAACAGGGAACAGAGCAGTAGCTGGGAGACAGTTCAGGTCCCCTGCTCACTCCATCTGCACAGGTCCTGCCAGCACAAAGCCCCACAAGTGCTCAGCAGAAGGTGTATGGTGTGCTATATGCTCCTACCAAGCACCTCTTCACAAGATGACACTGACAATAACCCCAGTATTCTCACTGTGCTGTGCCCAGTTCCTCCTCCACAAAAGGTATTCATAGGCAGCTCCCCTCCTGCAGTCCTTTGTGCTTTATTTATAGGAAGGTGCTTTTTATTGCTGTTTTCCTTTCTTCTGAGACTCAAGGCAGAGAGAGAATCAATACTTCTGGGATCCAGACAGGCCCACCCTGCTGCTGGGATTCAGCCCGGAGCACTTTCATCCCAGCTCTGCCTGCCAGGCCCTCAGCACTCCTTGCTGTGCCTGCACCAGGAGAATTTCAGAGCAAAGGCAACTCATACCTTACAGCATCACAGCTCTCAACACCTGCCATACAACTCATATCCCACCCAATCTTTTCAGAACACCGAATTTTCGCTCTTGCAACTCTTTCTAAGTAAATATCATGCCTGGAATGAAGAAGCAACTGATGGAGAGAAACAAGTACTTACAAATCCTAGCAGAAGGGCATTTCAGGAGCTGCACACTCACTGAACATGATTGTGTTAGAGTCATGCCTTGTGGACACATCACTATTATAAGGAAGACAGTGGGAAAATTATTCATTAGTAGTGACTTCTGTAGCTCTAATCTCCACAACCAGCTGCCATTCATACAAGCGGATCAGAGCCCATCCAAATAAACCTCTGGATGTCCCTACAAGCCTGCATCACATGGCCAAAGTCAGGCTTTTGCAGGCCCTGCAGCTACAGCAAGAGCTGAGGATGGGAAGAGTGAGCAATTCCTGTGTCTCTCCGAGGCTGTGGGGAGCATGCAGGCAGAGAGTGCCATAAACTGGCTGGCAGCCTTTCAAGGATGGCAGGCCTGTGCCAGATTTCACTTCTGTGTCCAAAATTAGAAGGAAAACATGCCACTAGAAAGGTGAAAGCTGTCTCTCAAGGAAGAGGCTGCTCTCAGTACCACTGCATGAAGGAGAATCTCAAAGCATCCTGCTAACCTGAGCGCAGCAACCGCCTCCCAAAGAACCCACAGCTCCCAGGGATCCAGCAGGACCCTGCAGGACTGCAGCTGACCCCATGTACCCTCCTGCCTCCTTCAGAGACCTGGCCCATCCTCCTCTATCTTCCTCTCAGCAACCAACAGGTACATCTGTAATTCAGAAGGGATATCAGCTTATTCATGTGCCAAAATGGATTCCAGGTATCACATCCATCCCCTAGCAAAGCCCCTCCTGCAGCACTGCTCTTTTCTCAGCCTGGGCTCAGCAGGGAGCAGCTCAGTGCTCCTCTCCTACTCTGATGCCTCCGGAGGGTTTTACAGCTTTGTTACAGCGAGGGACAGGAGTTAACGGCCCTGTCAGGCCGCTCCCTCATCATCTGGTTAATGTTCCTCGTTAATGACATGGCACAGCACTGCTCACCTCCTGTACACTCCACAAACTCCAACCTTTCCCTTGGGCTTGCAGCTGCATCCCTGCAGGGATGGAGGGATGGCAGAGCACGACCCAGAAGCGCTGTAGGGTCAACAGCATCTCAGCACAGCTCCAGATTTACCCTCCATGCCACAGTCTATGGAATTCAGATGGCATAATCACAGATCACCCTACTCTGATCAGAGCAATGTCATTCCCCAACACTTGCTGCCTTTTGCTCTCCTGATTGCTGGTAGTGGGTCTCCCACAAGGACTTTCATTCTCAGACTCTGGCAAGCACTGACCCTTGCAAGGCCACTTGTGTTAAAAAATGTATTAGTATGTATTTCTACTTTAGCTTTAGAAGCTGCTAAGCAGATGGAAAAACAAAACAAAGAGTACAGCCAGAACACCTCAGTACTCTGCTGGCACCCACTCTTCTCCCACTCTGTGTTCCTCTGCTCCAGAGCAGCATTACTTGTGCAGCTCTGCTCCTCTCCCATACACATCTGCAGCCAGACCCACTCATCCACAGAAGCACACAGGAGCATCTCAGCTCTTGTTTTGAAACACCAATGGGAGACAAGAGTAAGGCTATTTAAAACTACAACCTGTCAGAAGTGGGATCCTTCTCCTCCTGGTGGTGATAGGAGTTGGGCTTTCTATTCACCAAGAACAGGAGTGGGACCTGAATCATGCTGACATTATGTTATCGTAATGCTGGAATTATAAGTGCTCTGCTTGCCAGACAAATCCTGGAGCAGGCTTCCAAATCCCTTCAAAATCCCCACTTGCCTCTCTACATTCATCCATTCATGAAATCCAAAGCAGAGCCTCAGCATCCATCCTTTTGCTTTTGGTTTCATTCCAGCTGAATGGAAGCTGGTTGAGGGGAGAAGGGGGGAACAGGCAGAGCAGAGGTCTTTCTTCTGAATTAATCTTCCTTGTCCTCCAGGTGCCAAATCCAGAGAAGACCGTGCTGGGGCATTTAGGAAAGCAGCTGAGACATGTCTGTCTGCTGTCACAAAGCAAAGCATGTCTCATTCTCCTTGACCACAGCAAGCTGCAGCACTGGTGAAACTGGGATTCTGTCCCCGTTCACACACTGCTCATGGGACTGGAGGGCCAGTCAGCTGCAGACTTGATGCTGCAGCTGTGGACATGCAGCTCCAGACGAATTCCCACTGCCCATGTCTCTTTACAGCTGAATCTATGCAAGCAGACATCAGTAAGCAAAGGGATTCCCACCTTTCTGCAGTCACTGTTCTCTGCTCCACAGCTCTCAGTTCCCAATCTACTGGGCTCTGACAGGGTTCCCAGACAGCAAACAGTGCAGAAGAACAATTTCCTGACAACCCAACCCACCAGCCCAGACTACACAAGGAATGAAAGGAGAGTCTGAACTCCCTCACTGTAAGAGCTGTGCAGTTGTTGCTTCAGAGAGGACAACCAGTCTCCAGGAGACGTTGCAGAAGGAGCTCAGGGACCAATGGGCATCTGTCTTCAGTGAGCTCCACAGTGCACACACGCTTCTGCAACAGCCCAGAGCTGGATGGAGAGGATTCTCAGTCACGATGCAGAGCTGTAAATCACTTCCTCAGAGGTGTCAGTGCATTTCTAAAGATTGCTCCATTCTAATTGGCAGAGTTTCTTCCCTGGACTCCCATCTCCCTGCCAGGAGACTCTCAGCACGATCACAGTCACCTTTCCTCATCAGCATCCAGCTCCCCTGCCACCAACAACCATTTCCTCTGCTTACTTACACACCGTGCTTCAGATGCACACAGTACCAAGGAGCAGCAAACCACATCTCAGGAGCTGACAATAAATAGTACTGCAGGCAGCATACAGGTTGGAGCTAGGCCAGCAGTGACCAAGGCATCCACGCACCCTTTGAGTGCTGACACATCACCTGCTGTTACAAAACACTGCAAGCAGCTCAGGAAGCCTTGCACGGAAGCTTAGCTCCTCTCCCATCTGATCCAGCAGGAAGGGGATCTTGAGCATTTCCTATTTATTCTGCTGTCACTGCCAAGAATATCACACTGTGCTCCCCATGGATCATCTGGAGGGGTTGCTGAGTACCACTGCAGCTGGCAAATTGCTTAAAGGTTCCGTGGTGCTGAGGCAAAGCCATGCAGGGTGTGTGCATCTCGGGTGGAGCACACACACCTTTATACAAAGGCAGGATGGAAAGCACAGGTGTGCAAAGCTGCGTACATAACGCTGCACTTCAGTCATTTTTATAAGCCTGCGAGAACGTGCAAATTCCACTTGCACAAATAAGATATCACAGACAGAAGGACATGGTTTAGCAGGCCTACAGCTGTGGGACAGAGCCATAGCAGGGCACAGCTGGGCTCTGCTCCCCAGCACAGGGAACTGTTTGCCTTCAGTTCTCCCATCTCTCAGCCCTTCAGCTCCCTGGAGGTGTGGAGTTCCCATTAGAAAATGTAGGAGGATATGTTCAATAGTGAGTAATATGCTGTGTTACTTAGAGTACTTGGGGGTGGTCCACGTGTCTAATCAGGATATTAAGATTAATTATGAGCCACACCTTGTGATCTTCACTCAGCAAGGCCCTTATTAGCTTTAGGAAGGTGAATCCAGTCCTGAAATTAGCTTGCCAACACAAGCAGTTGGGGTTGGCAGGAGGAAGAGGGAGAATCCATCCTCACTCTTCAGGCCTTGCAGCTGGCAAGGGCCACTGCTCGCCACCAGAGAAACAAATCACTGGGAGCTTCCTAGTTCAGGACCCCCTCTCAAGTAAAACAAAGGATAACACAGTACAGAGAACGAGGACCCATGAAAAAGATACGGCAGAGGGCCAAGAAGGATGCTGACCCGAAGTCTGCTGCATCCTCAGGAGTTGGGGATGTAAAGCAGATCCGAAACCCAGGCAGCCTCTCATGCTGCTCATTCCTGCAAGACACAATGCAGAGTGATGCAAAACAGCCTGGCACCACATCCTTTCTTCCTGTGGATTCACATGTGCCTGCTGGATTTTGTGGGAAGAAGAATGAATTGCAGTTGCACAACTTTCTTGAGCTGGCAGCAGTGAAACAAGGGCAAGAGAGCAAAGGTACTGCAAAGGGCAAGTCCGCACAAAACACTAGAAAGAGAACTGCAACATTTGCCCTAATGTCCCTTTAAAGACAGTTTTTTTCACTTCCCAAGACTTCTGCTGCTGGAAAAAATTTAAAGGGCAGACATGCTGCTTCCCCTTCAGAAAGCACTATTGTGATGCTGAGCAGCCAGCTTTGCACAAGTGGGGTGTGTGCTCACATTCTGCAGCTGGAAGGTTTCTCGGTCAGCTCAGGCCAGATCTCCCTGTTAGAAGAATCATTTGCCAGGAATCAGCAGTGTTGGGGGCATGCTGATCTGACACAGCCCTGCACACCAGAGGCACTTACAGCTCTTCTCACCTCAAAGAGGGCACAACTGCAGAGCAAAACCCAGAAAGACACAGAGCAACACTGCAGTTCAGGGGAGGAGAGTGAAAATCCCAACACTGCTGGAGCTGGCTGGGGGTGCAACACTGCCCTGTTGGGGACAAAGCCACAGGAGAACAGAATCACAGACCCCAGCAGCATCATGCTGGGCCTGTGACACATCCAAGGTGACAGTCCTCCCCCAGGCTTGGGGCACTGTTCTCCCTTAGCAGAGCAGCATTCAGCCTCCACTTCAAGCCACCTTGATGGGTCAGAAAACATCAAGATGCCAATTAACACCCGTGAAAGTTTTTCCACTGTGCCAACACATACATGTAGAGGGAGACCTTTCCTTTGGATGTCCTCTCACTTTGCCATCTTAAAGAACAGGAATGGCACGAGGCTTGCATCCCATCTCCTGCACCTTCCTCAGGTCAGCCCAGCTCAGAAGCAGCAGCTCTCATTAGAGCAGTTACCGCCTCACTACTGACACCAGGTTCCCAGTGCTGTGCTCCCAGAGAGATGAGTGCTCCACCTGGAATGCCTATGGGGAGGCAGGAGAGATTCAGAACTCAGCTTGCATGAGATGGGAAAGTACTCAAAGCCAGCATCACTTACTGCATTTCTTCCCTCCACCTTTTCCACCCTGACCCTGTCAGGTTATGTAAGCAAGCCCAACCATCATCTCAAGCCAAATCTTGGTCAGTTCATTCCCATCAGAGATGTGCATATGGGGAAGAACTAATGACAGAAACAAGGCAGCAAGATACACCTCAGTGGCCCAGGAGAACATCCTCACATAAGCAGGAATTACTCACAAAACAAAAGGATGGCTGGAAGCTCCACTCATTTCCACAACCCATCTTCTGTAGCAGTGAGCATGCACACACAGCTGTTTTCACAAGTTGGTGTCACCTCACTGCAGGTGTTCAGGGACACATGTCAGACAAACACACAAGACCTATGAACAGACTGCATGGCCTCTGAGCCCATAGCAAACATCAGGCCATGAGCTCCTTACAGGTGTATACAAGCTCTTAAGTCAATTGATGGCTCACTGGGGGTTGTGAGTTTCTGCACTGCGTGTACAATGATCTGTGACACACTGCTAGCAAAGTAATCAAAGCAAATTCCTCCTAACCCCATGCCAAGCAGCACACCCCTCTAGAAGCACCCAAAGGTGTGTGAGGGCTGAAATGAAGTGGGTATGGGCTCTGCAGCTGGAGACATCAGGACCTCCTCTGTGCTTTCCCAAACAACATCTGGGCTGAGCCACCTCCCAGCAGGATTCAAAATTCTGCTTTCTGGTCTGGCTGAGAGAAATAAGGACTTCCAGGGTCACATATCCAGGAATTATGTCAGAGAGAAGCTCAGCAGGGAAAGGGAAAACGTCATTTGTAGACAGCTTCATTGAACGCTATGGACTTCCTGCCCTTAATCACTATTTTTCATCCCAGTCCACTCCCACAACATAACATGACACAGAGATCACTCCTCAGCTGGCAAAGCATTGCACAGCCATCTCCTCTTCCTTCAAAAGATAGCACTTGGAAAGCTCTTCCCTTTAAGCAGCCTCAAAGTTGGCTCTCACCACTGCTGGCACAAATGAAAGGGGTTTCAGTCCCCCCTCCTCCTAAATCCCTTCTCTCTCTGTTGCAAAGAGAAGGAAGAGGTTGACCCAGGGAAGAGAAAAGCAACTCTCCGATCGCCTCTCACCTCACTCCCATCACTCTGCAAGGTGCACGGGTGGGCTCTGGGGGGCACAGGGCCATTGAAGTCGCCACACAGATCCCAGAGAGCCACACACAAGCCCACGAGGGGAGCCCCAGAGCAGGTGCAGGGCTGGGAGGGCAAGGCTGGGAGGACAGTGCTCCTGGAGGCGAGACACGGTCATTTTTTCCCCAAGCAGCCTTCCCAGGCAAGGCAGCCTGACATCCTAAGGTACCCATCCTGAGAAAGGGAGGCACAGTGATCTCCAGCACTGCAGCCCCCAAGACCCTTTCTCCATCCTTTAAATACACCAAAAGAGATAGAAAAATTGCTTGGAGTCTTCCTCGCTTCCTCCCACTCCCTGCTCGCTGCATGCACGCATACACACACCCAGCCCTGTGCATAAAGGATCTCTGTCCTGCTCAGCTCAGCCATGCAATGTCTGCGAGAGGCAAGAGTTACCTTATTCCCACAGCCTGAACCGCCTTCTCCCTCCATCGTGGCTGGGAGGCTGCTCCCATTCATGCTTTAATCCCCGGGAACAGAGGCACGATTCAAAGCAGCTGTTCACCCACTGGAGTGGGCTCCCCCCAGCAGCAACCTCCTCCTCTCCTCCCTTTTTCCTTGTTTGTTGGATCCGGATATAGATATATAATTTTTGAATGTGCTCTTTCTTAATCCAGGCAGCAGCCAAAACACTCCTTCATCGCATCTCTGCCTCTCCGTTTCACTCTCAAAGAAATAGCAGGGGAGAGCTCCTTCCTCCTCCGCGGACCATCAGCTCCCCAGGTCTGCTTCTCTGCAGCGTGGCGGTAAGGGAAGGAAAGAATGAGAGAGGGAGCGAGCACGGGAGGGTGGGAGTGTGCAAACAGGGAGGAGGAGGCCAACGCGATGCGGGAGGAAGGAGCCAGAGCGTGGCTGACTGCTTTGTATCCAGAGCAGTGCCGACAGCCCCCTCCCTCCCCCCTGCCGGAGGAGGACTTGCGCTGCTAATGGTCTGTACCAATTTATTCCACTTAGGCAGGGGCACTTCTCCCTGCGACGGGAGGAAAAGCCAGGGAAGGCTCTGAGATGGCCCCTTAAGGAATTGGTTGCTGCTCTCCTCACTCCACGGCATCACCCAGTGAGTTCGTAGCCACAGGCGAGGGGAGATGCTCCCCCAGCTCAGTGGTGAAAGAGAAGCATGAGGCTGGAAGGGATGGGTGCGAGGGATGGGTCTTGCTGGTGGGGAGGCTCAGCACCATTCCGAGACAGAGAAGTGACCTTATGCTAGATGGAACGCAAGGCTCTCCAGAAGGCAAGCTGAGATCTGCTCTGTTTCATGCAGCACCCTCCATTCCTTGTAGCACACAGACTGATGGCTCCCAGTCTGAGTCCACCTGGGCTCTGAACCAGTGGGCCACGCTCTTTAGATGTCATGCAACCCCTCTTTTATTTATCACCATGTCTTTCCACACCCCCTAACATGAGGACAACTGCACCAAGCTCAGTAGGAAGACAGAACACTTCTGTGACAGTGCAGTAGGACCTTAGGGACACTGCCACCCTCCACTGGGGCCACTTGGAGAAGGAAGGGCTTGAAGGGCTCAGAATAAGATCTTATCTCTTGATAGTGCCCTTTAACAGTTAACCCAGGCAGGGCTGACTCATGCTCAGCAGCAGATTTCTCTGAGATGGTTGAACACCACAGTACATATGCCTCAATGCCACGCTCACAGGTTGGAAGCTTATCATGAGCCAACAAGCAGCCCTGAGGTCGGGGGTGAATTACCTCTTGCTGCCCTGCCACTGCTGCCTGCCTACCTGCTTCCAGCCCCCCCACCACACTCCACCATCACCTCCTGGCTACCAGTCCCACAGCAGATGAGCACAGACCAACAGCTGCTGCTGCTGCCTTGCTGTTCCCTCTTCCCCATCTGGCAAGGTTACAGTGCCATGGTAACATGTAGGTATAGAGAGATTTGCTTGCACTTTATCAAAAGGGAAGGGCAGAGAACAAAAATGCCTTCAAGTTTCTGCAAAAAGCATCAGTACTCAGAGTTCCATACTGTGGAACAACCTCAAAGATTTTCACCAGTTGTTTCCATCACTTACACCAAGCTTTTCCTTTTGGGGTACCAAAAGGGCTGCCAGGGCACAGGATGTCAGCTGGCCAGCTGCAGGTCAGTGCTATAGATGGAGGGCAATGCTTTAAAGGAAGGTACCGTGCAACAGCATCTCCTCTCACATCACACCTGCTCTGTGAATGAATGAGAAACAGCTCTGGAATGGACTGTCCAGAATCCCTCACTGGAGAGAGGGACCACAGCACCACGTGCCTTCTGCTCAGCCACATCCTCTGCAAAATGAGCCAGCTCCTGAAATCAGAGAACGTGGCGTTTTTGTGTCCTTGGGTTCATTTTCTGCAAGGTACCTGGGGAGACATCAGCTCCAAAGACTATTTGCCTGGGAATTTTGTGCCAATTCAGCTAGTACTAAGGGTTTCACTGAGCATTATGTCTATTAAAAATGCATAATGTCCACTTATATCAAAGGGCAGATTTAGACCCAGTGCTTTTCCAGCCTATCCCCAGCTTGCTGCAGGTGTGGCACACAGGAGATGGATGGGCAGGAGCTGTCCCTGGAGGCCTATATCAAGAGACAGGAAAGGGCATCGCCACTGACTGTTTCAGGGCTGGGAGAGACAGGGGAAAACAAGGGAGAAGTGACATAAAAGCACTCCTATCACAAAACCTAACCACATAAAAACTCAGGGAGGAAAGAGAGGAGATGCACTACACCCGAGATTTATAAAAATCGTGAGTGAGCAATAGCATTTCAGGTTCAGCTCTGCATCAGTGTCTCCAAAGACTCACAAAGGTGAAAGAAACCAGGAAGAGTATCTAAGAAGCCCAGGAGGGACAGACACATACAGAGACATTGCTGCGTCCCTCCCCTGCCCCCGACCTGTGAATTACAGAACTCAGAGCTCCTTTTCATGATCAGAGCAAAAGAAAGACAGTGCAGAGCAGCTCTTCTGACATTTTCCAAAGTTGTCCCTTTGAACTTCAGCATACCAGTTTGTTTGCATGCTGGCTATAGAGCGTGCCACATTACCAGAGCCAGATTCCAGGGGAGGGCTGGAGAAGAGGGTCAACAATCCTCCCTTGGGGCCTCGAGGTGGGGTTGGAAGACAGGAAATCAGAGTGCTTCACAGGGGGTGAATCTAAACCATGCAGCTCCACTGCTAACAGCAGCAAATATAAACAGAGCAATATTTTCCTGCTCCTTCCCTCTTCTTATTATTGTACAAATACCCTGAGTAAAATACATACACACAGCAATCCAATATAAAAGCAAAACAAAGCCCCAAGTGTGCACACGCATGCATGCACACACACTTATATTCTTCTGGAGAACGCAGCATACATTCAATACCTTAAATGTCATTTTTTAAATATTAATGCTATGCTTCTGGCTAGGTTTATGTAAGACTTATTACCATAGGATTGGAGGCACAACAAAGCCCAGACTTGGTGCTGCAGCCTGGCATGCTCTGCCTGCCCCACAGTGCCCCATCTCCCTCACAGACCCCAAAAACTCGGTGCTGAGGCAGGCGTGCTCCCACCAGGCTGTTTTTCAGAGCTGCAGTCCCTTTCCCTGCTCGCCATCTGGCACTGTCAGGAGCATCCCTGCTCAGAGCTGCAGCCAGGCACAAACACAAGTGGATGCCTGTCTTCGGCTGCACGATAACCTCATTAGCCAAGGCAGCACGGGGCAAAGGGGAGAGCACGAGGGCAAATGCTCAGCAAATAGCAGAGTATGGCTCAGCACATGATCAGTACCTGGCATGTGGGATGGAGCTTTACAGCAGAGCAACTCAGGGGCTGAGAAATGTTCACCTAGGAATGAGGAAAGAGATGGGCCAGCGCTGTCCAAAGATGCTAGGTAGGGGGGACCTCATTTGAAAGTCCCACTTCAAGGCTGAGCAGTAGCTGCTCACACCCACAACTCCAATTTATCACTCACATTAGCTCTCCATGTAATACATCCCTTAACCTATTAATGGTGTCCCCTTTAGGAACCTGCCTGCTCCATTCAGACTTTGGAACAGATCTTTGTTCTACCAGCAAGCTCCTGCTACCCCAGTTACTCTCCAGGGGCCAGGCAGAGGCCAATGGGTTTTCAAGTAGAGAATAATCTTCTTATGGAGTGGAGTCACACATTCTTCTATTTGTACAGACTACTTCAAACACATGATGTGACTGCCCATGTCTTAGCTGCTCTACAAGGAGAGATTTCAACCTCTTACTCTGTTGGGCATCAGTCGGGGGAAACCAACAGATAATTAATTCTATGACAGATCTGCTCTAGAGTCAAGGCTTCTTTTTCTTCTAGTAAGTGTACAGCAAACAGCAATAAAAGCTGCCATCCCATCCAAATTCTTCGTACTTTTCATCCAAGAAGTCTATTTCCCAGTCTTCACCTACACAAGCTGTTGGCGATGTTTCCTCATCATTGAGTATGATTTCTGCAGCACAGGGTGAGCAGCTGGAGGTGCAGGCTGGGCAGCAGCTCACAGTCTGTGCACACACACACAAAGGATCAGGCACCTGTAGAGGGCTTTGGAAGGTGGACAATCTGATATGAGTGAAAGGGCTGTTGGAGGAAAATGCCTCCCTGAGCATAATAGGGTCAGAGGACATCCTGTATCCCATCTTTGCCTTTTTGCTACGGCAAGGAGATGTTTTCCTCCCTGGTAATGTCACCTGTCAGGAACTCTTTCACCCCACTGAGTCTCTGTGCATGCACAGAGGACATGTGCACATCCCAACCGTTGAAGCAGAGTGCCCCTGAAATGCTTCACAGATACACAAGACCCGCAGTTGGGAGCAGGTCGGAGCTAGTGTGGGGGAGTCGGAGAGAAAAGCCTCAGTGACATATCAGCAGGTGGTGCTCTCCCCTTCAAATCCTCAAACAAGCTCAGGCTGAGCTTAGCACTTCACCACTGGGATTGCCTCCTGTAAAGAAACCTCAGCCTGAAGCACGACCCCAGATGAGAGCCAGGCATCGGCTTGGAGCCTGGGGAAGGAGAGGCACCGCTGCACCGAGCTCCCAATCAGCAGCACTGCTTCTTGACAGCTTGGAAGAAACTTCACAGCCTGAAGACCATCGTAGGTAAACCCGACTCTGGGGAGCACCAAAGAGGAAATGGTTTAACGCATTGCTGGGAGTTGGCAGGAGTGATTCAATAACCTCTGGGTTCCTTGTCCAGCTGCAGCCTTTCTCTGATTGTTGCTTTGGCCAGAATCCAAGGCAGAGATTGTTTAGAGACCAACGCACCCCAGACAGCACTCAATCACATCCACCCAAACTGTCCTCAGAGGGATTTCAATTCATCAGGAAGCACCCTCTTAGCAAACAAACAGAAGCAATGATCCAGCTCTCTCCACGCTACTCTGTAATTAAGTTCTTCCTCCTAAACCTCCACCCAGCACTCTGCAATGGATTGCACAAGTCAGAGACTTGGCTATGCTATGGGTAGCACAGTTGAAGACCACAGACAGGAGAGAAAGCAAGCAAGCAAATGAACACAGGGCTGGGATTCCCACTGGGTATCTTGGTGTGATAAGGGAGATAAACCCAAGTGGGGAATTCAGGTGACACATCAAAGGCCCTTTGTGTTTTTAGGGGGCAGGTGACTTAAAAGCAAGTGCAAGCAGATGGCCTGCAAAATACTGGAGCTGCATTGTTGAAACAAGCTCTGCCCCCTTTCCTGCACTGTTGTCCCACTGATTTGCCAGGCAAGTTGGGATCTCATTAGGAGAAAATTTCCTTCAGGAGCAGCTTGGGACTCTCTGGGATTGCAACATAATGAACTGATAAAGCAAGACATTGAAATGCATAAATAATCATAATGTAACAATATCCCACACATCCTTAAAATCACACAAGCAATTTTGACTACTTTTCCACGTCCTCTTATAATGCTGCAATGTGGTGGAAAGCACAGCAATAATAGTGGGGTGGAATGATCTCAGGCCACAGCAAATGAGAACAAGCCCCAGTCCATCAGCCATAGACACAAAAACAAAGGCACAAAACACAGACACACAAACCTTCAAAAGGCTCCAGGTAGGCAGGGATCTCCAGCAAAATACCCTCATCTCCATTGCCAACCCTTAAATGAAGGCTGGGAAGGAGTGGAGCCTGGCTCCTCCCTTCTGGTCACTCAGGTGCATGGCATGCACCTGAGGTCTCCTGGGCTGGCCCTGCCTTCCCACCAGGTGCTCCATCACTGGTTCAGGCTGTGACAGCATTTCTGCTACACCTATTTATAAGTATTCATTTCAGAGCTCTTTTAAACCAACAGAGCCTGTTAGAGCAGTGCTCCAGGAGCACAAGTACCCTATGGAGAAGGGAATCCTGCTGTTTCTTACCCCTAAATGCAGAGCATGGGAGCACAGCACAAAAGCATGAGCAACAAACATCTCCCACACATCCCTGCCATGTGCCCACTCTCTGCTAGCCATCTCCATCTCTGTGACAACATTGAAATCATGTCACTGGCTCTGGGTTCATTCAGTTGTCACGAAGTGCAATTGCTATAAAAAAAACAGTTGTTTTCATTTCTGGGGGAAGAAAAAATTAATATGCAAACACAGTGATAAATTCTCTGATGTGCACATTTATGTTTTTATCATGTAGTTAATCAGGAAACAGTAGGTTCAGTTTAGATACAGCTCCACGCTTTGCCTCTATAATCCGAATCCCAGAAGGGCCTTATAAAACCATAATCTGCAATGCAAAATTGCAAAGCATATGGGAGTGTCTATAGATTTTCCAAATCACCTGTGCCCTAATTTAATATGAATAACAATTAGTTTACTCTTATCAGTTAATTGTGCCCCTTGTGGATTCAGCAACACTGCGTCTCGTCACCAAACGCCTTTGTGTGAGCAAACTTTAATTACACTTCCTCGCTGGGCCCAGCCATACTCACAGCTCTGGTGACAAAGGTGAAACTGCTTTTAAACAACAAGCCACTGCTGCCAGTAAAGGAGCAGAGCATGCTGCTTTCTGGTGGAATGGAGAAGAACGCAAAAGCAGCTTGGGGTTAAGAGCAGGGAGCCTCACAGCACCAGGGTGAGCAGCACGAGGACTTCCTCCAGCCCCAGACAGCTCTCTGCCCGTACCTCTGCTCCCACTGCCTCAAAAAGGAGATGTGCACCTTGGGTACCAGTGGCAGAAGGTTGGAAGTGGCTTTGTTTCACCTCCAGTGCTGGGAATACAGAGCTGAGGCACTGGGGCCCTATTTCTAGCTCATCTGTTGCCTCCAAATAATTCTGTGCAAGACACTGACCTCGGAGCCTGCTTCCTTGCACATTTAAACAGCAACAACATTGCCATTGATAAAGCTGATGGGGTATGAATGTGCATTCACTCAATGCTTTGACATCAATCCTGCAATTAAAATGCTGCTAATGCAACACTAGGCACTGCAACCTTATCTCTTGGCATTGGACACGAATTTTCCTTTCAAGGCCCAGAAGTTCCCTTGTGAATCACACACACACAAAAAAAAACCAACACAGACTGAGGATGACTGTGTTTCTACTTCCATTTCAAACACGGCAGGGTTTTGCATACAGACAGACCTTCAATCTCAGTTACACCATCTTCTTGGCAGCAAAACGTTTTGCCTTTGCACAGCAGAGGCCACGGGCTGCAAATCCTTTGGCAGGGATGAAGAAAGAAGCCTGCAGCGCAGCTGATAAAGCCCCCAGTGCTAGGAATGCTCCCAGCCCGCTAGAATCCATGCAGGAATGGAGAGGAATCACTGTGGCAGAGCAAGATTCTGAGGCCACAGAGGATGTGCATCTCCACCCCAAGGATACGGAATGCTCTACCACCTGCTGCATCAAACGTGCTCCTCATTTCCCTACACCACAACCTCTGCTCCCTTCCAAACAAGATTTCCCTTTCAAAGGACTCCTTTGCAGCAGTGATTTCTGCTCAGAGCCGTTCCACACGCTGCCAACCACTCGTAGCATCGGTCTGGATGAGCTGGCAGGCGAGGACAGGGCCGTCCCTTGACCTTCTTGGAACAAAGCTTTGGCTGAAGGAAGAAGCAAGGAAGATAAACCAAACAAAAGCTTATTCTGCAGAGCTGCTAGATTTGGCAGTGTTCGTGCAGGCCTGACAGCTTCACCCTGTAAATAAATTGTTTCTTGTGAAAGCATGGGAGAGATCTCATCTGTCTTGGATACTGCAAATCCTTGTATGGTACAGAATTGAACTGGCTTTTCTGAGGGAGTGTATTTTATTGAGTGCTTTTTAAATGACTGCCATCAAAAAGCCTTTCATAAACAGAAATTTAACATCTACTCGTTATTCACTCTCCTTCCCCCTTTCCTCCCTTGTCTCCCATCTAAAAGCAGACAAAAGTAAGCCAGGAGAAGGCTCAGCACTTGGACCTAGTGCAGGAGTGCAGTCATGTGCAGAGCTCCGTGCTCAGCAGTGGGCTGTGCCCAGCCCATGGGTGCTTCTGTGACTGTGTCAGTGATGTGTGGGCTGTGCGTGACATTCCCACCCAGCAGCACCCCGTGCCTAGGAGCTGAGCACATCCTTCCAAAGGAACACATGATTATAAAAACAACAAACATCTCCCTCCTAAATAACCACTTTGTTCCTGAGTCTCGAAGCCCCTTTGTGCAGCTGCTGCTGGGTGGTCAAAGCAGATCTTGATACAAAGGTCCATTTCTATGTCCTTCCTATGGCAATAAACTGCTACAGAACAAACTCAGGCATCTTCAGTTCTCCCAGGACTCACAATCCTCTCTTCCAAGTTGACAATTCTCCCTAAAATGAAGGGCTTCTAGTCCTTGCCCTAAATGCAGATTAATAAAGCAGTGAATTTCCGAAACCCAGTGCACAAACTGGAAGAAGCCAGCCTGCAAGGACCAAAGAAGTTCTATGGGGCATATTAGTGCTGTGTCAGCTCAGGTGAATTAAAAATTGTCCTGATCATTTCTGATTCACGTGAACATTCTTCACCAGCAGCTGAGAAATGGACAGACAGGACAGGAAGAAGTGATGGTTGTAGGTGGTTTCTTTAAGTGCCCATGAAACAGGACTCTTTAAGCACTCACATAGCTGAAATGCCACAGCCTCATGCACTATCCCAGTTCAGACTGCATCAGAAGCAGAAGAAGTCAGTACAAATTAAGTTATATATACAGTGCTTTCCAAATCTTTAGCTTACATGGAAAGAGGAAGGACCAAGCTTTACGCTCTGTGTTCCTACTTGCCATTATTTGCCCCAAGATAAACTCCCAAACTCCCTAATGTCCACTCGCTGTTCTTGTGGACCTCTTTCTTCTCTTTCCTGCCTACTTGCCAGTTCAGGGCATTGCTGCTTCCAGGACCTGGGCTGTACCCTGATGTCAGAGCTGTCAGCTTGCAGGAACTGACAGCAGCCGTTTTGTTCGGCACAGTTGGGTAAGCAGCCCCTTCCAGCACATTTTGTTATTCACATGCTCCGCCTGCTAATTGCTTTCTGAAATGGGGAAGAAACAGATGACGAGCAGAATGCATCTCCTGACAAATTCCCCAGCACTGTAAATACGACTCACCTTGCTGTAAACAAGGAGATGATAAGTGGGGGTGCTGGTTTGTGCATAAGGGGGAAGAAAGAAGGGAGGAAGGAAGGAAAACATACAGTAAGCAAAAAAAGCTCCTGTTCCCCAAGGTGTCCTGGATTGTGAATCTGTAGGCTGCATATTTTTACATTCCTTCTCTGCAGCCACAAGGCCTGGAAACTTATTGAAAAACAGAAGCTCAAGCTTCCTGTGTTTTCAGGAAGAGAGGCTGTACAGAGAAACATCAAATACCATTAGATCCACAATCACATTGCAAAAATCGACAACGCTACTATATAAGCACACAGTATTACTACTTACTTCCTGACCTAAACTATTGTGCAGTGATAGGTTCAACAGCATGAGTCATTCCACCCAGAGGCAATTGCATTTCCACGCTAGATGTAGAAGCAATACAGAAATGAGGTGCATGCTCACAGCTGTCACTCTTTAGAGAGAAGGTGCTGGAAGCACTAAGATTACAGAGAGCTGCAAAAAGTAGAAAACTCTGAGAACAACAGATTAGGAAATGCTTCCTACAGATATCTTGCAACTCCATGGAAAAGGACATAAGGAGAAGAAAACTTCAGTGTGAACTGTGTTACTGTTTGGGGCACAAGAACATCACCTCTGATAGAAGTTGTCAAACAAAGTCAAGGAAACAAGGGAAAATGACCAAGGAAATTGTAATTCACAGGATACTTTTTCTGCAGACAGATGGTCATTTCAGGCTTTCTATTCTCTAATCCCCCCTTCTGCAAAGCAAACATCCTAAATCCCAGATAATGTAGGTTTTACTGTCTCATACATTTCCCACAGCTTTAGAGCTGGCCCCAGCGATAGGATACATATGCTTAAACATCTGTAGGCCTAAGTAACGTACAGCCACAAGAAACTCCCACCTGGATGCAGCACAGAGGTGAGTTCTGCATCCCAACCTCTGCTCCCAGTAGCCAGCATCAGCCCTGCTGAAGTTGTCACCCTTTCCTGTAGGGACTGCTGTACCAACCTCTCCCTGTGGTTGCTTTCTATTTGCCAGAAATACACATCTCGACACAACGCTAGTTTCTCCATGACCTATTTTTCTTGCTAACTCTGGAGATGCAGAAACTATGGGGAAGGATCAAGCAAAAAGGGTCTGAAGGAGACACAGGGTGCAGTAATTCATTATCAGTTTCTCATCTTCCTTGTCCGTGAGCTCAATTGAATCAAAAGGAGCAGTAAGCATCTTGTAGCCTCACGGAGAGCGCTCACAATTAAACAGACATTGGAATTAATTTCATGAAATATGCATACTGTTTGCTTCCTAAAAAGCGGTTTAGATCAGACCATGAAATGATCAGAAATTAATAATTAGACCAACAGTCACTCTCCATTAACCCTCTAATGAGTCCTGGATGGATGTGGAACAAAGGAACAGCCTCTAAGAGCTTTAAAAGAGGTAGAAGCATGAGATCCAATATTTTCCCTGTCTTCCAGATAGGGAAAATATTAAGAAATGTGTTACTGCAACTGAGAAACCAGTTACGCTATTAATAGTGGTCACATCAGCAAAGTCCCAGTCAGAACCTGAAAAGATGTTGCACTGTAGCATCCTTTAGGAGCTCCAGAGGCCCTGAAAGCCCTTGGGGAACACAGGAGCTGCAAAGAAGCACTGTTAAGGGCTACAGCTGCCACGACCAGGGAGCAGAGCTCACTGGCAGTGGTGGGAGAGCAACCTGACACAGGCTGGCTTAGCAATAGGGATCAATACAAACCCCATTTCAGACTCACTGCAGCTCAAAATCCACCAGATTCTCTTCCCTATTTATGGCAGAATGATCGAGAGCTTTCCCTTTCCCTCCCTCCCACCTCCTTCGGGACAGAGGAGAAGGTTTCCATCCCCTAGGCAGGAGGAAATCCCCTCATCATGCCCTGAAGCCGCAGTGCTTCCACCTCACAGCCTCTGCTGCACCGAAACCCATGGCACAGACCTGGGCACATCCCCTCTGGTGCTCAGATGAAGCACATCACATCTTGGGGTTTTTGCTTCTGACAGGCTCTCTCATCTCGCATGGCTAATAGCTCATTGTTTGTATTCATGCACGAGGAGTAAATTCTTCATTATTGGAGAGATCTGACATGTACAAACAATTGGAGTAAATTGATTGTATTTTCCAAATCATCACACAGACTCTAATTCTATCTGCAAGGCGCACTCATTTGCACTAGAATTACCTCCTAAATTAGGAATTAGAGCTTTTGACAGAGAAGAGCAATGACTGTCCTTGTGCTGCAGGGGTGGGGGAAGGGTGCACAGCCCTTCCCAACTCGCATCACAGACCTTCTGCCTGCCCTCAAAGTATGATGGTATGTAATGAAGGCAATAGCAGTTTTCAAGGAGATATCTCTCTGCTTTTAATGCATGTTTAAAAAGAACGGAGTATTGGAGTGTAATTGTTTTATACTCAGAAGGTGCACCACACTCTTCCAGACATGAGGTCATCTGCATTTATCCTACAGGGCATGCTGTACCACCTCCTTTAGATGCAAAAGCAACTGAATCATGAAGTTAACCTGAATCACGCACCCCAGAAGTGTCTCTGTCTCCAGGAAGAGAAGGGATCAGAGCGTTCAGCCCTTCCCAATACACCCTACACAGCATGTGTTTCTCTGACATTGCCTTCTCTATCTGAAACATGGCAACATTTGTACTGCTTCCAGTCCCCAGATGCTCCTTTCTCAGGACATAGGAAAGCAAAGAATGTGATAGATGTTAGCTATATTGCTTACATGGTGAAAGGAGTACTCTATGAAGAAATAAGCTAAATCTATAGGCCTATTAAAACTCAGGTCATTCTGTGAGCAGGGGGACCAGAGCACTCTGAGTTTCCTGCAGAAGTGGATCCTGGCTTAGGCTCCAGTTGCATGCTGACAGAGGAGCTCTTCCTGTTCTTGGGACATTTGCAATGTCTCCCACATGGATTCTAGTTTCTAGTTAGGGTGACCTTGCAGTGCAATAGGACTAACAGAGTATTTTCTTTGGACACCTGTATTTACAAAGCCTATCAACATGGTTTTGGTCCTGCCAGAGGGCCAGAGACAGTAGGATCTTATAGGCCCTGCCTTGTTTGCCAATCCAGTGAAAGCCATCTCTGAGGAATAAATATAATTACCACCATAGCCCAGAGAGTGCTCATAGCTTCAGCTGGGCCTGGTGCAAAGGGACAGACAAATAACAGAGACGGCAGGAGGAAGGCAGCACCACCTCTCTTAGATGTGCAATACTTACCAGCTAAACCCCAGGGAGCCACAAAACTGACTTTGTGAAGGCATGATTAAAGACAAAACAAACACTAGGAGCTCTTTTTTTTTGCCTTTCAACTCCAGCAATTATAGAAACTTAACCTGAAGCACACTCCATCTGCAACCAGATGAGCTACACAACTATTTATGTTCTTAATTTGAGCAGAAAGCTGAGAAAGTCACATACGTGTGCAGTTTTAGAAACTGAAGATTTGTGGAGGAAAAACTAAGGCCACTGAAGTAACACTGAGGTCACTCACATCTGGTGAAGCATTACCTCTCTCACCACATATACCTACATACCAAATCACAGCCCCACTCTGAAATGAGTCAGGAGAGCAGTTTAAGACAGTGAGCTTCACCTCTGAAAACAGAAGTTTCAATCTGCTTTTGGTCCTGTGCCACCCACAGACACCTTTCAGGATCATTCTGAGTAAGCACAGACCTACATCACGATTCTGTACATCAGCTGCAGTTAGTTCTATGCTCACAACTCCCTGTCACAAAAAGCACTTAATTTCTTTTTTCTTTTCTTTTCCCAGAATTTACCTTTTTTATTTTTTTCCTCTTTGGAGTGTGTGTTTCCAGTATTTTACCACTGAGCCCACAACCATGAAAATACAATGCTCGCCATGAGGGATGAGGGAGAGAAAGAAATCCATTGAGATTCTGAGAAATAATGCAATTCCAGGAACAGCAGATTTTTAGGAGAAAGCAAGCTACACAGGTGATGCAGATGAGAACCGAGCACTGTGACTCACACAGCTCAACACACTTAGCCCAAATTGATAGAGATGTAGCGAGGAACAGTGGAGTGATTTCGGGGAACAGAAGCGAGGAGAGAAGCAGCCTATGTTCCCTTCATGTTTGCTCAAATATTTGTGCCCCCATCGCTCAAAAGAGTGCACAAATGCATTATATTCAGCCAAAAATATAACCACAAGCAGTGCACTTGTGTAAGTACGAAGTTAATTGCTGAGGTGCTGCATGGGGTGAGCTCTCAGAGCCCGGGCTTTAATGCTAGTTAGTAGTTCTGCCCCCTTAGGATCCTGCTGCCTTCTGATTATGCAGATACAATCTATCATATTGTTCCGGAAACTTGGTTTGGGCTGTGCTCTGCAGCTGCAGCAGGCTCAGAGACACACATCATTTCTCTCTTTTATGAGAAGGAAAATTGGCCGTTGCTGCTCCTGCAAAAAGCAGCTGTTATTTGTTGTTTTCGGGGTGGTTGTTGGTTTTGGGTTTCTTGTTTTGAACTATTATGATGAGTTTTCCTCCTCTTCCCACTTAACCAAATTATGCAGTGTTTGCGTTTCCAACCCTCTGGTGGAGATGTACCAGTCAGGCACGCCTGCTTAGGGCCAATTAGAGGCGATACCTTTCTCTCCTCAAGCAGAAGCACACCTTTTGTAGCAGGAAGGCTGAGCCAAAGCTGGGAGATGCAGCCAGCCATCACAACTGCACCAACAAGCTGCTGGGTAGCTTCCTCTCTGTGCAATAATGAATTTCCACACCTCAAAACTGCTGCATGTCTGTTGCAACAGGTTGCCCAGAGAGGTGGTGGTGCTCTGTCCCTTCAGACACCCAGGGTCAGGCTGGCTAGGGCTCTGACGGAGCTGTGAGTGCTTCTGTTCAATGCAGGGAGTGGGACCAGATGGACTGTAGGGTTCCCTTCCTACTCAAACCTGAGATTTTATGTGTGTGCATGCAGGACCTGCACCATTTCCACAGAACACCCTGAAGTTCAGAGCCTAGCCCTTGCTTTCCAAAAATAAAAAAAAGAAAAAAAGAAAGGGTAGGGGAAAATGTGGCTTTGCCTTATACTTCAGGACAGAAATGCAACCATTGTTTTCTCTCCCAAGATCCTTTTTTTTTATTATTATTTTTTTTAAATAATACTATTCTATCCATTTCATAAAAGAAACTCATTTTAAAATAGCACCGCTTTTGCATTAAGAACGTTTCTCCTTCATAAAACACCACCGCTACATTTTAAATAAAATAGCAGGTCATGCTCTCAGGAAACACACTGCAGCTTAAAGGGATCTTAAAAATGTTTCCAAGACACAGTTGGTTTTTTGAGGTAACAAAGGATGTTTTCTTTCAAAATTACAATTGCTGCCCACTTTCTGGTCAGCACTGTACCTGTCATTGTGTGCAAAATACAGAAAGTGGGTGCACGGAGTGCAAGCTACGGAAAACTGGATTTCCACTTTGAGCCTTCCTGGCATGCCTACCTGAAGTAATCACACCAACACATTCACACCTCTCTATACCAGACCAACAAACAGTTCTGAGCTTCAGACTGGGATGTGGAATGGAAAGGGTTGGACAAGAGAAGGGTTTCAGGTGCTCATCGTGCAGCAGCTCCCTGTGCCCAGATACGTGCTGAACATTTAATGGGGCAGACCCTGGCAAGCACATACACACTTGGCTGGAAATCACAGCCTATTCTTTTCTTTCCCGAGAAGAAACGGGACATTTCATTAACTAAAAGCAAGTCATTAAGAAAAAAAAAAAAGAAGAAGAAGAAAAAAAAGAAAGAAGAAATAGGAAATCCAAATATAATTTGATTCATTCTCAAATAGTGCTGCAATCACTCAGAGGCACTGCAAAATACTGGCACCAAATAAATGTTAAAATAAGAGACTTACCCTCTGCTGCCAGCTGGCTGCAAACCTCGTCTGCTGACGGCAGTGTCGGGAGCTGGTTGTGTCTTTGCACTCAGTGATGGTCAACCCACGTGCCCAGGGCAATTCGAGCTATTGTCACAGAGCTGCTCTTCCCTGTGAGCCTTCTTAATAAAATATTTCTCATTCGCATGTTAGATGCATCAAGTCCTCCAGCATTCGAAGCAGCAGCCCTTTTGCATTTCTCTATTTTGCCTGCCCTTTTTACTTGCAAAACCTTCCTCTGCAGACAAATCCTCTGCAGTTGTCCCCAGTCCACACAGTTTTGTGGGGGTCCTTGGATTCGACTCAAGGTGCACCAAGCTTGAAACTCCACTTCTGTTTACACCATTGAGGCCTTCCCTCTGACTTTTCTCACACATTTTCCTTCTCTATCCCACTGCTGCCCCACATTCCTTCTTTCCACAGTGCCAGGTTTTGTTGGCGTGGGGACAGTGCTTCGCATGTGTGGCACAGTTGGTGTGAGGGACGAAAAAGAGGTGGGAAACCTGAAGGAGATAAGTTTCTAGGAATTTTGACACACTTAGTGCCTTTGTGGCTAAGCCCAAATGAGCAATAAAACCTCAGACCTGGAGGCCTGTGGTGTGAGATGTAAAGATGCGGCCTACTCCAATGCAGGCCGCACGTCAGGCCCTGAGCTGCTCAGAACACAGTGGTCCAACTCACAGAGCTAGCAAGGCTGCCAGAGTCAGCTTACCTCGTTGGCAGAGCCCAAAGGAGCATGAAAACATTAATCAAAATAAAAATAAATTAGGCTGCTTTTAAATTAAACCCCCGCCATGTAGGAGTCCTCTTCAGCTTGGGTGAAACACGGGCTTGGGGAATGCCTGAGCTCATTGCAAGTGTGGATTGCGTTTTTGAAGCCACTGCAGAATCGTGCACTCAGAGTCTGGAGTTGATCTCTGTGGAAGGATGGAAAAAGGAAAGGGAAGCAATGCGTGTTATTAGCAAAGCCAATTTCCTGCGTGCCTGCAGATGGAACTGTCATAAACACACTGCAGCAAGGTAAATCTAGCCAATTTGCACCTATAATCATAGCAAAACACACCATGGGGAAAAATGCACCGTCAGCAAACTGACAGCATATATTGGCTTTGTGCAGAAATGGACTTGGGTTGTTCACATCCCTCTTCCTCACTTGGGAGTTTGCACAACTGCTGTGCAGCCTCAAGGCTCACTTGCTGGGGAATCTCACTGCAAAAATGAGGGGTTAACAGTCAGCATCTCCCTCCATCCTGCCCAGGCCAAGAGGATCGATAGAGATCGCTGTCACACAACTAGACTTACAGATGCTTCTTCCCAGATTTTTTCTTTTCTGTTTTTGAAAGGACTGGGTCAAAACTGGGTGCTCTAGTATTGATTTTCCACATGGGCACAATGTGAGGCACGAAGGGGTGAAGTGATTTGCTTAAGGCAGGAGATAAGTCAGCAGCAACATGGAGAACTGGATGTGCACCCTTGACTTCACCCTGGCATGACTGCCCACCTGACTGTGTGCCACCTCTTGCCCGAACTGCAGCATGTTTGTGTCCCAGCATCAGTAATTCTCTGTTTTTCTGCAGACTGAATTTCCACAGCAATGAACAGAAAGGAAAATATGTAAAGGAAGGGATACAGCATTTGCTACATGGGGATTCTGTATTAACTGGGAAGGGATTTGGAATTTATCAGATGCAGATAAGCATTCGAGGAACAGGGAAGGAGTTTTCATTAGCTGGTGATATGTATTTCCATGAGGCAGAATTTTTTTCCCTTCCAATCAGCAAATCATACCTTTGCAGCAGGATTAACTGATGCCTTTAATGATAATATAAGAAGATTATATTTTCCCGTTCTCTTCACAATTCAAAGCTCTTAAATACAGAGAACCAACCTTCTTGAAAGATCACTATGGAATTACCACTCTCCTCACATAAAAAGCCAGAGAGGCCATCAGAGTGGAGCAAGGCTATTTGCCTTAAATATATTCTCACAGTAGCTCAGCGAGAGAAAATAGCAGCAGCAGATGAACCCTTCAGATCACATCTCTGCTGAGGGCCTGTCAATTGCCATATGTCCTGATCCAGTGTCAGTGCTCAAGAGATTAACAGATGCTCCTGGCCTTCTGATGCAGACCTAAGAGATGACTCTGTCCAAACGCTGAGCTGCACTGCCCTTTTGGGTGATGCTTCGAGGCCATCTGAGCTGCACTGGTCATGGGAATTGGCAAGCAGGGGAAAACTAGTCTGCATTACCCAAGCTCTGTGCCTTGCAGCTTCTTTCTGCTACAGGTTCATAGCTTTAAGCACTTCTGTCCCTGTGCCTTTGGAAGGCTGATGGGCAGTATTGTTGCTTTTGTATCTGTACAACTTCAGACTTCATGGAAATTCAGTAAATAGAACGTGAGGAAGAGCTTTCCTGAGTAGAAAGTACACAGATGCTGAAAAACAAAATAGAAGCTGATTGCATTTTGATGTTTACTATTTGCACACTGCCCAGTGTTCACAGTGTTTTGCAGGCATGCACATGGACAGGATGTGGTGCTCAGGGACATGATTTAGCAGTGGGTTTTTAGGGTTAGGGTAGTATGGTTAGGTTGAGGTTGGACTTGATGATCTTGAAGGTCTTCTCCAACCTGAGCAATTCTATGATTCTATGACATTGCTGGAGTCCTGAAAGACAATGGCAAATCAAGATATAAAGAAAAAAAGGGTTATATTTCCCCTTCTTTGCACACCCATTGATCTGAGGGCTGATTTCACTGCCTCTCTGAGCGCTGTGATGACAGAGATGTAACTTTACTCTGACAAATGTATGACACTGGCCACTCTCAGAGTTTCCTTGGAACAATGAGTAAAAAAATAATTGTTTCTACCAGAGCATCTGGAATAAGCCCAAGCTTAGCAAAGAGTGCCATTTCTGGGAAGCCAGGCTGGTTTTTTTGCCTTCCTATCATCCATCTTCCCTTGTTGCTGTACCTACACTCATGTGTTTCTGCTGCGGGAATGAATAAAAATCCTAGGTTGAGCTGTTATTAGCGTGTGTAATGCAAGTCAAGCTGCTTTGAATGTCCTCTTGTTGGGTATTAATGCAGCACGCCATTTGTTACACAAGTATTTTGCTGTGGCAGACAGAAAGTGACATTTATGGCCCTATCATGAGAATGAATTTCACCATCCATTAAAATGATGTACAGGTAAACACTCCATTCATTCTAAATCTGTGAGCTTTGGTTCTTTCTGTGCTCTGGTAGATGAGTCCGTCAATACAGCTACTATTAGCCAAACTATTTGCTGGGAAGTGAGAACTGATGAAAAATGTTAGAGGGCTGTAATTAAAGGGATTGTAACTTGAGGGGAGAGAACAAGAATTAAAGTTATTAGTGAACTCTCCTTATATAGATCTGCATGTGCGCAGCAGCTGCAAGGCATCTGCAGAGCTCTGCTGCTGGAAGAGCCATGTCTCATTCAGCAACAAGGAAACACTGCTCCCTGCTCAGCCATTTACTAGAACAGAACCCAGAACCAGCAGATCTACCAAATATTTATTAAAAGCCCAGCAATGTATGGAAAAGCTGTAAATCCAGCAGCACTATGGCTTTATAGATGCCTCAGTGGGTACAGCCACCAAAAGAAGACAAGGCAGTGTCAGCTACTGACACCAGCTCCTCAGCTGATAGCTGGAGTGATTGCACAGTAGGGCAGACTGATGTTAATTAGCCACCATGTCCCACCCAGGAGGTGACTACAGCTGGGTTAAGTGCAGAGCACAATGCATTTTGATGCCTCAGGATCCTCGGCTATGGAGGGTATTGCGTCAATGTAAATTTTCTTAAGACTGGCTCTGGGAAATGTACAAGGTAGAAAGAATGCATGCTATAAATGTAAGCCACATCATTTGGAAAATGAAGTACAGTTGTTTATCCACTGTAATTGTAGAAATTAAGGTAATAACAATTACAATTAAGTGACTCATATGTACTACTGTGCAATTAATTTAGACTTAGAGGGGAATGTTATTGTGTATTAAATAAAAGCCAAATGATGATATATCAAGTTGTCTCTGTGATTCAGTTGGTTGCATTGCTCATCTGGACCCAGTGCCAGGCCATCTGCAGTGCAACGTGACATTCAGGGAACCTGTATGTAGGGAAGAGATCACTGATGGAGTTCCTTTGATGGAACATTACACCGTGTCTCTGTCGACCTCTGGTGTATTTTGCAAAGTAAAGTTTTTCACCCAATCTTTCTTGGACAACAGCTAGACATCAGCAGGTCTCAAATTCCCGTAAATACACTTCCCATAATCAGCCAGTACCCAGTTAACATCCAGTAAGTGCCTGACAGAATCTAAATGGAATCTTAATTTGGAAAGCGTGGTTGAAATGCACTGGAAGTGGTTCCCCTGTCCTGGCCATCCTGCAGAAGCAGGAGCAGCTTGTCTGACTTTGAGAAACTTGAAAAGCTACGATTCACTTTCAGGGTGGATCTATTTAATTCATTCTCCTCTTTCTTTTCAATTACAGCCACTTCCCTGAGGAAAGGAAGCTGAAGAGAACCTGTTAGCTGCGGCTGAAATGAGGAATCAGCAACATGCTAGAAAAGGGCATTTCCTTAACACTGTGGTAGGAAAAATTTGCTAAAACCGCACGGCTCTTGTTAGATCAAGCATAAGAATTATTTTCTGCGTAGTCCTCGCTCTCCTGCCTAATTTCTGCTCACATTCAGTTTGACATGTATGTCTTCAGCTGCTTTAGTAGCAGCCAAGCTTTTCCTTTGATCTTTCTATTAGCGGGGATCCTTGGAACAGGATCTTTCATTAAAAAGCCCTACCTGGCACAGGTCCTGTCTCTCAGAGTGCGTAAAACCAAATAGGAAGGAGAAAGTGCAACCAGAGGGCAATCGTAACCTCTTTCCATCATAGCCCCCTGCCCTCCAGACACAGTCAGTTAAGGATACCTTGACTCACAGGTGCCATCTTGGTCTTTCAGAGGTCACAAAGGGTTCTTTTCCTGTCTATTTGTGCGAGCATACCTGTGTGTTTTGTTGTTTTCAAGCCAGTACGACTGACCTAGAAAAATGTTGCATTTCTTCATGAATTTTCACTGCCTCTTCCCAGTTTTGACCTGATCGAGACACATCACACAACTCAGACCCTTCTGCAGCACTTTGTGGCTTTGACTGCTGCTCAGAGCCCTCATTTCAGATGGGTAGGGAAGGGAGGAGGGAGGACCTGCTGCAGAAATGATTACCTGGAAGAATGTGGCTCCTGCAGCATGGCTACGAAGGGGAAGGAATGCCAGCTGTGTGGATGCAGTGATATTCCTACCTAGCAGGCTTCTCAGAGCTCTTCCTTAGGCTGCCACAGACCTTTAATAAAAGGGAATGCAAAAATGTTGGTGAAGCAAGAGCTGCCAGCACTCCAGGAGTGTGGCACTGAGCTCCCGACCCAGGAACTGCCCTTCCCAGAGCAGTGTGTTGCAGCAGCACAGGGGCTGATGCAAAAGTGAACCTGGACCAGCCACTTCCAAACTCCGTTTGTCCCAGATATTTCATCCCAATGTTAGCACTCTTTCTTGACACTAGAAAGAAGAGAACACCTGCTCTGGTTGGTATTTAAAATTCGGGGTTTCCCCATCTCATTTTGGACAGGTCACATGGAATGGAAATGCACACAACCTGTTATTTTAGTGCTTCCACACTCCAAACCAGACGAGCTACCAAAACCCCACGAAACAGAGTAACGTGGCCTAAACAGATCTGCAGAACATATTGAACTCTTTGCTAAACGTCCATCGTGGCTCCTGGAATTGGCTTCAATGCACAGTTTCAGCAGTGAGGGTGTTCTCACCCCAAGCTGTCTGGATGCCCCGCCAGCTCGCAGATGTGTCTCTGAAATGCGGGCACTGTGAGAGCTGCAGCTGTTTGCTGCTGGCGGAGTTGTTTCCAGGCAGCTGTGCTCAACCTATTGTCTGTTGCAGACAAGGGAGGCTTGCAAAATGTGTTTCAGTTTCCCCCAGACACAGTGGATATATCTGTGCTACGTTTTTAGCAGATTGTGGTGGGCACAAGATAATTTAAGGTCGGTCCAGGCTTCAGAGTAAAACTATGAGAAAGAGTCATCTCTTCTTTGTGATACAGAAGCACTCAAACCCATTCAGAAAATGGCTGCAAGTAAGAAGGAGACAGTGTCAGCTACACAAAGATGCAGAGGTAACAAGCCAAGCCTGAACACTGGGCATTTACTCTTCATTCAGGAGATGAGTGTTCAACACTTCCCAGTCCACTTCTGCAGCAGTCTGGCATCCCTCGAGCAGGGAGGGATGTCAGCAGAAACCATGCCCTGGCTGAAGGGCAGGAGAAAAGCTGTGGCCTCCGTGGTGCCTGAATTGCAGTGATGTGACATAACGCAAGTTCATCATGAATTAATTCGGTGCTGCTGAGTGCTCCAAGATTCCCACATAAAAGGCACCAAACAAATCCAAAGCATTGTTATTAACAATATGTTCAGTCTTTTTACAAATTAATTATTCTGTGATATTTCCTTAATGAGAAATATTATCTAATGAAGCCAACACGCTGCATCAAACAGGCATATACGACTCAGCAGCTAATCCAATGAGAGAGAGTGATAGGAAAATGTCTTTAGGGTTTAACAGGGGAATAACAAACAAACAGGCAATCACATATGTTTCATTTCGTTTAATATCTGGGATCTGCCTGTGAATAAACATTTCGTATCGCACCTTTTGATGGCTGCCACAACACAATTTCAAAGAGATCGCTCCTTCTTCACAAGGAAGTGCAAGTTGTTCCTCTGTGGGAAGAAAGAGATGAAAGGCAGCTTTGCAATGTAGTTCCAGCACAGCCCCAGACCTTTTGAACCATTAGGATTTATATGTCATTAAATAATTAACTCACTGATGCATGAGAGAAAGTAACGCATCTCTCAGTAAAAGACCTCAATTAATTGCTTTCTTTTCTGCAGACACTGAGTCTTCATGATGAGATATAAATGAGGTGAACTTTATTTCTGATAAATGTGGTCATAAAAAAGGGTGGAAAATGACTTGTTCAGAGAAGACTTTTGTTTGCTGGAATGTTATTTATTTATTTATTTTTTGTATGCGAGTGTTAGGGTGACTATGGTTTAAATTAACCAACATAATCAGAAGGCAAAAAAAATACTAAGAGCTTTGCCCTTGTGCTACTCCATTTGCTTTGTACTCTTCTTTCTCCTTATGAATTCCAGGGACAGTAAGAGCTGTTTCAAAACACCTCTGCACCACAGATTTTTAATTAATTTATCTGCTGCCTTTCATCATTCAGTATTCACAAGCTGGTATACACAGGTCTTCCACTTCTTTCAGGATCATCCTGTAATCAAACAGGATATAATTTCTGATAGTGAAAACTTCTCGGTGCTTTACTGAATCCCACTAGTTTTCACAGGGTGGGTTTGATCCCACAGAGACCAGGGGTAGGAACTGGAAGGGTCAAGTCTTTGACTCCATCCCTAGGGCATCCCACTATGCTGAACTCAGCGGTTGTACAAGTCCTAGAGCAGTGGCTTAAGGCAACAGCCCCAACTCTGACCGGTTTCCTTACCAGTCCAGGCCCAGCTGCAGGACCAAGCAAACGGGACATTCAGCTGAATTTTGTGTCAGGCTCATTCCTGTTCTTCCAGCCTCTTTCAGGTTTGGTGACAGAGGAGAGTAGGGAAACTGGTGGAATATTCGCTAATTTAAGTCTCTGGTCCGAGGTCTTTAGATAGAAGGGAACAATTCAGGATTTAACAGATACAGAAATGAAGTGACTTAAAATAATCTGTTTTCAGCCATATAGTTGGTGTGCCAGTGACCATGGCCTTACCTCAGCCCCTGCTGAGATAACCTGCACTTAACCCCAAGGAAGATTAGCATCACATCATCCAGATGTTGCTATTTTTAGTCAGGTTACAGATTCATTATTTAAGAAGTTACCAAAAAAAAAAAAAAAAGGACTAATCTGGTGCCATCTGCTCAGGATGAGGTGTGAAGAATTCTGCCAGCATCTTATGTTCACCCCTGTCCACCCCGCTCACACGGGCATCCATCCCCACTTAATTTCACGCTGTTGCATGCACTGCTGTTGTCTATGAACTGGCACCTGAAGGCTGGAGAGAAACTCTCTTCTCTCTTCAGCAGATGGCACAGCCTCTGCCAGCAGGAGATGGGCTGTGCAGAGTGCCATGTTTGCAGCAGTTCCCTGCTGGGAGGGCTGGCCACTGCGGGCTGCCTGGGAAACTGGAGCTGTCCTCACTGGTAAAGCTGTTCTTCCCTCACCACGGCCACACTACTCCCACTCAGCTAGCACGCAGCACTGTCATATCGGGAATAATAAAAACACACCACAACTATTGTGAGTCATTGCTCACTTTCCGTAGTCTCTTTCTGTGGTAACCCTATCTACCTGCAAAGACACAAATCCCCTCAGTCATGGCAGTGAAAGAAAAGGGTGCATCTAACAGGCTCCTAATTGGGTGGCATTGACAGGCAGTTGAGGTTCTCCCTGCTGGAGGCTTTGGAAACCAAAAGGAATGGACTCTCCATGCAGCCCATGACATCAGCTGTGGTCTTCACGTACACAGCCTGGAATGAGCTTCATTAATGTTTTCCTTGGTATAATCTATCATCCCTTCAACAATGCATTTCTGACAGTTAATTAGACTCCACGCAGTGGAATAAGTAATGCCGTGTTTGGAATTACAATCCACTACTGAACAACAGATCATACGAGGTGTATCACCAGCCAGGGCTGTTGGACATCTTAAGTTGTTTTTATTCCAAGAGCCTGGTAAACTGTGTTTGGTAAACAGTTCTGCAGCATATTTGCAAATGGCTTCATTACAAAGAGGAGTCAGGAATTAGAGGCCACCTGTTCATTAGCAAAACCAAAACAAAAAAACTAAATACATAAGGAAACTCAGTCCCTCTGAAGGAAGATGAAACTCAAGTGCCATTAGCTGCCCTGGCTCACTCGGTTTATCAGAGATTAAATCCTTGTCCAGCTGATGCTCGTGGCAAAGTTCCTGCTGGTTTCAGTGGTGCCAGGAGTTGACATGGGAAGTTTGTTGCACCAACTGGACTGCAAGAGAGACACAGAATGCTGCAGCAGTCACCTGCTTCATCTGGCTGACCTGAGGCATCTGCTTTCTGGAAAGGTGCTGGTACTTCCTGGGTGTGCAGAAGAAAAACCAGGAATAGGAGTGTGAATTTCAAGCACAACTGTGATAAAAATTGAGCACATTTAATAACATCCATAATAACGATGTTCAATTAATAATATTAGAGACTTGGCTAGAGTTTCAAGCGTCAAGCCAGGAGAATTTTTGTGACACCCAGTAAGAAAAGCAACATGAAAAGGGAGGGCAGCCCTGGCCCTGTGATGAATGATATGAGGCAGGAGGCAGGAGAGATGTTCTCTGTGATAACCTGTTTGCTTGCTTCAGACATGCAACAGTGCTGCTACCTGGAGGCCCCTGAGCACAAGCACACTGTCTTTACAGCTCACAATCTGATGAAGTGTGACATGCAGAATACCAAGTCTAAGCAGAGCTAGGCTACCACTTTCCACACCTCACATCATTTCCTTCTGTCCTTCTATTCTTAACTGTTTTTTAATTTACTGCTTATTGAAGGAGCATTTGAAAGATGCTCCCAGACCTCTCTGGAAGCAAACCATGAGCTGACCACGACCACAAATCCCTGCTGAGATGCATCAAATCTTTGCTGTGTGCACAGATCGTGACTATTGCTTACAAAGCTACAGAGAGCTTTGGTGCTCAGTCCTGTCCTGCTGTTAAAGGATGGTTTGAGAGCTGCCTGGCCCATGGTCTGCTGAGCAATCCGCTGAGAAACTGTGTTGTGTTGGCAACTGGGTAAAAATCACAGCTTGTTAAAGGAAAATGAACAAAGCAAAAAAGGTCACGTGTTAATACGATCGTTTGTTTGCTGTGACAGATGCAGTGACAAAATCTCATCTCTCCTTACTCTGAATTGCTATCACCAGAAAGCCACAAGGAAGCAGGGTTCTGCATTTGCATTCATTTCATTTTTTATGCATTAAAAAAAATTCTCACAAGATATATTTGTGATAAAGGAATGTGTCACAGAGGCTGACACAGACTACCTGTATAAGCTGAGATATTCTGGAAAAATTAAATGAGAGTGTACCTTCAACTTCACTGCTTTCTTAAATTCTGTTATGCTCAGCTTCTAGACACCATTAGAACAATCCACGCTGTAGTGAGAGCAGCTGAGAAAAATGCAATCAGAAATAGAGCAGAGGATTAGATACACAGATCTCAGCGCTCCTGACAGTTACTCATTGATTATTTGAGGCACAAATTGTATTGATCATGGTAATGAAAATGCTCAGTGACATGCTCTGGAGGGACAGGCAAGCTTTCCAAGGCAGCATCTGTATGTCTGAGTCGTATTTGCAAAGCACTGTTGGAACTCACACAGTGGTGAACTGATACTCCTGAATACCCCAGTTCACCTGGACCACTAACAAATGCTTCATCACACAGAGCTGTGCATTTCACACGTGGAAATGAGGCAGAGGAAGACTTGCTTTGTCCAAGAGCATACACCACGGATGCCTCTGGCAGAGTCAAAACTGATCTTAGATGTTACAATAGATTTTACAAACAGAATTTGTATTTTACAGCTCCCTTGCCAAGGCCTGCTACAATAAAAGCATCCTTCATCATTGCAGAATGCCTCTGATCTCATTGTTTTCGTGCTGGGGGAAACTGATTTTCCAGTGTCACCTTTTGTCAACAGTGAATTGATGAGAGGCTGATACTGGAACAGTTGTGAACTTCTTTTGCCAATCCCTACTGCATCTCCTGGGAAAATTGGTTGGCAGTTTTTCATAGGGATATTCTGAGGACAGAGGTTCAAAGGACTGTAAGGTACTCAGGTACAACTGCATGAGGTTATGAGATAGCAAATGAATGGCAAAGCATAACTGGAATTCTGCAGCAAATATTACCTATCACTGTATTTGTGTGCTTCTGTGCTGAGATCAAAGTTATTTCACCTTTCTCTTCAAGTCCCAGCTCTTGAAAACATATGAATTTCAGTTTTCCATTTCTAACCGTCATCATGGCAGAAAGAAATAAAGAAAGGGTTTTTTAGCATCTCCAACGACATTTCAAGCAAGAGAGAAGAAGGACCTGTAGCACTGACTGCACAGTACCAGAGTTCTCCTCACCATAAGCTTCCACAGCATTAGTGCAGACTGGAAATGCCGTGCCAGGCAGAGATACAGCTGTGGTTCTGTACAGATTCTTTTTGTGTGATAAATATAGAGCTTCCCTCATAATTGCCACACAATCTTGATCTGCCCGCGGTGATGAATGATTAANGGAAATGAGGCAGAGGAAGACTTGCTTTGTCCAAGAGCATACACCACGGATGCCTCTGGCAGAGTCAAAACTGATCTTAGATGTTACAATAGATTTTACAAACAGAATTTGTATTTTACAGCTCCCTTGCCAAGGCCTGCTACAATAAAAGCATCCTTCATCATTGCAGAATGCCTCTGATCTCATTGTTTTCGTGCTGGGGGAAACTGATTTTCCAGTGTCACCTTTTGTCAACAGTGAATTGATGAGAGGCTGATACTGGAACAGTTGTGAACTTCTTTTGCCAATCCCTACTGCATCTCCTGGGAAAATTGGTTGGCAGTTTTTCATAGGGATATTCTGAGGACAGAGGTTCAAAGGACTGTAAGGTACTCAGGTACAACTGCATGAGGTTATGAGATAGCAAATGAATGGCAAAGCATAACTGGAATTCTGCAGCAAATATTACCTATCACTGTATTTGTGTGCTTCTGTGCTGAGATCAAAGTTATTTCACCTTTCTCTTCAAGTCCCAGCTCTTGAAAACATATGAATTTCAGTTTTCCATTTCTAACCGTCATCATGGCAGAAAGAAATAAAGAAAGGGTTTTTTAGCATCTCCAACGACATTTCAAGCAAGAGAGAAGAAGGACCTGTAGCACTGACTGCACAGTACCAGAGTTCTCCTCACCATAAGCTTCCACAGCATTAGTGCAGACTGGAAATGCCGTGCCAGGCAGAGATACAGCTGTGGTTCTGTACAGATTCTTTTTGTGTGATAAATATAGAGCTTCCCTCATAATTGCCACACAATCTTGATCTGCCCGCGGTGATGGATGATTAAAAAAAAAAAAAAAAGCTGTTTAATTTAATTAGAGTCCATTTGAAAGCCTACTAGCACGAAATAATTTGGTATATAGAAATAACCCTCAACAGTTACAGGCACCGTTTCATTGTGTCTTATCTCAGGATAACAGCGACTGTTACATTTCCAACCTTAAACTGTATAAATAGTGTGACTGGAGATTGCCCAGGGAACACGTAACATGATGTCAGAATATGACCCCTTCTTCAGCTCCTGTTCTCTACCAGGCAAATGCTGCTGGCGTGACATCAGCCTGTGAGGACACTGATGGCTGATTCACACCCCTCCCCCAGTGCCAGATATGTTCTCCCCAAAGGTCAGTGCTTCTTTTTCCCTGTGTCGAAGAGCACTGCTGGCACCAGGGGGGCAATGCAGGATGAAGAATACCCAACACGCCGTTGTGCTGTATAACCCTAAAGACATTTTTGATTCATTACAGAGCAGTTCATTACTGGAGGTACGAAAACATAGTGCTGAATCGAAAGTCTATAGACGAGCTGGCAAAGAAAAGAATGCTCCTTGTTTTTCTTTTTTTCTTTTGGGACAAAATCTTGATGGGAAAATGCTTCACCCAATTTCCTATGCCTCCTGTTTGCTTGCTTACTGCCTGGCTTATTTCTAATGAAAACTGAAAACCCTGAAGAGAACAAAGTTGCTGCAAACCAATCTATTATCTGCTGTTTAAAAATGAGCTTTCCTTTGTTTCCACCAACAGATTTGGCTTCCACTGCCATTTTCACATTCTGGGAAGCAGGGAAACAAATGCTATCCCCATACACTCTTCTACTGCTTTGGCATTTTCTCTTGCAGAAGGAATCAGTACGAAAGAAAACACAGCCCTTCTTTGCAGATAAGAGGGAGCCAGCTGATTATCTAGGATGATCTCTTGTATATCACAAGCATTATATTTACCGTGCCATACCTCCACCGAGTACAGTAATTTCAGCTAAATTGAAGCATTCTGGGCTCTTCTGGCTAAACGGTGCTTTGCCACGGGAAAAGGATTTGCAGATTTTTTCATTTTACTTCTGGTAATCTGAAGATAGGCAACACCCTCCCACACTCCTTACCTTTGAAAAGAAGAAAAACCTGCTTTTGTATGACACCAGAACTAAAGATATAGAAACTCGCTTTCATGTGTGGGGATGTGAGAGACTATTTATGTACGTGCACATCAGCGAAAGCTATAGGAACCTTCTGAACTAGGAGTTGGAGATACATGAGACTAAAACTATGAGAAGAGCTTTTGTGGACATTTCTGTATATGAATATGTGTGAGAAAGACACAGTGCCTAACCCTGTGCAACATCACCTGTGAGCTCGAGGGGAGGACAAGAGGGGCTACATCTATAGAGAATGACTTGTGTGCTGAAGGAGCTAAAAGTGTAGAACTTGATGTCATCTGACTGATGTGGGCATTAATGGCCTCTGAGGCAAGTGACTCGTTCCCCAGAACAGAGACTCCAACACATCATCTCCAGCCACAGGGGTTATTTCACAGCATACCTGGGATGAGGCACATCAAGTGCTGCAGTGGATCCACTGTCTTGCAGGATATAGCTCCTGGGTTAAAAAGAGAGGCGTCAGATTCATGCACTTGTATTCATACATGGAAAAAAAAATCCTAAACCAAAATGAAAATGGTATTAACATCCGCAGAGCAGCCTGGGGTGACAGGATGGGTTTGTTTTCCACTCTAAATTTGCAGTGATTCAAACCCTCTCCCAAGGAAATGGTTCAGAAAATGTGTGGGACAGTGCAACACTGACCTTTGCTGTGCTGTTTCTCTTTTGTTTTCCAAGATCCCAGAGGTCGCATTCGATCAGATCACTACTGGTAGAGCCTACCTCACTGAGCAGCACCGATGCGGCACAGCTCATATGAGATGTGCCACGAGGGCTGAAATAGGGCAGCAGATCTGGCTAACGGGCACTGCTCAGCCCACCTCTCCTCTCCCAGTCCTTCCTATCACTTTCCCAGGCCCTTTGAACCAGAGGCTCCGTTGCAGTTGCAACACTTCTACATAGAGCCTGCAATCGTGACTTATCTCTCCCCACCTCCTGTCAAGTTCCATCTACATAAACCTGTATTTGTCTCTGATGATAGCCCAGTTTTCTCTCTTTATTTATCTACCTGTCGACTCATTTTACAATCTCTCTCTGGACAGCCACAGAGCAAGAGACAGAACCAGATGCTATGGCGTGCTCTGAATGCCAACTAGCTTGGTGGAGTGCACACAGTGGAAAGGTCCTTTTGTAAACAAGTGTTGTGATCAGAGAGCCGATACTTGCTGATATTTTCAATATTAATAATCTCCCAGCTGCCTCGCTCCATTTGCTCCCTACCTGCTTACCTATCCTTAGTTCACTGTGAGGCAGAGTTTAAAATAATTGAGCCAGGGGAAGGGAAGGAAAAAGGAAAGGAAAAAGGAAAAAGGAAGGAGAAAGGAAAAAGGAAAAAGGAAAAAGGAAAAAGGAAAAAGGAAAAAGGAAAAAAGGAAAAAGGAAAAAGGAAAAAGGAAAAAGAAAAAAGGAAAAATGAAAAAGGAAAAAAAGAAGAGTCTTTTAAAACAGTGATTCACAAGAAGAATAAACCATATTTATGTTGGACAGAAAGCATCAGATTTGGAAAAAATCACTGTAATTTTATGTATGATATCTGGCACAGGCCAAGAGGGCTCTGAAGATGTGTACACACATGCTTGCAAAAACAATGCATATTCATATCTCCACTCCTACAAAATCCATATATTTCATGCTCATGTTCCATGTGCATTCACACCTCCCTTCCTAGGTGAGTAGATTTGAGGAAGAGCGTGCTTCATCAAGAAACATGGCAGATAACCACTACAAAAAAAATGCACCTGCAAGGTACTCCCAGATGTAGACATGTAGTTGGCTATTTGCTGTGATTTGTTTGTCAGTGGAAGAGCAGCGGGGATAAGGAATGCCAAGAGAGAAACTTAGCAGAGGCAGAAATAGCACCAGTAGCAAAACTCTGAAAGACAGCGAAGGGAGAATATTTGGGCTGAGTGTTGGCTGAGGCAGAGCTGGAGATGCAAGGAAAAGAGATTTTCTGTTGTTGGACTCCTGCTGTGCTCTGTGAAGCGGGATGTGGTTCATCCTTAATCAATCAACAGGATCTGATTGTGATGGCATCAGAGACCCCGGATTCGATTGCCAGTGTCTCCTCTTAATACATGTCCTTTTGCTCAAGGAGAAAGCTTTAATAAAAGCTGGTTATAAGTTATGCATACACTAGGAAAATGTCATCTGTCACTGAAATGCAGTCAGTACTGGCATGACAAGCAGTAGACCTTACAGCAGCACACTGCCAGACAATCGAGCGATTCGTTGGAGACTGTAAAACATACCACATCTGTCTGAAACTGCAGGAGTGATTTAAACTGAGCGGAAGGAATCCAAGCAGACTGCAGCACATGCGCTGAGCCACCTCCTAACGGAGAGCCCTGCACTCTGCTGCCTGCCAGCCACAGCAAAGCCAGCTCCCAAGCACGAGCTGCCTCCAGCAAGCAGAGCACCTGCTAGCAGAAAACCACGGTGCTCAGCTGGGGTGTCCCTCGGCACAGTGCTTGCTGCTGAGCCCCAGGGTTTGCTGGGTGCACATGGCCACACTTCAGCTGCAAAGTCCCAGCTTGCACTTTGCAGAACTGCATAGCAGGAGCTATTGAGGCAAACACACGACGTCTCCATGCTCTGAGCTGCTCTGCAGCAAGGCTCTCTGTAAGTAACATGGTACATTTACATGTACTCTGATTTAGGATGCTGCTGACAATTTGGTGCGGTCAAGGTTGTTGGAAATGAGGTCCATTTTTGATCCTTCAGAGCCTGACAATGCCACAGAGATAGGATTATACTGACTTGGCAGCAACAGTGAAAATCTATCACTACAAATATTTTGCTTTCCTTCTTTTTGGTATTTAAGGGCCTTCTAAACTCAAAGGTCACAGAAAATTGCTGAGAGGAATCACAATCAAAGGAATATTTCCAAAGGGGAGAATCTTGCTGTAAGAAGCACGTGTGTGGACTGACAAGAAATCCCACCCCTTGGCTTCACATCATCCTGGGACCATGCTACGTGCTGGCTGGAAAAGCAAACTCCATTTTCAGATCCTACTTTAGTGGCTGCATTTCCTACGGTAATCCACCATGAATTTCAGGTCATCTAAATGCCTGTTTTATCACCACATCTCTAATATATGCAAAGCACAGCGATTTTATCTCTTGCTGGAATGCAGCACTGCGTTGCTAGAATCGCACTTTCGAAGCCTGCTTACATAGGTTAGGATTTCACTTCCTTCCTTCCTTCCTTCCTTCCCTGCACAAATGAATATCAGCATTTGAATGCAGTAGGTGTAACGTCAGGACATGAGGGCTAAGATTTTAATTCCTGATACATGAGGCCATGTGCATCCCAGAAAGCCAAGCAAAAGCTCTTCCTCTTCTTGTCTTAGATAGAAGACCACAGACAGGCAGGCACCAGGGATGCGATTTGCACCATCAGTCCCTCAGCACTGAGGGGGTCACAGAGTGACATTTAATGGTGAAAAATCTTCCAGTGCTGATGGACAGGGAGGGAAGAGAGGCGCAGCATGAGATCCAAACATCTGCTCACTGCTCATCTTCACCCACGCTGTGCTCACAGGTCGGACCCCATGGAGGGAGGCAAGGGGAGGATGCCATCTCCAGGGACTGAAAAATTGATAAATCTGCAGGATTGTAGAGACAGAGCTGGTTTCTCCCTGGCCCTCACAGCGCTCCCTCTGCAGGTGAAAGAGGAGCTACACTCTTTCAACATCGCTTTTTTCATGCAAAGAAAACACTGCACAAATCCCAGCTTGACCAAGTGCACAGAGACAGGTGTAGTGGGAGGAAAACAGGAGTCTGCAGCCCCATGCATGCCCACCTCTCACCACGGCATGTGCTCACCGTTCTGCACAGTGCAGGTGCCACCCAAACCCCCCATCTCATCACCTCACAGCTGCTCCTGCCATGAAGATGTGAGAACCTGAGAACGCATGAATGTATGAAGCAGTGGAGCAGGGCGTCTCTTCTGTGATAAATACAGGTCAACTATTGCATAATTAAGCTGTGGAATTCAGTGCTAGATAAAATAGAGACCAGGAGGATTTCAAAAGAACTAATATGAATACTGAGCTCAGCCACAGCTGCTATAAAAGATAAAGGAAAGTATTAGAGGAAAGATTCACAGCCACTCAGGCAGGACAGAGGTTAGCCAGACCCTCTGGATTGACTCATGTAACACTACTTCTGCCTCTGGTTGCTGCTGTGCCCACTCCATCCCCAGCTCTTCTGCTGGGTGATGCTAACGAGGAGCCTGATTACTATTCAAGGACCAGTTGTGCCAATTAGGTGCTGGCACACACTGGGCTGGGGCCAAGCTCACACTGTTTCTCTGGCCGTCAAGTGCCTCGTGGTCATGTAATGGAGCACAGTCATGGTATCATCTCCAACAAGGGGAGCAGAGGACATGCCCCAAAGCTAAGGCAGCAAGCTGGTGCAGAAGGCCAGGGGATGCAGCTCTGCCCCGTGTGATTGAGGCTGGATTCCTGGCAGGCTATAAGGGATTGATCCATCCATTACAGCACGGCTGGCCTGTGCTCGGTCACCAGGTGCATCCTTGGAGATCAACAGAGGAACAGGTGCTTGTGTCTGTGCTGTTCTATGGGGCACTGCTGAGCACTGCCAAGCCCTGGTCAGGCTCTGAAGAGCAAAGGGAGGCTGAAAGATGAAATCTCTTTGCAGTTCACAGAGCAGGAGCATAGCAGGAGTCAGGAAGGCAGGTTGGTAAGCATATTTTCTGACCATCCAGGCTGCTTCTGGCAGGGGTATGGATGACTCTGGACAATCAGGTAGCCACCATCTGCTTAGGAACTTGGGCAGAGGTGTGTTTCCCACAGCCAACTGGAGGTAAAGCTTTCCAGATCTGCCAGGTAGTGCTGGCTGGAGCAGGGCATGAAAGGAAGAGGGGCAGAAGATAGAGTTTTTCCAAGGAGGTATAAATTATAGCTGACAAATATTTAAGAAGGAGACCCCATTCTGCAGGGTGGGCACTGAGGACTCTCGGCTTTTTTTCTTCTCAGCCCTCTGCAGTCACAGGAGCGTGTCAAGGAATGGCAAAGAGCAGCAGCAAAACCTTCAAGAGGCAAGTGAGAGTATCTTTGCATGCAGATGTGCCAGGACCAGAAGATGTTGCTGGATGGAAATACAGCTATTTCCTCACTCATCAACGTCAAACGGAATGAATATCAGACACAGAGATCTGAGCACATTACTCCTTCCTTCCTCACTCCAAACTGGAGTGTGACACCTGTCTCTGACCTTTTTGCACCATTTCCCATCTTGTCTTCAAGCAAAGTTGACCTCATACATTTGGGTATGTGTGTATGTGGAATGCTGACAATCAAACTACTTCTTCTGCATTAAACTTACATGAGTCAAACCACAGGGACAACAAAATGATGTGCTCAGTCAGGACTAAGCTCTGCTTACAGCTGTGTTGTCAACCATGGGGCTTAGTCCACGGTCACAGCATCACAACAACAGAAAGACATGGTAAATTATCTCCTTGCAGTGTAAATCACAAACGGTGCTCCTTTCCCAGTGCCAAACAGTGTTAAGCAAGATTTCAGGCTGAATTGTTTTGCTCAGTACCTCCTCCAACATTCTGAAGTCTATAGGAGAAAGAGCTATTTCAAATTTGAAGAGAGCATGAGGTGGTACTCTCACTAGTCATCTGCCTTGTGTCACAGGACAGCTTACTGCTGAGAGGGGGTGATGTGTTCAGTGGGAACAAGGAGAGAAAACAAATTGCATTTGCTTGAAGGCCAAAAGTGGCAGGAGATATGGCTGCTCCTCTGCTCCAGCAAGAGCTGAGGCATTAATATAGACCTGAGCTGCTTGGATTCTCTGCCTGGCTCTGGTCTGTATGGAAATACTGGGAGAAAGAATTATAAAAAAATAATGGGGAAGCAAAGAAACAAGACCAAAGTCTTGTAATGATGAAATATAATGACTCGTAATGAAGAAGAAGCAGAAGTGAACAACAACAACAACAAAATCAATTCTCGTGAAGCAAAAATAAGAGAGAGGAAGGATAAGAGAAGATGGGAGCAAGGGAGAAGAGAAAGGAAGCAGCAGTAGGAAATGACTTTCAACATTTCCACCTAGCATTTTGAACCCAAAAAGCAATTACTGCCAAGCTGGCATTGCCTTTCTGCACATTAATTCCCTATTATTAATAAAATTAATGAGTTTAACAAACCCCTCATCCTCATAAAGTTGTGCTCTTCAGTATTTGTGTTAATAATCCGCAAGGGACTCCGACTCCAAAGCTCAGTACCATGTCCTGATTTTTTTTTTAATTGTTTAAAAAAGAAAAAAAAAAAAAAAAAAAAAGAGATCAAGTGAGGAAGAAGAGCTCAAGAATGGAAAATAATGGGACTCTGAACTCTTCTCCTCTGGTTTTGACCTAGGCTGATAAACCACAGTGTGAATGTTGTACTTCAAGGGATGCTCTCAGTGGCCTTTATGGCAGAATGGCAGTGTGACCCAATATGGAGAATACTTCCAGTTTTCCCATGGGCTCTGTGAGCTGCTCAGAGGGAACTACTCCAGAACTCTGCCCAAACCACTCCAAATAACACATGGCAGATTTACAGCGCTTGCAAATCACGCAAACTAGTAACATCTTGTGCTGTCACCTCCTCCTGTTGTTTGGAAATAAAGACATAATGGAGGGGATGTGTACATCATTTAGAAGGCACAGAGGTGGCAGTGGAGGGAAGACTCCAGTTACACAGTATATGTGGGCTTTTAGGGTTGTGGAAACAGGAGAAGAAGCAGGAAAGAGGGAGAAGATGGGAAAATGGGATCAAGCACAGGAGTCTCAAAAACCATCAGGAAAGTGATATAGCAGAATGTAAAACCACGCTGTGCCCTTTCTAACTACTGTCTGTAGGATACGTTTCTTCTGGCAGGGGAGAATGTAAACTATAGAACCAGAGAAAAGAATTATTCTGCTGAGATATTAGGGGAAGAGTTGATGAATTAATAGTACTAACAGCCCTCTGTTGGAGGGAGCAAGATGCAATTCCATGCCTCAGTTTTATGTTTCCAGTGCTGGAAAAATCCTGAATCAAAGCAAAAAGCGAAAGGACAGGAGAGGAGGAGCAGCCACTGCTGAAGTGGAAGCAGTGCTGACATAGCCCGAAGCCTGCTGTTAGGCAGCGTGAGGTGACATGACCAAATAGGCAGTGGCAAGTGGAAAAGATTCGCCCATCTACCTGAATGCACCGGGGAACTCTGACTGAGATGGCAGCAATTCACAGAACAAGCTCCACACGACCTGCTGCGGGATTTATGCTGACACCACGCAGGGACAGCCCTGCAGAGGAGCCTCAGCTCGCTGGCTGTCGTCGTGCCAGAATGCCTTTTCCAAGTGATGGCCCTCCTGCAAGCCAGCTGGAGAAGTTTAAGACGTTGTCTCCTTCCCTCACTGCACCGCCAGTGCCCTTCTGTGTGAGGTTAGCAGCCCTGCAGCTCTGCAGACAGACTGCTGCTTCAGAGCGTTCCTTGATCCACTTCAGTCCTAATCGGTCAGCTTAGCTCAAATGGCATAGATGATATGTTTGCACTAACCTGGCTGAGCCTGATGGAAGCAGCTTACGGAGCTGCACTCATGTGAAACATTCCCCCCACCGACAAGCAGACGGCAATCCGCGGTAGAGCTACGGGTTACAAATAGCTGGGGCAGGGCTGCAGCGTTTGCATCTACAGAGCTCTGCAAAAGAAACACGCCCATTGCCTTGCCAGCATGATGCCCTTTGCGGCCACCAGCTGGAGAACAGCTAGCAGCTCCAGGGTCCCACCATGCCGATGTTTCAACTTGCAGCTTCCCGTCTGACACCTGCACGGGTACGGGCTGCAGATTTGAGCTCAAAGCTGCTCAAATCTGTGTGCAATGGATACGGGCTGGGTTTTTTCTAAGCCTCCTCAGCCAAATATACGAGAGTTTTAAGCCAGTTCTAATGCTAACAACATGGCACTGCCTGTAAATTTTCAGCCCTCACCATGCAGGTGTTTACTTCTGTGAAGTGAACAAATATAGCACAGATCCTTCACGGATCAGAGCACAGAAGCGCATCCTGTCCCCTGATACAGACTTCAAAGCCTTCTGGGAAGAGGACTCCTGATATACCACGAGGCATTTGCTGCATAACACCAAAGGTTGCTGGGCAGTGGCAGGTTGAAGTCACCTATGTGCTCCTCCGCACACATTAGAATTTAAAACCTGCAATAAAAAGGCTGAAAGGGGAACTGCTAAGCTGTAATAAAACCAATTTCTAAATCTGCTTGAGATTTCAACTGATACAGCTTCCTGCGTGGCAGCTAATGTTTATACTGCACTTTCTGCTCAGATTTAAGCACCGCCGATGCCCTCAAACGCTGTTTTTCCTTTGGACAAATTGGTTTTGTTCCTCAGCTTTTCCTTCCTAATGGCACAAAAATTTCACGTCCGCTTTCTCTTATTGAACAGCCAGGGTGGGATTCAGATCTACTGAAACCCTTGCAAGAGGATGAATGTGGGAGAGGCAGGAGTCAAGCCGAGCTGCCAGCCCCTCCAAGGCAGAGTCAGCCAGGCCCCAGTCTGGCACAAACTCTGGCACTGGTGGCTGCGGCTGCTGCAGGAATCACCTTTGGCCAGGAGCAGTCCCAGTGTGTGCAGTCAGGTCTCCATACCGAGTAATGCCCATTTCAAGGGGCACTATATCCACCCAAGCACGTGATAGTCTGAGATTTCCCTTATGGCAAAAGCCCTGCTGCAGGGGGTGATGGTACCAGGGTCACAGCACTACACTGCAAGGTCTGTTCTCATTTCCAGTCCTTCCACAGGTAATGAAGAGACAGCAACTCTTATTGATCAAACTGCACCAGGTACCACTGGTTTGGCAGCACGAGAGAGGGAATGTGGATGTGTTGTGCAGGGTAATCCCACAGCCAGAGCACGCAGGGAGAGGGATAAGGATGCCTCACAGAAGAAGTGCACTCCTCTTTTCCAAGAGTCAGATTTTCTATTCTTGAAAAAGCGACGGACGACCAACCACAAGGACTCCTGTGTCAGATCCTGCATTTCAGACAGGATAACAGCTTTGGCTTTAACCACTACAGAGAGACCACCGGTATTAAGATCAACAGAACCAGGGGAAAAAATCACCCGACCTCAACTACTGCTTTTACAGGTCATGTTCCAAGTTCTGACATGCAGAACTGAGGCAAATTGAGAACTGTGCTTCCCCCACTGTTCTTGGCTCAGCTCTCTGCAGACGCACTGTGGTCCTTGTGCCCCAGCATCCTGCCATACCTCTGTGCCCCCAACCCCAGAGACGGCTCTACATTTGCCCAGTACATGCCCTGCAGTGAGCATCTGCTCAGCATTTTACCTTCAGAGCCCTTTGTGTGGCCCTCTGCTTCTTTTGCAGGTTGTTTTCCTAGTCCCGCTGTGCACGCAGAGTTGTTCCCTTCCTCCCAATCTTTTCTGAAGTGTTTATTTAGTGCACGTCTGCAGATTTATATTTGAAATACTGAAACGGGGGTCTGTGCTGAAGGTTCCTGTCCCTGTTTTACACAGCCTTCAGCGAGGGAGGGCAGCTGAAATACAACTGAGATAACATTTAAATTCTCCTTTAATGTTGCCGTCTGCTTTGAGACACTCAGCACTCTGTCATCTGCAGCAAAAGTTTGCTGCATAATTGAGGGCCTGCTGTGCTCCTTCCCTGTGATTCTGAAATGCATCCAGGGGAAATACGAAATTCAGAGGAATTTGCTTGTTTGTCTTCCTTAGATTAAATTCAACATCTCTAATGGTGATAAATAAAGACATAACTTTCTGCTGCGCTCATCAGGAGGATTCTGAAGCACTGCAAACCAAAGCAAAACGCAGTGCTGCCCCTTGAAGTCCCTTCCATCTTTGGGACTTCTAGTTTCACAGTGAAAGCTGTGTTACTGAGCGAGGCCAGGGGTTGGAAGATGGGGACTTGAATTAAAATGAAAATGCTGAAGATGTTGTAGCCCCCAGGTGTTGTCCCTGTGAGCAGACCTCAAGCCTTATCCCGGAGCTGGATGATCAAGGACACTATGATGCATCTTTCACCACATGAAATTCAGACTTGCTGTAACAAAATAGATTCTATGCTGCTTTCTGCTCTGGAATTTCCTGGGAGGCCTGACTCTCTGTTGCCCTGTAGCTTCTTTATACTTAAGGGGGCTGAGATTTGGTCGAGCCGTAATTTACTGCAATTTTAAACCCTATTACCCCCTCAGCAGGATGCTGTATAAATGCAAGGCGAGGCCGTTAATTTTCTTGACAAAGGTATTATTTGAGTTCTTTTCATAGTCTAATTATTACTTAGCAAATATCATGTTGTGGTGAGTATTTATGGATAATTCTTAGATAATACCTAATTATATGGCTAATTCTTATAATGATGGGAAAACCTCAGAGTCCTGATTGTTCAGACCATCTCAGAACTCCAGACATCAGCCTGCACTTGTAAATTGAGAAACAATGTATGAGTTTATTTCTAGGATTTCATCTTCTATCTCTTGCTTTGGTGATGTACTGGTATGGGTTGCCCAGGGAGGTGGTGGAGTCATTGTCCCTGGAGGTTTTCAAGACAAAGGTGGATGTCACACTGAGGGTCGTGGTCTTGAGCGATCACAGGCATGGCTTGATGGATGGATGAGGTGGTCTTATCAATCTTTCCAACCTTAATGATTCTATGATTCTATGAATATATCTCAGGCTCCTCACTGGAATCTGGATTCACACATAGGTATGCACTGCTTTGAACCCAGTGACCTGGCACCACATGATTAACACATCATCATGGGGACAACTGAATGGGCAGACCTTGCAGGAAATACACCCTGAGGGGAGAATGGTCTGTGCTAAATGGAGACAAAGAGGGGTTAACTCAATAACAACTTCTAACTTTCAAAAAACACGTGAAGGGCATGAAGAAGAGAAAGGGTTGCAAGGAAGAAGTCAGCACTGCTTGTTTCTAAGAGCTCTCCTGGAATTCTGAGACCTGCAGCATGCTGATTACTGCGTGCAGAATAGGACCAGCTAGATCAACTCACTCTGTTTCCTGTGCAGTGGCACAGAGCTAAGCTCCAACCTTCCGTTCCCAAAGTTAATTCACCAACACACACTTGCCACCTTGGGCAGCTCCAAACATAGTTTAGTCTTTTCAGGTAACAAACAAGCTCTTGGCCTCCTGGACTTGAATCTATGAGTCAGTGCCTCTCTGAGCTGAGGCTGTGGACATAACGATTAATTCACTGCTGGCTGCCCTGGTAAGTGGCTAGATAAATATAGAAGGAGTGGTGCCTTGACAATCAGATGGAGCAATCTGAAGACATAAAGAAAAGCAGAGATATGTGGAGGAAGATGGATGGACGGGTATAGGATTGTAAGAACTGTTTGAACGGGTCATAGCAAAAGCCATCCTGCATCACAGCCTTGACAAAGGGCAGGAGCAAGCATTTAAGGAGGAAGGGAGCATATTTAGAGAAATCCTGAACCTGTCTTCAAATTCTAGCAGTCACAGGAAGACTGCACTTTGTGTTTTATCCTTTCTAGCAGACCTGTCTGTCCTCTGAGGACCATCTTATCCAGATAAAAGAAACAGATGAAGCCAAACCTTTGGCAATTTTTTTCACCTCCTGGCATCGCCTTATGCAAGTACTGGGTGGGGGAGGGTGCCATTACCCATCCAGATCATTGCACTGAAGGTGGGAGAGCTTGAGAACCTCTCTTGTGGAGCAGCTGCAGCATGCAGTTTGTAGCTGGGAAATCTGGGTTCAGCTGTCAGCATCACCTCTGACACAAGCAACTCTCTTTGTGTCTCTCAGCCTTGATTTAGCCCTGTAAAATGACTTTAACAGACTATTTCATGAAGTAGTCTCAATTAATTAGCATTTGTAAAATTGCTCTGAGATTCCCAGATGAAAGGCTGGCCTGGAATGGCAAATTGCTAATGATAATTAATAGTTATTCACAATCACTTTACAGAATTCCAAATTACCTTCTGAGGGGAAGAAAGTAGGGACCAAGGCTCTCAACAGAGATCACTAAAAAAACCCATGACAGCCGTATCCCTGCCTCCTTCCCCAGCACTGACAGGGAGAGCTGATACCTCTCAGGTGCTCCTGCATTCCCTGCATGTTCCTCCTTCAGCACACAGTGCATCTGGGGAGGGGTAGAAAGGGGAGAGAAACAGCACTGGGTGAACAGGAGTGGTACATTCCTCTCTCAAATCGATGCAAAATCAGCCCTAATTAAACAGATGTTCTTAATAATGCTCTGACAACTGTCCCTGCTTTAATTTGCTTCAGAGTAAAGATTAATATAACAGCGCAACAATACTTTACAAGGGGAGAAAAGGGAGCTGAGCTAATACAAGGCAACAGCTTACATGGTATATTATTGCTTCTCTTTCTGCTTGTCTAGCGAATATTTACCTCCTCTGGGAGCAGTTTTCATATTTATTTGATCGCTTCCCCAAGCTAAAGCTGACTTTGTGGTACACTGCAAAAGGATGAACGCCAGGGCCAAGAGGTGTGCTTGGTACAGTCACAGTGGGGTCTCCATGGTGATTCTCCAGGAGGAAAGATCCCAGTGGCACTGAATTTAGCAGCCATTAACCACAGGCCACGGCTAACACAGGATGAATCCTGCATTCACATAACAAGGAATTTCTGAAGCAGTGAAGACACAGGAGAAAGGAGGCTGCTCTCAGGCTCCTCCGTGGACCAGAGAAGGGCTTTCTCCACACTGCGTGGCCTCAGCATCACAGGCTGACAGGAGAAGAGCAGAAGCAGAGTGCTCAGGCCATGTGCAGAGTGCTCCTGAGCTCTTTGGAAGGAGTAGTACATCTGCAGCACTGCATCACATCTCACCCTTAATGCACACAGTGATGCTGACGTCCCAGAGCAAGAAATGTAAACATATACTCCTAAGTTACTCTTTGCTTTGATTATAACTCCAGATAGTCTGGTTAAATAACAAAACAACCCTTATTGTCTCTCTGACTTCCGTCTGGTTTGAATTTCTGAGAATTTAGCAGCAAGAAAGAAACCTTCTGAAGTGGGAGAGATCCACAGATGAGCCTGAAGCTCTTTTGGTTCAGGTCATTCAAAAAGGGACCTTTCCATAGACAGGATCAGACTGCAAGCCTCTCATCTTTGAAAACTAACTTGCTGCCTGAATACAATGCTTCACATCTAACATCACAGCATCTTCTATTACTATGTGTGGGCCCACCAGCTGGCCCTGAGAAAAGAGAGAGCACTCCTGGCTGAGATGTCATCCCTTCCAACGCTCCTCAGCACGGTATGTTATTAGGAGGGAGCGTGGTTTTCTCCCCCTGTGCTTGAACTGAAACATCCTGCAGAACCAATTTGGCACCTCTGCAAATAATGTCTGTCACTGCTGCGTGTGCTCTTCAGCATCAGCTGCTTTCTCAAGCTGCTTTCCTCCGTTTGCCAGGCGCCCTGCTTCTGTATCTCATCCTGGCAGCTTTATGCAAGGCATAGCTCAGGGTAGGGCTTAGCTTGCCCTCAGCTGTGCCCCAGGGCTACAGCTCTGCACCCTCAACTCAGATGTGAGCACAAGCACGTGGAAGCCTGCGTGTGCCACAGAGCTGGGCTGGTACCTCGTCCTGCAGTTTGCCAAGTGGATGGACAAATTATCTCATTCCAGCAAGAAACAAACACAAATAGGAAACAGCTGGCTTATGGATCACCTCATTAAATTTTCCACCCCAAATCTCTTCCTTCACAACAGCTAGGAGAATAACTGTGCTGAATGCTGGAGGCTTTGGGAAGGCGTGTGTATTGTCTGGCAGAGTGGGAAGCTGCAGAAGAAAGGGGCAGAAGCAGTGAGCAAGGAAGATGTCAGTGGAACAGAGAAAGTGATGTGGGAGGAGTAGAAAAGGAGGGATCTATGGCAATGGTAAGAAGGAAGGAAGAGAAAGACTCACTCACTCCATGGAATATGAGTTCCTATTCAACTATTCTTTAAGTAATTTAAAACACTGTTATAAACTTTGTGAAGCTGTTTATGACAATGAAGTCCTCAGACAATAAGGGGGAAAGCTAAAGAAAAGAGCAGAATCTAGCAGCTAAGTACGTTGCCCTTTGCTGGAATTAATGAGGCTTGTTTACTTTCTGGCTTTTATGGCTTTGTGAAATGTCAGATGCCAGCCAGCCCACCTTGACAGGAGCCTCTCCCTCCCATCCTGTATCCTGGATATCTCAGTCCCCATCTTTCTCCTGACTTTTCCCTCCAAACCACTATCCACTGATGGACCTCTGAATGTAGCCTCAAATTGTTTTTTACACTGGGGGCTGTGACTTCCAACACACGGGCTCATTATTAGGAGCAACGCATTCCTGGAGCTGTTAAATCTACACATGCAAACCACCACCATCACTGAAGTGACTGCATACAGGAGAAAGCTCTCCTGACTTCTGCAGCTCAGAGGTTCCCTGGGTCTATGCTCTCAAGCAGGGACAAAGTTGTGCATGTCTGCTGGAATTACCATGGCTAAATTGATGGATGCTTCAGGCTTGGATTGACCCAGTCTTGTCCTTGGCAATTATCTTGCTTCGCTCTGGGCTCCCTGTTCATCCAAGAACTATTCCTGGATCATCTGCAGACCCTGCAAGAATTTTGTTGGCTGAAAAGTTGCTTGGACTTAGCTCTCTCACATGACCCACATCAACTGGAGTTGTTATTCAGGAAAGTCTTCAAAGAACCTTCAAGAGATTTGACTTTGGGACAGAATGTATAGGCAGCAGAACTTCGTGCTTTGAATAAAAAAAAAAGTCAGTTTCTGTCTTTAGACAGAAGGTGAGTGTGACTTTTGACACAGAGCAACAACAGCTGGCCCTGATTTAAAGCATTCTTTGGCTCTTCCTTTGCCAGAAGAAAAACATAAGTGAAAGGATCTCAATAACAATCCATCAGTCAGTCAATCAATGGATAAGATGGAGCATAAGGTAATGAAATGTATAATATTCTCAAGCACCAAACAAACTGAGCACTGACTGGGTTTGCTGGAGGCAGAACACAGACAGGAAAAAGGACAGTTTTAGAAAAAGGTATCTGTAGGCAACATTATCTATGCTGACTGGAAGGTGGCAAATCCCACCCCAGAACTCAATTCTCATCGACATCACACTCTCAGTGTGCTCTCCAAACACAATTTTATCTCTTGAATATGATAACAAGTCAGGCAAACATAGCTGACCTCACACAGACCTGCTCGTAAGCAGAGCTAAGCTCTTAAGGACAGGATGTCAATCGAGTGCAGATGAGGCTGGTGACCCTTTCCATTTCCACCAGCAGTTTCCCAACACTCCCACCAGCAGCACCTTTCTTCTGCTGCTCACAGATGCCCCCTTTTCCTGAATTCCCTGCCTAGTTCTGGCTTAAGTGTCCCAGATGCAGTGAGGAAGATGAGCTTGTCAAAGAACTGCTCTAAGCCCATGTTCCCCAGGCAAACCTCAGCCCTGGTGACAGAGAAAGAATTAATACAGCACCGCAGAGGAAGGCTGAATTATTCAGTTACCCCATAAATCAGTGGGCTGGAATGCTCTTTGCACAGTGACATCACTGGCCACTGCTCATTATTTTTCTCCTTGCCAAAGAGAGTCTCAAAGGTTAATGGCAGAAAGTCAACGCCCCCTCCCATTCATGGACAGGTTATTTTCTGCTTGTAATCGTTGCTTTCCTTTGCTGCAGCTTGGCTGATCCAAAGCTCCAGCAACACGTGCTTTGTGCCACGAGGTCCCCATCATACTGCTGTCCCTGTCCCAGTGCGCTGTGATGGGATTTCCATAGCTTCTCAGCTGCAGCACTTACGTATGGAATGAGGTTTCATTTCACAACCTGGGTTGGTGTCCCAGCAGAGCACAAGGCATGCACAACTGTGTTGGACGTTCCTTCCTTTTCAGATCACAGAGAAGCCCTAAAAACTAATGGAAAGTGTCTAAAAGGCATTTATGCTGCTCTGACCACTGAGGGTTATGTCTCCAGGTGTGGAATCGGAGAGGAGAATGTGAAATTCACTCAACATCTTTAAATTGCACAGAGTTTCTGCAGGGTCTAACAGAGCTCTGCAAAGCACTGGTTCTAACTCAACATTATTCAATTAGTCCATTTTGCTGATTACCATCAGGGTCAGTGTTGTCAGGGTTACAGCTGGCTCAGTGTTCACCCATAGATCATATCTGAAAATACACCTGGGGAAATGGGATATTAAAAAATAACAGACCTTGAACGTAACATGGCTTCAAAACGTTCCCACAGCTGCTTTACCGATCCTAAAGTGAAGCTCAGTTTATTAATTTGGTCCTTTACCTTAGGAAAAGTCAAAAGAAAATCATATTTATGTGCACAATGTGCTGGCAGTGGATGTGTGATGCAGGGAGGCTCCACACAGCCACAAGAACGATAGATAAGTACGAACATTTTTGAGTAATGCTGCTTGTGAACTTGGGATTGGTTGTCTGGCTGCATGGTTAAGCAGAAAAGCATGAGCCCATCACAGCCTGTGTGTGCTGGGGAGATTTAACCTGCATGATTCTTGCTGCTAGGCTGAAAAAGCACGTGCAAATTCACTGGAAGAGAGTAGGGGAGGAGAGAGACTGGACAAGCACATGTGACTCTGGGGTTGTGTGACTGCATGGCCATGTCTCATTGTGGGCACACGACTGTGCATTTGTTAAGTAGCAGCTAAAGGAGGTCAGTCTGGGACAAGGCAGTTGCAAAAATAGGATAATCAGGAGGACAGAGCTCCAGGTGACAAGAGCACTGACAGCGCTGCACTTCAAGCCCAAATAAGCCCATGTCACAGCAGCACAAAGAGCTTGCAGCTGAGCCCAGGCTTGCTTTACTCTTCCAGTCTGTGGTCACAGGGAGTGCATGCAGCACTTGTGTGAGCACTGATTGCATTATACCCCAGAGAGAGAGCGAACTTCCAGACAAGTCATTTGTTTTCTAAAAAGGCTAAATCCTTATTTCCTTTGAGATGCACCACTGGCCTGAAGTTCCCAAGGTCTTAGCAAAGCCATCAGTCACAGTCAACTGGGCCTGGATTGCAGGAAAGTGGCAGTTTGTATCTTTTAGAGACAAGGAAGTATATAGGGGCAGACTGTTGACCTGGTAGAAAGGCAACTGCTCTAAACAAATGTGTAAATGATGTAAACTGCTTCTATTTCACTTCCAAGGAGAGGATGAACCAGCTGTGTGCTGCCCTAGGAGAGAACCTTCTTCTGCGCCACCTCTTGGTGCTAGAACTGAGGATGTAACACAAGACACAGTGGGGGTAATAAATGCAGATTTGGTGGCAATTCAGTGCTGTTGGGGAAATAGAGCTAGCTATTTCCCTGGAGGTGTTCAAAAAAAATCCTCTTAGGGACATGGATTGGTGGGTATGGTGATGATAGATCAGTGGTTGGACAGGATGATCTGAGAGGTCTTTTCTATTCTTAGTAATTCTATGTTTTATTGTCAGCTGTCTGTGGTTCCTGGAATCTGTCAGCACATGGACTATCCAGCTTCCCACAGAAAATGCCACTGAAGCAGTGTAAGTCGCTAGAGCACGACCCACAGTTTGGTTCCATTTCCACATCATATCCTATACCTTGGTATCAGCTGCTGAAATGCAGCAAATCCCACCTCGGGTGGAGTATGACAGCTATTTAAGGATGATGCTCCACAGTCTGAAATAGGAAGTGAAAGGAGCTCTAAGCTGTGCACATCCAGGGGGAATACAGATAGGGAGAATATTAGTCTGCTAATGGGAAGGCAAAGCAGATCACTAGTACTCAGATCAGTTCTATATCTAATTCAATGGTGGTGGCTGCTATCATCCTCTGTGACCATACTCTCTGCCCAAGAGTTCATTAGCAGTGCTTAATTTGCTGATGTTCTTGTTGAAAACTCTTTCTAGCAATACAGACGTTTTCTGGAGATCAAACCCAGCCTGCTTAGCTCGATAACAGCAGCACCATTTAGGAATCTGTCTCATGCAAAGATTCTGCCTTTTTCAATCCTCCACCATGAGCTCATCAGTAAACAGCTAAGCAGAAACTTTATTATAAATGCAAAAAAAAAAAAATAATTCTCCTCTAGAGGAAGATTTAATGCAGAGTAATTTTAAGCTCTTTCCCACAGCAGGTTTTCACAACTTGCTGCTTGAAATCACTCACATAGAAACCTGTCAATCCAAACCCAAGCTGTGCTGCCCAGTCCAATTTCTGTTCCCACCAACACATCAGCTTATCTCAGCATTTCAGCATCTTTTAATGGTTTTGATAGCCTGGCACGGTTTACACAGAGGATGGTCACATATCAAACAGGCAAAGTTTCAAAGAGATTTTCAGAGGGGGCAGAGGTCTCAGCTCATGACATGAGTTTGATCACTGCCCTCTCACCACGATCCCTTCAAACTGAAGGGCAGTTACAGCCAGCAGCAGAATAGCTCAAGAGTGGCTGCAGCAGAAATCTGTTGGCCACAAAAACCTTTGTGAACGCAGAGTTGGAGAACTGACCCTTCTCTCTGTGCACAAACATCTTCATACGGGGGCATCCAGTGGAATCATTTTGCTTTTTTTCACTGCTTTGCCAAAGCCTCATCAGTCACTTCTCATTCTGAGCATGTAACGCTAACACACGTTATCTCTGGGAGCCTTCAGGAATCTTGTTATCAGACTCCCGCACCAAACACTCTCTATCCTACTACAGCATTTAATGAAATTTACTGGAATGCAATAGTTTTGAGACCAGCATTCTTAGGGTTGACACTGTCTTGAAAACAATAAAAGAAGTCACGTACATATTAGGTTTTCTCTTCTCCTTTGAAACACAATCCCGGGGCTGTGTGTAAAGAAGTAATTTTATTTGAGGAAGAGAAATGGGACTGCTCAGAGTCAAGCTTTGAGGAGCTCTCAGCAGAGGCAGCAAAGATTCAAATTGGAGCCTGAGAGACAGGCAAGGATTGATAGCGAGAGACAGAAGTCAAAAGGTGAACTGGAGAAAGAGTGGTGCAGGTCACAGAAATTGCATTGTAGATGGAGTGATGAGAGGACAGAATGAGAAAAACGTATTCTAGCGATGGATGCATTCGCCCGCGTGCATGTGTTTCTCCTGATTTACCGACCAGCACTTTGTCTTGTTTTCACACGCCCATCTGGCTCTGTGACAAAACCACTTTCCTACTTTTTTTCTCATCTCTTGCTTCCTCCTCCCTCCTGAAATATGGCACTCTTTCCTCTCATCCACTGAATCTGTCACAAACCACACTTGTAGCTCTCCGCACGCAGCACAGTCCCAGTTCTCTGGCACATAAACAATCGCTCCTTCTCGTGTAATCTCAGGATTATTCATTTCAAAGAGAGGGAAATAAAATTTAATGAATTTTTATAAATGCTGAGATTTTAAAAATAAATGACCAGGGTGCAACAGGACTTTATTAAAATACAAAGAGATTAGCAAGGTCTCAATCCCTTCAATTATTAACAATGTACTTGTTCTCCAGGAAAGTACCCATGAAAATTTAAAACAGATGAAAATGGTTGTTCGCTTAAAACTGCTCAGTTAATCTGTGAGAAATGTTTTATTCAGAAGCATTAAATGAATACTGCAAGGCTTGATATGCGATAATCCATCATTCACGTGGCATAAACATGCAGATCGATAGAATATGTCGAGAGGAGAGGTGAGCATGGTATCTGTAGAGGATTTCTGCACAGGAGGTTCCTTTCAATTCATGGAAAGTCCAAAATCAATATCAAACCATAGATTTTAGAAACAGGATGTCCTTCTTTTTCCTGTTTCCTTTATAACTCTACAGCCTCAGCTCAGATTTGGAGGGTGAAATGGTGTGAGTTAAATGGGAAAACTGTCCCAAAAACTTGAGTATACCAAGGGGAAGGAGATGGTGGCAGTGAGTTTGGGATCACCATGTGGTGGTGGATTTGGGATGTCTGCGGCAAAGTCAGCCAAGAAGGAAAACTGGATCTGGATTATGAGTCGCATTGGATTTCTCTCCAAAAAAAACCAAGCTCAAATTAAAATCAAAAGTTCTGGTTTTGACCACGGTGAGAATGGAAACCCATCTAAGAAACATGCACCTGGATGTGTTTGTTGTCACCAAATGCAGTTTGGGGCAGGAGTTCCCTTACCAGCGACATGTTCTGTTAGCAGAACTGTGCACATGTTTGACTCCAGTTGGTTTAGAGCTTGAACCCCGACTTGAACCACTGTTTTTAATGCTTCCACTGTTTGCAGCAGAATAGGGTCAAAAGACAGTCATCTGGCAATGAGGCTGACAGAGGATAGGGATGTTGCTTTTGTTCTAAGAAAACACTAAAGAGAGTCAAAACGGGTAAAATACAGGAAATCTAGTCTAAAAGGAAAGTGCTGTGTACATGGTGCCTATTGTACCAGTGAAGCTTTGAGTACAAGAGGTTCTTTTACCCAGCATGATTATTCTTGCAGCTAGGCATAAGGTTTATTTCTGCTTTTATTTGAACAAAAGAATTCTTGTAAAGGACTGTTTCCTTACAATGCTCATTGTAAATGCTCAGTACTTAGAAAGGATGTGGCTAGGAAGCAGTGGAAGCTCACAAGCTCAGAGGGTAGAATTAGAGAGAAGCATTCACTGGGATTCTCACCCCCCTACTCTTCTCTTCCTTCCTATGTTTCTGCAATTACTGTGCTTTCCAAGGTGAGATTAGGCAAGGAGAAGCCTGCTGATCTAAGCACACAGATAAGTTTTATCTCTTAAGGATAAGGCTACTCTGCTCATGATAGTCTGTTATCTGTATTCATAATGAGCAGAGATGTAATGGAGAATCACCAGACTGCAGTGAGGAGCCCAAGTGAATTGCAAGCAGTGTCTGTGTCTCTTTGTTTAGTTTGCTCTGTGGTTTGATGATACCAGGCTGGGCACAGAGATGCCAAGTAACTTCCATCACAGCATGGGGACTGAACCACATGTTTGCACCACTGCAGCCAGAGATGATGCAGTTCTAAGAATCAAATGGTGAGGAGAGTGTCTTTCTTTATTGCAATATCAGGTCTGGTAGCAAAGGGTATCAAAATAGAGATGACCAACCACAAGATGAAATGAAAGATAAGACTGTGTCTGGTCATATCTTCATGGAGCTACTGATGGAAACCATAACTATCAAAGTGGCTGCAAGACTGAGAGTCAAGAAAGAAGACAACAATAAATGTCACTGTCTTTCTTTCTGGGTCAGCCTGGGCAGGTATGCACTAGAGCAAAATCTACAGAATTATTTCAGGGGAAGACGATTCTCTTCCAGTTTCTCAGATCCAGAATTGAAGATGCTCCCATGGTTCCAAACTGCTCCACGCTGCCACATAGAGACTGCAGACTGGCTGATCTCTTGTAAATCTAGACAGAAAAGCAATATGGAGAAAGGAAGAGCTAGGAGATCACAAGACTTTTAAGTGTCTGTAGCAGCATCTTTGGTTGATTAAAGAAGTGTTCACGTTAATCATATCTTGTGCTTAATGAACTAACACAAATTGCATCAAGCAGTGACTCTTATGTAATGTGCTTAACCATGATACAAACCTCTGAGGGGAAAACAAAGCAAAACAAGCACCCGAGGCATCTCCACCCCTCATGTGAATGAGGGATCCTGGAAGCTTGAAAGTAACAGTGTTTGAAAGCCACCAGCCAACGGTGTGGTACAGAGGGCTGGTAGCTTCTTCTGATGAGAAGAAAGGCAGAAACATAGATGGGGAAATGAGAGGGAAATATAGACAAGAGCTGCATGAGAAATGCAAGAGCACTCATTTTATCAGTTTTTGTGCACATCGTGTATCCTACAGAATGTCTTACCTTGAAAAGAGGCAGCTTCATCTTGCTAGTGACGCTGGGTTCTGTCCTGACCTTTCATCATCTCTAGTATGTTCATTGCCAGCCTATTTCTGGCTCTGTTTCTGACTCACAGCATGAATTTAGATGCATTTATTTCATTTCTCCATGCCTCAGCTTCCATTTCAGTGACATTTAACAAGCTGAAATCACGGGTATGTGTGGAACACTTTGAAATTCCTCGATGAAAGCAAAAGACGAGCTTTTGCTAAAGAGATGACCAAATCAGTGGGTGAATAAACCGAGGGTCAGATAGCATATTGAAGATATATCTGTAAGAGATAATGGAGCATTAACTTATACAGCCATCAAAAAACCAGACATGGTCTTGTTGTAAATGGAAGCAGCAGTCTGTATCTTCGGGCTCAGGGCCAGTTTGTACAAAAGCTGGCACATTATTAAAAACAGAAAGGGTCTATTTTCCATTTCTTGAGGCTGTTTTTTTTCATTGCCACGTGCTTCTGCTTTTCTGGCTAACTTCTTTTCCCAGTGATCTGAGACAGACCAGTAAACTATTAGTGTGTTCTCCAGCTAAAGCATCTGATCCTATAAGGATCTGGGTGAACTGCCAGTGCTTCTTGCTGCCTTTACTCAGGCTTGTTTTGTCAAGCTTACCCCTAGCAACCTCGGACATTGGTGGTATCCTTTGTTTGTTTGCTTGTTTTGCCTGTGGCAAGGAACCACCTGATTTTCTGAGGTCTAAACAACTGCTCCTCTTTCAAAACCCATTGGGTGAAATGCAGTGAACTGTGACCTACAAGGTCTGCCCACACCACCTCATGTTATCCAGGGCCTAAAAACTCCCATCAAAGCCCTCTCCTCACAGACAGTCCCAGTGCTCAGCATCAGTCAAAAGACCTCAACTCCAAGAAGAAGTGAACAAGGGGAAGACAAGTGTTCCTATGCAGTGTGGAGGCAGCATGCAGCTGGAAGCTGGGGGATGAGCAACAAAGAAGGAAGGTGCACAGACCCTTTTAGCTGCAAAAGGAGTAGGGACCCACAAGCTACTTGCTCCTACAACCTGTGTGGTTTTGCTGAAGCACTTCTATTTTTTCCAGGCATTTCTGCTGCAGTGCAGCAGCCTGGTCCCTGGCTAACAGATCTCCTGATGGCAACGTATTGAGGTCCCTTTGTTTGTTTCAGGAAGGATTTTTTCCTAGTTACATTCTTACCGGAAACAAATGATACTGCACAACATTCCTAGATACAGAGAATCTCTCTGCCCATTCAGTTCAGTCTAAACTAATCCAATCCACACATCCGTATGCAGAGATACGCAGGAACTCTTTTGAGAGCTGCAAAGTGAGCAAGTGATGATTTTCTAACCTGCAAAGATGTAGCTGTGAACAAGGTTAGGGGAGAGGATTCATCTTCGCTGAGCAATGTTTTACTCAGGGGGTTTTCAAGGTTGGGCACTGGGCTGCCTGGACACTGTGTCATTTTTATCACGGCACTTCATTTTTCATTTTACTGTTAGCCCTTGCCTCTTTCCCCTCCCTTTCTTTCAATTTTCAACCTTTGTCTTTTTTTTTTGCAAATGATACTGATTTATTCGGTCGCTCCGTACCTTTCTCTCTCCCCTCCACTCTATTTAACTCTCCGAAGGAAGAAGGAATTTAAAGTAGTGGAAATGCTCCTATCCTGGACAGGAGGGCTCTGCAGTCCAAATTGGTTAGTGATTCGGAAGAGCTCAGATGCTATGGCAACAGGGCACGGAGGTATTTAGGCAGATATGAGAGCTGCCATTTCCTTTTTGCTGTTTCACACACCTCTGGCCAGGGCCGCCTTTGAATTTTGGTTTCAGGAAACTCCAATTTTAAATGTAAATGGTTTCATATTATGTGGGGAGAGAGAAGAGGCTTTTTTATTTATTTATTGCTACAAGATTGTATGTTCAAATTATCAGGAATTACAAACACCATAAGGTTTAATCTTCTTCTAAATAATCAAGGCTGATCATCTGATCAATTTCATAAGTCCACATAACCAATGTCCTTCAAAATTGAATCCAGTGGCTAAATTCCACCTACTCCAGGGATCCAGTGGGAGCCCAGTGTGCAGCTGTTGTATGCATGAGCACCCTTTATCCTGTACAAAACGCAATCACAGGGCTGAAACAGTTGCACTGCTTTTTATGTGTGCAGGGAGATGGTAAGAATGACCACCAGGAAACAAAAAGCTGCCTAAAAAAGGGGAGAACAGATCATACATACCTCAGTTTGCTCTGAACCTCAGGTTGGTTAGAAATGTTGAACATATGACCCCTCAGGGTTTCATTACTCTTTTCACCAAAGGAAATCTCATTGTGAGTGATGTAGTGACTCACAGCATTACCAGTACTGTTGTCTATTCCCAGTACTTATGCCCTATACAAGCACTATCTTGCTGCTGGGAGGGGATAAGGACCTTGCTGCGCTCTCCAATAACAAATGGATTTTTAAATGTTCAATGAAGATTCAGAGAATTTTGCTTTTCAAAAACAAACAAACAAACAAACAAAAACTTACTTGAAATTTTCAACAGAGAAATGAACCTGCATGCTCACAGCATTGCTGAGGACCTTCCCTCAGTTTCCCTTGGCCTTTGGCTTTGTAAATCAGCATTGATGATGTACTCATCTCAGCTCTTACACGAATCCATTTGAAAGTCAGCTAGCTTTAGAAACTCGAAGCCAAGTGAGGGGAAGTCAAATCCCAGACTCAAAATTCCTCCTACTCTCTGCATCCAAGTGACCTGTAAATCCCCAGAGCTCTGTGCTAAGCATTCTAATACAGATTTTTGACAAGAGTGAGTTAAAAAAACCAACAACATCAAAAAAACAACAACCAAAACCAGCTGAAATTCCAGTCTTGTATGTCTGCCACTGGAGCAGATTCACTGCTTGGGATAATTCCTCTGAATTGAGCAGCACTAACCCAGGGATGAACCTCGCCTACAAGCCATATGATGCTATGCACTGTAAATCCCCTTCTCATTTCTTGCTCTGCCTCCACAGTATTTATTGTCTGGCCCAGCCAAGCAAGGAGCAGCACTGCATGTTCACAGCCCAAATACACTGTCAGGAAGCCTGATGTCTGGTGGTCTGGTTGACTAGAACAGGGACTCAAATATTAGCAGCTTTTATCTAAAAGGAGAAGGAAAGCTCCATTTCCAGGATAGAAGGCAAAGTATTGAAATGATCCATTACAGCTGACATACCTGGATGGTTTTATGAATGAGGGAGACAGGAAATGCATTGCCCAGTTCACCACATTTAAAGAAACAAAGCTGAATAGGAGAGAGACCGTACTTGTGCTGCTTGGAAATGAATAATTAAATAAAAAATAAAAATGGAGGGTTGTGCAATAGACCTCATCACATAACTTTAATCACAGTACAATACACTTCCAGCAAACAAGACAAAGACCAAATAGATCGATGGGCAGTAAAAGAAAAAGGAAGAAAGAAAGAAAGAAAAAGACAGTTTATCTTTGATGTTTTTATAACAGAAAAACTTTCAGTAAGTGAACTGTGGGTTTCCTTAATAATATCACAGAATGTTTGGATTGGAAGGGACTTAAAGCCCAACCAGTTCCATCCCCTGCCATGGGTTGGTCACCACCCATTGGATTAGGCTGCTGATAACAAACCAAACTGAGAACCACTGCAAGGTCACTCTGACTAATATGTTTAATTCTTCACATTAGAATTCCTCATCGGCCATGTTTGTTGATTGGTTTGACTGTTTAATTAGTTACAGTGACTGTCTGAGTTGGGGCTCTGTTTTCTGTCAGCATAACAAATAAGCAGATGCACAGACTAAATGACAACCTCTCATACTTTACGACACCCACCACATTACAAAAGTTAAGTGACAGACCACATCATTGCATGGCAACTGCTGCCTCCCTCCTCATGAGTTCCTGCTCTTCATCCCCCCGTCTTGAGCCATATCATTTTTATTTCTGATTTTGGTCTGTTTGTTCCAACCACAGAAAGTTTTCAACTACCTATGAGACTTCATCACATGTTATCACCAGGTTACGAATGTGGGCATTGCCACACTAACTGGATCATGCCTACCTACCTCAAATCTCCTTGCTGACAACGGCCAGGATTCAGAAGCAAATAGAAGATAATAATAACAAGAAATTACAGAACAATTTGACCACAGGATAAGCAGCTTCCTGAGCACTGCCATTCGGACGCTGGCTGATAACCTGAGGCACAATACTGATACAGGGACAATAAACTCTGAAAGAAGTCCTATTCTCTCCACAGGGAGCAATGAACTGTCTGCCAGGACTGGTGTGATACGGCTGGGACTGTAGGCTATGTCAATAATATCTGAAAATCTGTATTGGCTAACTCTCAGAAAAGAGATGCTCTTTAGTGTAACTGGGAATTGTTATGCTCGGTATTATAGTCATCATTTATCCAGCAAGGGAAAAGAATCACTCGGTTGTATGAAGGAGGTTGCACCCTTCTGGCTTTAAATCACACACATTTAATAGCTATGTCTCCACTGGGTTCAGCACCTCCTGGTTAGGGCTCCAGATGCTATGTCAGAAATGGAATCATGCTTCACCTCTGTACACCCGTGTGAAAAAATGAGGGCAATTCTTACCTTGGTTGCAGGATGTCGATGAAGACTCTTTATTTAGTTAAACAACTAGGACTAAGTCTGCTTCACAGAATCATAGAACAGTTTGAGTTGGAGGGGACCCTTCAAGTCCACCTGGTCCCACTCCCTGCATTGAACAGAGACACTCAGAGCTCCCTCAAGTGCTCAGATCCCCAGCCAGTCTGACCCTGGGTGTCTGCAGGGACGGAACATCACCACCTCTCTGGGCAACTCAAAGACCACCCTGAGCTGCCTGTAGTAAGGCTCTGTACAAAGCAGCTGTTCCCCTCACAACTGCCTTCACTGCCCCACTATTTTTGCACACTTAGCACACACCGCCTTTTCTACTTTACCACAGAGCAAGTGTTAAAGGAAAAAAATGTACTGTGCATCTCCAGTGTCTTCCAAGCTGCCTGAATTCCCCCAGCACTGAGGTGTATGTGTGCAGATGCCTATGCTTCCCCAGTGCTCCCCTCACTGACTCCACTCAGTGCTTTTCTAGCATGGAGCCAAGGATTATTCTAGTGAAATTACAAGAAACAAGGCAACTCTGTCTCTGCAGAGAAAACAATTTCACAGAAGACTAAACTAAGTCAGGAGGAGAAGCAGGGACACAAAGGCAGCGAAAAAAAAGCTGCTCTCTGGCTTGCCAGAATGAAGAACCAATGGGCAAACCAGAATCCAGAGTATTTTTTAAAGGACAGAAAGGCATGGAATCACAAGGTGATTTGGTTCCATGTAAGTTTCTTTGCCAGCTTAATTATCATTGTGCCTCCAACCATCCCTCCCCATCCTGCTCCCTTTATTCTTAATGTCGCTTTCCACCCCTTCCCATGTAAGGCAGCAGGAACAGGACATGACTCAGAGCATGGCACATCAGGAACGGGGAAGCCTGAGCACCTCAGCTACTCATTCCCCAGCTGATCTGGGACCAAATACACACTGCTTGTACTTCAGAAGGCCACTGATGGAAAAGATGACCTGTGGTGTGATTTGCAGAATTGAGATCAGCAGGAAGCCAGGCCAGCAAAGGTGGGAAATAGTTGGGGAAGAGGTGTCAAACATTTGCCCAGCACAAAAAGCCAGCCTGATGGGGTATCTTGCATCCACGTTGCAGAGGACTGCTCACACAACACAAGGTTTGGAAAGACTACAAGACCTTCTTCTTGCTGTATTTCCAGCTCAAGATAGCATATGTAACGTCAATATAGATACACATGCAAACCATTTACTTTGGCCTAATTTAGCATCTGTGATTCACAGGGTCAGACAGAAGCATACTGCTCCTTATCATCATCCTCTGCCCATACTCCAGCTCTGAGCTGTCTGTCATTTATGCTTTGTATACACAGGCAGCTGGTTAGCTGCAGGCTCCATTCATTTTCCAGAAAATTCCTGAAGCAAAACTCAGATCCAAGCACAACACCCAGCAGTCCCACGTGCAGCCAAGGAGGAACACCCAGAGATCATATTCTGAGAATGGCTTAGAGAGACCTCAAGTGAATGAACTCCCCCAGTGCCTGGAAGGGGAATCAATGGTGTTATAAGGCAGAAAGACACACTCAGTTGTCTGTGTCCCTCGTGGACCTTACAGGCATGATTTGTTGACAAAGTCTGTAACAATGGCTGGAAAACTAGAACCAGGAGATGTCTTACTCCTCATTTGTGTAAATTAGGAACACCTCACGTGAACCCAATGAAGTATGAAACAAAAGGAAGAAATAAATTGGTAGTCTGGTATTCACTTTTTCCTTCTTTCCTCAGCCATGCAAATTGAATGAGTTTGGAAGAAGCTTCCACCCACAGCAATGGGTGCATGAAGCACAGAATAAAACTCTGAAATGGAAACCATACGACAACAGATGACCTACACTGACAGAGAGCACTCAGGAAATAGGAAGAATGCTGGCACTGCTGGGAAGGCAGTTTTCTTCCTGTATTGATTGTGCCATAATCTATGCAGAGAGATCTGATCTCACTCACCCTCTGCTCGAGAGAGAAGGCAATGCTGCATGGGGACACTGCTGTCCTACCTCTCAAGAAACTCCTTGCTCCCCCTGTCTGCACCCTGCTTGCTTTACACAGCTTAAACCTTCCTCAGTTTCTCCATTTAGAAAACAAGGATAAGGATCCTGACTTTCATAAAGGTTTTTTTTTGTTTTTTTTTCTTTTTGCAGTAGGAGGACAGAACACACAAACTGAGAGGTTGTAGTACCTCTATAATACAAATAATGGTAGCAAAACCAAGACATTTTGTTTTCCTCCCTCCCTGACCTTCCTCCCACACACCGTTCATGCCAGGCTCTCCCTGTGCTCCCCGTCCTGCAGCTTCTTAGTCTCTACCCAGAGATGCTGACAACAAAAATAAAACATTTTAACACGTGATCCCCCCTCTCTCTTCTCTCCTCCCATCATCCTTCCTCTGCAGGAGAGAATGATCGATGTTGGAAATGCACATCTCCACCTCTGTCCCCGAGCTGTGAGGTTTGCTAGTGAAGAAAAGGCAGCACTGGGGATCTGGCACCATTGCTCATACATTTGATTGATGATGGCTGTGCTGGAGGCTGGGAGGAGATTGGTTTCTGGGGCTGATGGATAAAGTCTATCATGCAGCATGAAACACTCAGAAAGAAAAATAATGGGCCATCTGATTCTCTCTAACAGCGAATACTTAACAAGAAAAGATTACTGAGGGGTTTTTCGCTGGTTAATTTCTAATTATAGAAACTTGGTTTTAGATATGAACATCACTGGGTCTTCCCTTTGTTAAGCAAGATTGCCTGCCCAGATAATTAAGGCAAAGGAATGCTTATGGGATGTCATAGGAAGCCACAAACATTCAGTACAGCTGGAGTGATGAGTGGGACTGCTCTGACAGCTCTTAACAAAGGGAAGACCCAGTGAAAGAACCCATTTGAGGAGTTTGCTTTCCCTGGTAGCAAAAACCCATGAATTAATGATTCAATGGGAGACAGATAATGCTGGGATTGAGGGGTTTTGTGTGTTTTCATGTATATTTCATAGGCCTGTTTGCTTTTTGATGCTTAAAGCTCTTTGATTTTCCTTTAAAATACCTTTTTCCAGATTTACTTTAATGCCACATGCAGTCCAGATTTTGACTTGCAGGCTGGAGCAGGTGAGCTGTTCCCCTGCACCTAATGAAGATGCACTGCACAGAGGACAGCTGATGATCTTCAGATATTCTTCAAATGTGGGACAGCAGCACATGAGGTTCTTTGATCTGGGAGTGCAGGTGGCTCTGCTCTGGGGGCCCAGTTACTTCATGCAGATGAGAAGCACAAGCCATCACAAGGGAAAACAGCAAACATTGATCTCTTTTTTACAGTTACCTTCCCAACACTCTGCAGAAAGATCCTAACAGCACCCCAAAACGTACAACTAACATTGCATGTGCCATGGCACGAGTGATTGCTCACCTAACGACGTCCCCATAAAGGCCTTCCATTGCTTCAGCAGCATCCCATCTGCTGCAGCTGCTTCCAGCTCAGGAGAGAACTTGGCAGCTATAGATGGAAACAGCATTTCCATTTTGTCCCTGACTAGGGCAAACTCCGAGCAAACAGGAATGCAGACGCTGTATTGCACTCAGAGATGCAAAAGCAGGAGGAATTACCAAAATCAACAAGAAACTAATCTCTTTAATCCTGGAAATTTCTTCAACCAGTTTTAATAATTGATACAGTGTCAGAAGCCGCCTGGATCCGCAGAGGGGAGATTAATATTAAATGAGAATGCTTCTCCCTCTCTCTACGGGAAAGGATGGCAGAGTCATAAAGCAAGTCATTTGCACACCACAGTTGGCATAAATGAGGTAAAATGCTGGTAAAACTGCTGCAGTTGCTTCTTCCCTCCAGGTTTCATACAAAATCTGACCAGTGGTGTGATGAGGAGCCCTGACAGCTCTACCGCCTTCGCTCTTAGAGGATGGGAACTAGAAAATATCAGAGACCAAAGGAAAGAGGAAAGAAACTATGCACAGTTCTCTGCAGCCAGGCAGATCAGAGGAAATGCAATTCATTAACCTTGCAAGGCTGGCAACAAGTGCTACTCATAATACAAAATGGCAGCTGCAGTGAAATGTGGAGATAGAACCTCAGACGGAGCGTGTTCTGCTGTGCTAACGCTTCACTTTTGCAGTCATGTTAGCTCATACTCAGAAAGGCATTTGTGTTCATATCTACAAAGGTATTTAGACAGTTCACTGCTGCTGAGTCCAGCACCACTTTGCCACCTCGGTGAGTTCAGGTCTTAAGCCTCATCCCTGCAATGTCAGGCAGGATGCATAACACTGAGAAGGTCACTATCCATAGCATAGCTGCTAAATTGCTCACTGTCCTTCGTGTCATGGCACAGCTCTGTCTTCCTCTGCCGCCCTCATCACTGAAGCTTGTCACACAAGTTAAAAGCCAGCAGCTCTGTCTTTGTCTTTCGCTTATCTCCCATTCAGAAGGAGGATCACTGTCTTCAGTATACCTATAAAAATAAGCACTGTGAGATTACTCGGGAAAGAAGCAACCTCTCTTTATGATGGGTAGCAATGCCAGGTCAGACTAGCAGTTACAAAATGCAGCAGAAGGAAAAGAAAGGAAGCACCTGTCATTGCAGAATTGTAGCCCCATGCTTGGGAGACGTGCTGGACCTTGGAGCCTTGTGCCAAGTAGATGGGTTTTTTGTTAGGACAGCAAGTGAGACTGTACTAAGGGTAACACTTGCTCAACGTAAGCAGACGGTTTTATTAACCTGCCCCCTGAGATGTCTAATAAAGATCATGTCAGAGAATGGAAGCAATAATGAAATGAATAACAACTTACTGTATTACATATGCATGATGATAATCAATACTACTTAGCACTAAAATAGCAGTTGGCATCCAAAGATCTGAAACAAATGCAGTAAGGACTCATTCATCAATGGACCAGCCTTTGTAGGCACTTCAGTATCGTTACACCCTTTGTGCAGCAGGGAGTGGGGGCAGTCCCAGAGAAAAGACAAGGTTTGACCAAGGACACATTGCTCATAACTGACAGGATTCTGAAAAACAGCCCAAGTTCCTGTGTTCAAAGTCTCATAGTGATTAATACCTCGTGGAGGCCATTATGCTCATACCACTTAACAAAGGCCATCAGCTTTTAGTCTGTGATTCCTAGATCAAACCCAGTAATTGTGCTTTCTTTAGTGCTGCTCTCTTGAAGAGCTAAGGATGAATTAGATGGCAGCGTGAGCCATGTGTTAGGTCTAATGGTTGTGACCAATCACTTGGAAAAGCGTCCCTCAGAATGGGATTTCTCTTGTGTTAGGCAGCATCATACATTGCCTTTATATCCACAAAAGGCACGCAGCACAGACAACACAACAGCAGCAGCAGAGAGCGAGGCTGTTAGTGAGTGATCTGGCAAAATGCAATTGATACCCAGTGGCAATTTACAAGCATAGTCAGTCACTCTGGTATATTTGATTTAAAATAACACAGATGCCTCTGACTGCTGATTGACAGCCTCCTCCATCACGCATGGCAATTGCTGGGAGACTTTGCAGCTATTTGCTTCTCACTGCTCACCATCCATCTCCACTGAGGGAGCCTTGCAGGACATACACAAGGGACACTGGTGCCAACAGAGCAACCTGGTTCAGAAAGGAAGCTAAGCAGAACCTGCTGCACGAAACAGAGACTGACATCACTGGGAAAGCCACCAAACTGGCCCTGAAAAACTGGGAAGAGTTTTGGATCCTCTGGGAACAGCTGAGTGACTCTGCCTTCACGTAGCAATGCACTTCCCTGAGGGCTCCTGAGAGCCCGTCCTGCACACACCCATTAAGCACGTTGTTATTATGGATGGCAGGGAGATGGAGGATGCTTGGCCGTGGGTTGAGAACATTATTATTTCCTGATCATTAAGGCGCTGAGTGGCTTCTTACAGGTTGAAATATGGCAGAAAAAAAAAATGTGAAATGCATAAGGAACAGGGCACGAGTTCACTGCAAAAGATTTTTCACCCAGGGACTGCCTTCCAGGCCATGTGGTTTATGGGATGTCTTAAAGATACAAGGGCTGTTCGGGAGGAACAGGTTGTCTGTCTGAGTCTCTCTCCTGCACACAGACACCAGTGCACACTTCAAATCAGAGATCAACTGGAGCTCTGAATAGCCCCTCTGGGACAGCTTTTTGACTGCAGTTTCCACATGTACTGTCTCTGGACATATCTGGTGCTTTATCTAAAAAGCCTCAGCTTCCAGAGTCATTTGATCAGCCAGAAAGTTCAGCTTTCAGGCAGAATATCTTACAGACCTTTAATTTTAGGATAAGAGGCATCAGATAGAGCCTGACTCATGATTTTTTAATGCTGCAGGTTAGCAGTTCCAGTCACCTGCAAAAGTTCTTCCCACGCAGACTGACACATGCTTCTTGAGTGCATCAATTAATTGCAGCTCATGGGTACCACGCAGGGAAAGACATGGGCTCTGAACCAACCATGGCTCTGCTCACTTTAAGCCCAAACCCAATGCCCATCTGTCCTGAAGTAGCACTGAGGTCACACGCACTGAAAATCTTGTGACTCTGAGAGAAGAGTAATTGCCTGCTCTCTCAGTATTAATACATTTTTAGTTTCTGGTTGGCTGCATTTGCATCTGGCTGTGCAGACTGCCTTTCCCTGCAGCATCTTTATCGGATTGGCCGGGTTTCACAACACACTGCGTTTTTTAAGCTAAGTTCTATATAACTAAAAAACAGCCCGAGAAGGTTTAGTTTGTCATAGCAAACCAAGGTATGGACAGAAGTCAGGCAGAGATCCAGGTAGCCCAGGTGTGACAATCTGACACACAATCCAGGCAGAGATATGTCACTGAAAGGGTTAGATTTCTTCTTTTCTTCCTTGCAAACCAGCAACGGGCCCTGAGCACAACCAAAGCCCAAGGCACAAACACTATAAATAACGTTAATGGGGCCACTGCTGGTGACAGCAGAGCAGAAATTTGTGAGACTGGCAACTGCAAAGAAGCAGAAAACAGAAATATTTTCACCACGAGAGCTTTCTGGAAACGGTCTTTTATCTCAGGGCAAGTCAAAGGCAAGTAAGGGCCAAATACCTGAGCCTTGTACTGGGGGACAGTCACTGCTGTCCCACTGCAGGACAGGAAGAATTTCTGGGAGCCATTTTTTGACCACCCCCACCTCCCCTCCACCTCAGTCTGCACCAGTTCTCATTTTAGGACAACGTGTGCTTTCAAGTGCCACAGGAAAAGCGGTTTCTGTGGGTGTTTTTCACTACCCTGTGATTCACACTGTGGGGTGCGTGGGAAGGAAATGGCACCAGGTCTTTAAAAGCTGCAATGTCACCATACTGCCTGCAGTGACTGAGGCAAGGATGGTGATGCTGCCCCTCCAGCTGCTTTCTTCCCCACAGCACCTCCTGGGGAGAGCCAAACCTCATTGCTGCTCTGTGCTGCTCCAAAATTAGGACGCCCCATCCCGCATCTTCTCATGCCAGGAGGAGCTGGAATAGGTTGTTCAGGGCTTCTCCCCCTTCCTCAGCAGATGCCCCCAAGAAACCCTTGGTGGCAAAACCATTTTGCTGCCAAGGTGCTATTCTGCTGGGATTAAAATCGCTCCTCGCCTTTGCATGGCTCCTCCTGAATAATAAAGCCTCAGTAATAAAACAGTCTGTTAATTTTACAGCTGGAGTAGAAGTATGAATTGCATAAGAAATCTCTTGGAAGCAAACCAGACTTTTCTGAAGTGCCCACGAGTGCCTTCAGTGCAGTCATGAACCATCCAGGAAGCAAAGAAAGTGCAAAGCAGGCAAGGACTGTCCCGGCAGCTTCGTGCTGACTGCACCGATGACTGAAGTTGCAGTTTTGATTTTCTGTTGCCCTAGCTCTGTAGCCTAAAGATAGCTCGAGTGCATCCAGATGTGCTGCATACACAGACCCCAGCTGCAATATCAGCACGGCTTTTAATAGCCCTCTGTGGAAGATGGAAGTGCTGACACGCAACTTGCCCCATCATCCGAGCTCCTCTCGGTGAGGGTGACACCCTGAGCCCCATCCTGGCTCCTACACCCAGCTGCCAGTGCAGCCCACATGGTGTGACCCCATCATACAGCACAGGGGCCAACCGTGCACATACACTCAGCTCTACACAGGCACAGCAATGGCATACAGCAACACCCCTTACCAACCATCACCATCCAAACTCACTGCGTTCCAGTGCCCTTGTTCCAAGTTAGGTGATGTAGGTTCTGCAGCCAGCACAAGCTCTCTGTTCTCAAGTTAAACAGACTTGCTTTAATTTACTTTTATTTTTTATGCTTCCATCCTCCTGCTGTTGTCCTTAATGTGGGATTAATGGATGCAATGCTTTGTGGTCGGTTTATGTAAATTACTGGCAGCAAACAACAGTCATAATGCACTTTGTTGCAATGAAATGCAGTTTGTAGTGAAATCTATTATAGTTCAAATATAAATTAATTATAATCCCTTCTGCTGTAGTGAAACTTCATGTATAATTAACATTTACTGTAGGGGGAATAGGAAAGGAAAATCCCCATCTGAGTGTTTCAATGTCAGTAATCATTTCCACTTCCCTAACGTCTCTCACAGGAAGTTACATTACAGCTCACCTGTCCCCCCCATAACACAAATCACAGCTGGCTCCAGCTGCAGCCAAAAGAAGCTGCTGCAGCACGAAGAAAACATCAGCAACTACAGATTGTGCAGGGATAGGCAGACCCACTGTTAAGTCAGAGACGTACAGCCCTTCTATACATTTTGACACTACCTAGGCACAGCTATCCTACTTTTCATAGGAAGAGGAAGTCTGCATTCATCTTATCCAAAGATAAAGAGAATCACGGCTCATCCTCTGCCTGTATCAGGGAGATAACTCCTGATTCGATCCCACCTCGTGAAGCAATGAGGAATGTGAACTGCAGCCCTGAAATAGGCTACGTCCTACAGGCTGTGGGCCCAGCAAGGAGCTCTGCATCTCCTAAACATCATATTTCTGCCAAAGCTGAGTTTGCTCAGCATGGCAAAACTCAGTGCTCACACACTAATAATAGCTCGGCAATTTACGGGCACTTCATTCAGCTTCTAACTGTTACTTACAGCTTCAGGACTTCCAAAATCAGACTTGAGGGAGGTGAGCACAGGAAAAAGACAATGTCTGTTCCATGTGTGAATTTGTTAGGGACAAGGGTCAGCATGACCACTGGGAAACTGAGGCTGAAACAAAAACTTGGAGCACCATTCCCCCCTCACCATGAAACCTCCTATTCCCAACCTCTAATGAGAACCAATTGCTGCTGATAAATTTTACATAATAGCTTTTTGCTTGTTCTGCAAATTAAGCACAAAAAATTGCCTATTAAAAGGAAAACTGGGGCACTTCTTAAAACTCAGTGTAACCTATTTAGCTGGTTAGGTCAGACACGGGGCGGAAACCAAAGTCTCCTTATTAATTTTCTGCAGGGAGCAGCAGTTTGCACTGCTGCAATGTCTTGCTTCAGAGCACCAGCAAGAGCTGATTTCAGTTCCACATCAAAGCTGGCTGGGACCTGAAGGGCTGCATTAGCTCCTCTGCTGATGCTTAGGTGAATGTCCTCCAGTGCAACACACTGATTTCTTCCAACCACTCTTCCAGCTGCTTGACTGGTAACCCACACAACCTGTACTTATTTAAACCATCACCAAAGATGTGAAGTGCCAAACTTGAGCTTCAGAGCTTCTTTTCCGCCAGGACCCATCTCAACAGCTCTCTGATTTCCAGCGCCTTGCTGAACCAAGCCTGCCCTCCTGCAGTCATCTCCATAGTGACACAGAGCACACCAGGCTTATTTAACCCTGAAGCTAAAGGCCACCGTGTCTGGTAGAAGTAATGTTATGGGGGATGTGAGCACCAGCTCCTGACTCATTTCTCTCTGAGGCATAGGATGGCACTGAATTCACTTAATGCTGAGCTTGGCTGCAATCTGAAAGTGACAGAACGCAGGCTCAGCCCCACAGTCAGATAGTTAGGCTGGTTAGAACTGTTAAAATATCTTTCCAAAACCTTCCTTGCAAAGCATAGTTGTATATTTGCTTTCCACATCTTTCTTTCTGTGAATGTGTCTTCATCCACTGCGTGCTGACTCTGTACAACTCCCCCTAGATGTGTTGGCCTTATGATCATCTCTGCATATTCATCCTTCCTCATATCCACTTTTGCTCTGCAGAGGCTCCGCTCTATTTCCTTGCCATTCCCCCTCCCTTACAGCACCCCATGAAGCAAGGTCACAGCTCACAGACCTGCTTGGAGGACCTTAAATCCTCTGCCAGGACCTATTCCCTCCTTTCCATTATTCTACCTTTGTCATTGGGGTTTTTGTTTGTTTTCATACTGGCTCTGGACTGCAGACATTTGTAGTAATGCACAGAGAGCTAAAGCTAATAGGAATCTAACAGCAAGATGCTCGAGCAGTTTGTTGGTCAGGCTCAGCTGGAGAGAACCTGCTTGGAGGTTAAGAACAGCTAAGAAGCAGCTGGTCACTTTTATAACCCTTTTCATCTACAGCTATTAAAGGTGGCACCTGCCTATGGTTTTGCTTTTAAACCATCTGCTTCACTCATCGCCTGCCCCTCTCTTAAATAAGGTAGCTGCAAACTACAGAAGGCTCCAAATTACAAGCTTGGCCATAAGTCCTTGTTACTTTCTCCTAACTGGCTCATTTGTCTTCCTCCACCCAGAGCATCACAAGGCAGCCTCAGCTCCCCGCACATTTAAGAGGCCATAAAACACCGGCGTGCCCTGGCACACAGTGATCTCCTTCAACTCCAGAAGCTGTGACCACTGAACAGTCAGCACAGCCCACCAGTAAGGTCAACAGCTGAGAGATCCTTATTCTTCCTCTGCTGGTTTTGCCAGTAATCAAACTTTGTAGATGTTCTCTCTCTCTGCCAGACCCAATCATAAACACACACCTTGCTCCACTGTATTCCTCTATTCACATCCATCCTGCCTGCAGTCTGCCTTCACAGCCCGCCTCCTCCATCTCATCCACATGAATAAGCAAACACACAGAGATGCAACTGAATGCAATGCAGTTGATTCTGTCTGCCCTCCAACTTACTGGCTGCAAGGCTTAACAGCTCATTTATTCCCTTCTGATCCGGGTCCCTTGGACTTTATTTGCTGCATGGCATCCATCACTTAATCCCAGGGTGTGCTTTTCTTCCTGTTCTCTCCCTGGATGTCAGAGCTGCTGAAATGGCTGGACACACCAGTGATATCTCCCAGCCAGTCTCATGTTCCTGATGTGTTCCTTCCTCACCCTTCACCAGCTGGGAAAGAATTCACTGGAGATCTGCTCGTCCATGGAGCGTCTCCAGGAAACACAGAAACCATGAAAACAAACCAACAAATAAATAAAGGAGAGGGGGATGGGCTGAGGTGGTCAGGGAAGGGGATAAAAAAGGAAAAAAAAACCAACCATATCAGTAAAGGTCACCAAATCCAACCTCAATCTGCCTCCAAAATCTCCTTGCCCTTCAAGAGAAGCATCCAGAAAGCACAAAAAATGAGTGGTATACGTGGAGCTGCATGATAATGCAGTGGAGCCCTCAGTCCCGCTCAGCACCAGCAGCAGTGCAGCTGTGAGGTCTCCCAGGGACACAGTGTTTATTCCTTTTGATTTTGGCTGAGTCTCTGTTGGTGCTCTGAAGAGCCTCTTTACTTTGCATGTGCAAATTAACTAACTAACCTCTGCTGGCTCTAAATAATCACTGCCCCTTGGAGAAAACACTCCTAATAGATAAGGGGAGGTGTAATACATTGTAATGGAATGGATGACTTCTCCCTCTTTCACCAATATTAACTCCACTCTGTCTGAAATGTGCATTTCCCCTCTTACTGCCCCACCCCACACCCCCCCATTCCCCAGCTAAGGGAAAGTAACAAGCATTTCCCTTACCCAAAAGTGTGCTTTCTTCTTTTGATTTCTCTAGATTTACACCACTCTCGGAACGAATTTTATCTGTATCAGATCCACAGACACAAAACATGGACATAAAGCAGGAACCAGAGCTGTGGGACCATCTACAAGAAGGAGATAGGTATTTCACCCTGAGTTTTAATTAAAATGGGCTTAGCCACTTCATTTTATTTATTTATTTTTTTGACAGCCGTCTTCCATTTTCCTTGGAAATACAATCTTGCTCCCATTTGTCACTGCATGGTGGGGTCAATGGCCAAAGTACAGAAATAAAAACCACATGGCTGAATTACTGCGTTTTCCAAACACTTTGGATTTTATCGCCGGTCGCTAACTGCATTCACAGAACATCTGCTTGCAGTTCCTAGTGCCATCTCAAACTGCAGCTATAACTGCTCCTAAGGAGCCCAGAGACAGGCCACAGCATTAAAGCCTGACCCACTTCCATCAAAGAACTTATCACCTCCTTCTTCTGCCATTCGCTTTGCCATTTGCCACCTTTCCTTTCCAAACCATCGCAGCACAGCCTCACACCTTCAGCCAAAATGATCCCTTCTCTGAACTGTAGGGGTATCTGTATGAAGAAAGCAGAACGTTCCTCCCATGCTGGAAGAGCATTCCAACAATTCCTTTCTCTTCTGCTCTGTATTATTGACTGAAATGCTGACCAGCGACCTGCAGCCCCCTTCACTGAGAGTAACAAAGCCTTTTCTTTGTTTAAAGGTTGTGAATGCAGGAGACAGGAAGGCATTTCGGTATAGGACTGCTGGCAGAAAGAGAGGACTGGCAGTAAATAACAGACAAGATTCAACAGTGTGTGGAAAGGAGAAAAGAGAACATAAAGGGAAATTCAGAGAGGGAAATGAAAGGTAAAAACCAGACAAACAAAGCGAAAAAACAACACTGTTTTCTTATAGAAATTAATTCTGTGGGGCTTGGGGCTTAATCCATGGTGGCAGAAAACTACAGCACTGTTATCACTGATTTCCCCACCCTTAGGTCGTCTGTTTTTTTCTTTTAATTTAAACTTCCTGCTCATAACACACAGGATATATTAGGAGAGGTCCAACAGTAAATCCCCCTGCTCTCTCAGGGTAACAGAACAGCAAAGCCAGGCTGAGCAGGCTCAGCTATGTCACTAAGCCAATCCCATTCACACGTCTCAGCTCCGGGCTCTCTCCTTATCCTACAACCTGTAGCACAGAGCAGGGCCCCTTCTTCACAGTTCAGCAGTAATTGCAATTAAATGGAAGGTTTGCAATGAAAGCAAACACGGTGATGGAGTTAATTTTAGCAAACCGCTAATGAGCAATACACCAACCTCCTTTTTTACCCTTATGGCCAACCTCCTAATGTGCCTTCTCTTGCTTTATTGAAATCATTAACAACCAACCCGCTGTCCTCCTTTTGAAAAACACATTTCTTCCAGATTCTGCTCCACAGGGATCCAAAAGAGCTTTCCCAATCAACAGTTCATTGAATGAAGTCTCCAGAAGTCTGCTGTTGTCCTTTCCATCCTGAGCTGACCTTGAGCTATTTAAACCTAGATGGATTTCAACTCCATAGTCCCAGCAGCCCGCAGCCTCTCCTCCCCGCCCTCCACCTGGGATGAGAGAGGCTTTTCAGAATGTGTTAGAGGAGGTCTGCTAAATGATGCATTGAAAAGAGCTGGAGGGAAAAACAATTTTATCGTCATCCCGTGGCTCAAGCAGAAGGGGATAGGGTTCCTCAGTGCTTTAAAAGATAATGAAAAATAATAATAAAAAAAAAGATCCGAGTGATGCAAAATGGAAAATCAGTACTTTCTGATGGATGAATGAAAATGGGTTCAGCAAAGAGCAAGGTCCCATGAGAGTCTTAGGCATGGTGTGCTCAGATTAATGCAGAGCAACGCTTTTCCTTGGAATATGAAAGGGTAAAGGGGCTTGAGAGAAAAGCTCTATCCAGCTGCAGAGCAGGTGTGCGAGGAAAGAGCGTGGAAATGAGACAGTGGGTGAAGATCCTGTTCAGAATTCAGATGCAGGAACCCAAATTGCAGAAGCACTACTCAGTGATCAGGGCAGTGGTTCACTGAGTGGTCTCTGACCTGGAGCAGCATTTAGCCTTTCTGATATGGATCCTGCTGGAGTAAGTGTGGGATAGAACAAATGCAATAGCTCATGAATGCTGTACATCCTCACAGCTGCTCAGAGTCTCCAAGCTGCAGCGGGAACTTCAGCTTCAGTACAAGCATGCTGCAGAGCTTTGGGAAGGGACTGCATGTCTTTATCATTTCATTTGAACCAGTGAGCAACTTTCACAAGCGCTACTGCATTCCTCCAAAGCTACTGTCCCCGCCAAAACACTGCAGAGAAAAGAGCAATTTATCCAAAACCATCAACAGAAAACGTGCTGATTGCCCCATGCAAGGTCACACTGTCAACTGGGCTCATGCTGCGAGACTAAAGGTCACAGAGAGCAGCAGAAACCAGAAAAGCTGGTTCCACTTGCTTGCATTAAGGACTGTGATTTGCCTAACCCTGCGTGATGGATCAGTGAAGGGGACACTACTGAAAGGAAAGGAGATAAAGAAGATTAAAACAAGAGAAACCTTGCCAGCAGCAGCATCCTCCCCTGCTGAACAGTTGCCCCTCTGGCCTTGGAAACACAAAGTCAAATTACTTAACAGAATCAGATCAACATTTCTCAGTGGGGAAAGACCTTTTAGTTCAGACCTCTCCCTAGCACTCAGGAATTTATTTCTTTACCCTGCTGGAAGGAAAATCAGCCAAAATAACAGGTACCATCCTGCATCTGGAGTTTTCCACTGCTTTAGAAGTCTCAGGAATTACATACATCAAGAATATTCAGGGAAATTCCAAGACCACAGTCCTCCTTCAGGAGACTCTGAGTTCCATCGTTTGGGACTAGTACACCTCTCTATTTGGTGAGCATTTGTATAATAACATATTAAAACACAAAGGCAATAACTGTGCAAAGAATGATGAAAACACTGTGCTGAGTATAGTAAATAAAGCAAGCAATGCCATTACACACCCACTCTCTTGGTCCCCTCCTAAAAACCAAAGTACTTCAAATCTTTCTTTGCAGGGGTGAAAGTGGAGAAACTAACAAGTTTCTGGAGCTAGCACAGGCAGGAGCAGAGTAAACTCCTATCATATAAACGAACACTGCTATAGTTCAGCAGGATGACAGATTACAAATCCTCATGCAGCTGTGCCAGTGCCTCTGAATCACATTCTGCCACAGTGCAGTTACTCCACAAAGCTTAGCCCACCTTTGAGAACTTGGGCCTGCAATTAGCCTGACTCTGAAGCCCTTTCAGGGCTCTGCCCACACCTTCACACCAGTACATTATCTGGCTCTTGGTGGCTGCTATACCCCCTGTTATCTTGCTGTGAAGTCTCCCTACGCAGTTTTCCTGTTTCTGGGGTGCCAGCCTTATTCTGCCAGAATGCATCACATTCAGGCAACAAGGAGCAGCATTTTGTAGGTCTGCCAGTCTTTTCCTGTGCTGTGCATCTACACACACCAGGCTTTCCTTCCATCACAGCCTTTAGAACCACGTAAAAGCCATTGCCCAATGGGCCAATCTTCACACCTTTTCACCTCGCACAAAAGCTGTTTTCTGCTATCTATGAATACAAGCCTTCTCTGTAGATGTATTTCACAAAACTGAAGGCTCTGAGATGGTGACTTTGTTTAGAAAGTCAGACCTCACTCAATCACACTGCCACACACAGCCAAGAGAGCACAGCACTTCTGCCTGGTCTGAGGACACACCTATCCCACAGCCCGACAAGCTCTGCTAACAGTGACATAACAAACCACGTTGCTTCCTAAAAATAACCTCCATGCCTCCTCAGGCTGTGCACACCACAGACCACATCCACCAGCAGAACCTGACCCCAATAACCCAGCACTCCTAACAGGACCCTCATCCCAACCCATCTCTGCTCCCCCCCACGTGCTTCGTTTCCCACCGCAGGCCACGCCCACCCATCAAGCCACGCCCACTCCGCTTTGCACATGCGCAGATCCCGCGCTGCTCGCCCGCCATGTTTGCAGCATAAAATGGCGGCACAAGGTGGTCGCTGCTGTGAGGAAAGCAGGTGCTAGCAGCTGAAGGAGCACTTGTGCTTGCTGCAAGAGGTGCGGGCGTGCTGCTGAGCATCGGGGGCTTCCTTCAGCAGTGTGCTTTCTGGCTCCTTGGCTTGCTTCAGGGCTTCGTGTGCACATCCCTTCTGGGCCTGCACCCCTCGGGCTGTGCTGGGATGTGGGTGCCACGTGGGTGCCCCACAGAGGTGACTGCCCAAAGCAGAGGTGGATGTGGCTCTCAGTCACACCGTGGTTTCTAATCAGCAGCACCCCAGTTGCATCTGGCTTGCAAAGCTTTGTTCTCTCATTAGCGTTATTGTTTTCTATTATCTGTGGTGACTCACTTTAAGCTAATGCAAATTCATCTGTCATCTGAGCATCTCTGGGAAGAGGGTAACTGCAAATTCAATTAGTGCTTATTTGCCCCTCTCCTGCCCCGGGTGTGCAGGAGTTGCCTGGATCTGCAGTTTGGATCCTGCCTGATTGCACTATGTTGGCAGTGGGTGTGTCTCCATTTGCTGTGTTGAATCTGAGCTCTTAGATATCGATACAGATAGCATCAGTACTCCTGGTTTTGGAGGTAACTTGGGCTTTTACTTCAATTCCTTGGCACATGATAAATGGTGGCTTTTATTCTTATCCTTTTATCCACGTGCTATTGCTGTGTGGAGTGACAATTTGTCCAATAGCTTGAAATCCATTGCTATTTATGCTTACCTTGGATGATTAGAAGAGAGGAGAGTACTCCTGGGTGTTTTCCTATAGTTGATTAGTCAAAAGAAGGTGTAGCTATGGGCTGAGCACATTCATGTGCTTTGTGGACATCAGGTTTCACGTAATATTTTTGCAACTGGAAGAGTCTCATCCTGGGCAAAGAATCTCCATTTTGGGTTGTGCTCTTGCACAAAACTTCTCTCAGGTTTACACTGTAATCCTTTGTGCTTTACCCAGGACAGCTGCATTTGCTGGTATGTTGTTGCTATGGTCCTCTCAGCAGTGTTTGCCTGCCAGTGTTGTAGAATATACCCATTCTTCCTCCAGAAAGAACTTAAAATGAGGACTTTACTACATCAGATGCTGGGAGATCCTTCCAGAAAACTGCTGCTGAAATAATATTGTCAGTTCATACTGTGCCATGGGGAGAAGGTGATGGCAGTGGAGTTGCCTGATGCTTCTCCTTCTGGATGCTCTGAGCCACATGGGATGGGAGCTATCAGAATAAATAGAGAGTCCACAAAGTACTTTCCTTCGCCACAACCACCCAGGCTATAATTCAACAGGGTGCATACTCTATAAATTCCCTTTCACTGCTGGCATGTTAATGGCACTTGGGGAGATGTCACTTCAAAACTAAAATGAGCAATGACACACCGAGCAGCAGAAGGTAAATGGCTTTTAACTGGATAACGTGTCATTTAAAGGCTGAATTATTTCCCTGCTGTCACTTCCCTTTACTGTGTCAGTGGGTGTTATTGGCCGTTACTGACAGCAGTTGAGAGAAGCGATGCCCTTGGCTGTGGGACATCCTGATTACCTTTGTAGGTATCTGTTTATGGGGAAATGGCAGGCAAATAGAGCCAAAATCATCTTCATTTCTCTAGGGTACATAGAAATGACTTGCACAACAGGATATCACCAGTTGCACAGTGATATTTTTCACCAGTGATCAGATGTTTGCGTTAGCTCTTTAGGTTTGCTGCGTAACAAGGTGTGCTGGGTTTGGTCCAAAATGTTGTTTGGGCCTTCTAGACAATGAAGAACGATGATGATTTAAATGTAGGTCTGAATAGGTCCTACAGGAGTAGGATCTGATGACAAAATAATAACCTTGTGCATTTCTGTAAGGCAGCAGAATGGCAATGGGACCCTGAGACTTGTTTGCTTTCAGACTCCTTATGTTGCTTTTTGGGGCTCCTCCATGGCGGTGATGGGAATAAGTTTTTTTTTTAAGTGCTGTACTAAGACATTTAATATCAAGGTAAATAATATCAAGGTTGCTTTAGAATCTTACTGAAAGGTTGAGGGTGAGTTTGTGTGCATGTCTCAGTGACATTGGTGAGTCATTAAATGAAGTGGCAAAGACAATAGATGCTATGGAACTCAGCAAATTTGGAATGTTAAAGAATGTCTGAGGATAAATGTATTATTTATACAGTGGTTTAAGTATTGAAGAAGCTAGTGTTGAAAAAGCTGTACTTTTTAAGAGTTTCTCATCAGACTAATTGCTGTTAAGTAGCAGTGGAGTGGGAGAATTGTTCTCTGGATTGCAAAGCAGCAAAGCCAAAACTTTCTGCTTTTACTGTGTAGGTTGTTTTGAAAACTGCTCCTGCAGAAGTGCTCCTGTTGTTGTGTTTATATGGGTGATCCTAGATGGTCACAGTCTGTAGGGGATGACTTCCTCATTTCCAGATGTTTTGAGATCTGCAAGTCAAACCAGACCTCTTATACGTAGTCATTCTCAGTAATAAAGGCTGTGCAGGACACATAAGGGTTTTATCCATGCAGCTGTGCAGCTGAACTGCTTTTGCATTTACTGCTGTGAACTGCTCTGAACCACCGGATTAGATCTAGTTGGGGTTTAGCAAGTAACAGCTCTTCTGTGTCTGGGCAAAATCTACAGTGACAGTAACGTGATGGTACCAAAATCAGTCTGTTTTTCCTTGAAGCTTTGGTGGAGCTTATGTGGAGTTAGACTAGACAGTGATGACCCTGCTCTTGCCGAGTTTAGGACTTGAGTCTTTCTTTTCAATGCCTTTGTGGGAGGTGGGTGAGTTGAAGCTCAAAGAATTAGTATTGTTGTGTGGTGAAGTCACTTAAAATGCTTTGAGTGTGTTCCTTGTGCCCCTTGAGTTCCAAGGATACTTGGGTGTTAGAGCCCTGCTTTGAACATGAATCAAACAGGAGGTATTCAGACTTACTTCAGACACTTGGAATGTGGCAGGAGACTTTTAAGTTCACTAGCAAACACTTGGAAAACCAGATGTTTTCTTTGCAACAGAATCCTGAACATAGCGGGAATATAGAAGATATTCCCCCTCCTTCTCTTAGCTGGAGAAAAGAGTCTTTAAAATGCCTTGCATGTGTGCTAAATAAATAAATTTAAAAATGAACCTTCTGGCCAATCACAGTTTAGCTACCCTGCAATTAAACAAATCCACAAACTGGCAACACATTTACATCTCATTAAGAGGAGGCAAATGCAGCAACTGCATGAAAATTTAGAAATTAGACACAATTACCATGTTGGCTGGAGGCAGGAGGGGGGAGCATTGTTGAGGGAGGCTTTTAAGACGAGTTTGATGGTTCCTTAATTGGCTGCTGCCTCCCCGGTCCCACCCAGCTCTGCTGTTTAAATGAATTAAAAATAAAAACCACGCAACGAAATCACTGATGCTCTGCCTATCTGTGCAGCACAGCAGCCCCGAGGAGCTAATGAAGCAAGACCTGCAGAGGTCTGCTGGGGAGCTGCAGGCCTTAGGGGTGCTCCCCTGGCATGGCACTGGGCAGCCTGCCACTCACTGGGGGACACAGGGCCCTTTCACAGGGTGAGATGTGGCTCAGACACACGGACCTTTTCGCTCTTGCTTTGCTCTGCAGCTGTGTCCATTCATGCTCACTGTTTTGAAGGGCTTGGTATGCTTGGGATTGTAGTGCAGCTGTGTTTCTGTTGGATTTGGTGGCTGGAGTGTTAGTCTGAGCTCAGTGTGAGGTCTGCTAGTGTAGAGGTATTTCTTGTGTTGTACAGCACCTTTCCTCTTCCCTTTGTGTCCAGCAGTTGCTTTCTCCCTCTGCTTCTTAAGAGGTGAGAAGTGCCTTCCTCCTGAGGTGGCTGCATTTCTAGGAGCTCGTGTGTAGGAATGGGTATAGTGAGGAGGTTGATTTCTTGAAGAGGTGCAAATATTAATAAGATAAATATTGCATATAAAAAAATGCTGTATTACAATTATATGGAACAACTGAGGATAATGATTGCGTTAAATATGTGTTACTTCCAGGGGTAGGACCTAGCTTTTCCTGTTGAGTGTCTAGGACACAGGATTAGCCTATAGCAGGGGGTTGTAACTAGGTGATCTTAAAGGTCCCTTCCAACCCAAACTGTTCTATGATTCAGGAGCCTTTCCACGATAATACTATTTTGCAGAAGGACTAGTGGTAGAAGTGCCCATTGGAAGGTAGAAACTCTTCAGAAAATGAAACCAATGGGATTTTCAAAAGGAGCAGTGAGACCAAAGGAGCAGTGAGACCAAAGGAGCAGCTCTTCTGTTGTTTTCATCTTTTGCTGGGGTGGCGATGAGTCTGTCCACTCCGTGGACTTCTGCACAGCTCTGAAAGTGCCAGCAGTGGTGTTGTAAATTGGTGTGAATGAAAGGCTGCTGACAATAAGTTCTGTTCACTGAAGGGGATCACAAAGAGGTGAGGAATGAGAAACCCTGCTTTTGCCAATCACCAACTCCACTTTGTCATGTGTTTAATAGCCGTATTAAATATAGCAAGTGTAAATCTTACAAATTTCCTCGAAAAGGATGCAACTGCTTCCAAAATGGAGGTATATTTTAGGTATATGACTCTGCTTCAGATCCATAAATAAAAGTGAGTGTGTTAGTTCCCTGCCTTCTTGGCACAGCAATGAAAGCAGCAGCCAAATTATGAAATGATTCCGAGAGGTTGCAAATGTTTAAAGAAGAAGGAAAACAAAAGCAAACATTTGTAATCACATTGGTTTTGTGCTGCGTTGGTGGTGGTCTGACACAAAACAAGAACCAAACTTGGAGAGCATGTCCTATAGAACAAATGGCATGTGCACAGCAACACAAGGCCTGAACAAAAACCAACTTGTTTGGTGTTACAGGTTGGGAAGGGTGATGGTGATTGCTCGTCTCTCTGTGTGCAAGGACCTTTTATCTTGAAGCAGAATATTCGCACTTACAGGTAAATACTGCTTAGGTGTTCCTTTGCATTTTCACAAGTTTGGAGGACAGTTTTTTGGAGGCACACCAACCCCTTCGTTTTCTACATGTCTTCAGCAACAAAATCCAAGTTGGCACAACTGAAACAAGTTAATTGGGGAATGAATAGAAAGTCCTACAGGCCGGATCGCACCCTGCATACAAATTGATGCTGTCTGTCTGGTGCAGTGGAAGAAAGAGAAGGAAAAGAGGTTTTTCACGTGTCCTCAACTGATCCCTTGGAAAAAAAAATGGAAGCAGAGCAAATTTAAAAAGAATAAAAACAACAGCAGAAAAAGAAACAACCCAGAACTAAACTCCAGAACTTGGTTTGAACTGGGAGCTTTAAAAATACTGGCACATTTCTATTTGTACAGCCTGGACCTTCATTGCTTGTGAGGCTCAACTTAAGCAGCTTTACATTTTTTCAGTGTTAATACACAACCTACTCCGTGCTTGCTCTTTTTCCCCCTCACCATTTCCTTAGACATCTTGTTGTTTTTGGTTTTTTTCCCCTTGAAGGTAATTAGTTTCAAAAAGCATAAGTTTCATGATAGCTCAGGTATCTCTGATCCATTATGTTGGTCATTTTGCTGGGCTCACAGTGACCCTGAGCAGAGGTTCCTCATCCATTTAAGAAGTAATGAACAGCGTTGACTAGTAAATGGATAAACAATTAAGTACGTTGTGTCAAGGATCTGATTAAAGGTGCAGGAGTCCATAAGGGGTTTATGTGCTCTGCTGTAGAAGAGAAACGATGTTGTCAGTAATTGAGGGGACTGTATGGTCAGCAGTGTACAAATTCAGAGCTGTAAACAGTTTCTGTGGCATTAATCATCAAACTGTCATTGAGTTCAGGAGGGCTTTGCCCCTGACGTGTGCACAGCCTCCATGTGTCAGTGAGCTGCATGGTTAACTCCATGCTTTGGCTGAAATTCAGGGGGCTGCAGAACCTCCCCAGAACTCACTTGCCTATCTTTGCAGTATCGCTCTGTAGCTCTTTGCAGCGCACAGGAATGTTATCATCCCCAGCAGAGGAAAGGTGAGCAGCCGACCAGAAAAGCACTTTGGCCTGATGCTACTGCAGGCTGGATCCTAGCCAACTGCCCTAGTGACTTGCTGCTTTCTGTGTAAAAACAACACGTTTTTTCTTCATGAGGTACCTGCCTAGGAAGAGTTAATACCGATGGTACTTCAGTATGTGGCTTCTTCTTTTGGCTGATACTGGGATTTGTTTTGTTTTCACTTTATTATGAAGATATCTTGCTTAGGAAATCAGAAGTGGGCTCCAGCTGCTCTCTTCATGCCAATTCATCCTTTCTTCCCTCAGTGCGGATCGCGTGGATCTCAGGAGTAATTAACACAAGTGTATCCTAGTTTGGCCAACAGAAGAATTTTCAGCTGGAACAGAATAGACTCCGTTTCACCTTGGCACTGGGGAAAGGGAGGGAGACTTGCTATTACTTGGCTTTGTATTTTTTGCAAACACTACAGTGACGTGTGGAAAGATTGGATGTAAAGATGGATATGAAATTGGAAACCAAAAACCTGGTTGCAGTCATCTGCAGGCTCCATGGAAACTGGGCTTGCCCTCCTCAACAGGAGTTGCAGATACACAAATTCGGGCAGGTGTAAGGATGAGATCAGCTTTTAATCTTTTGTTTCATATGTCACAGTGCAACTGGATTATAAACCTTGAGGTCTTGTCTGTGACAGCAGCAGCTTTTGCTGAGGATGTCGTATACACTAAGCACACTGGAATGGGAACGTTTTCTTGGTCTTTTCTGGGTGCTCCAGTGCCCCACTCTCAGGAAGAAAGCAGCTGTTATCTCCTTGCCACTTTATTCTTTGTGTAGTCAAACACACGTTATGATAGGGATGTAAGTAGGTGTAATTCTCTTGTGGATTTCATCTTTTGCTTACATGCACTTATTGCCTCGGCATGCTGGCATTAGATCCGGAATGCACTGGTTAAGAAATTCATGATGTTCTGGGTTACGTGAAGAGAGGGGGAGGAATTGAGGACAACAAATTAAAACTAATCTCATCTCCTAAAATATTTGATTACACGTACTCAATTTATTATGCAGAGCTGCCCTTTTAAGCATGTGCAAGCTGGTAAGATAAACAGGGCTATCAGTATGGGGGTGGGATGGGGTTGGGAAAGCAGCCCCAAATGCATTCTGCAAGAGAACAACCACTTTCTGTAATCTGCTGTAGTAAGAGCTTGGAAGGCAGCCCTGATCTTGCTGTGAGTTAGCATGTTTAGCACACTCAGGGGAAAGGATGCTCTTAAATCAGGGTCCTTGTGGAGTATGTTCTTTGGTGCCTGGGAGTCTGTGAAGTTAATTCTTCACCTTTCCTCAGATTGAGTGTCAGGTTGCCCTAGTGCTTGGAGTTCAGGAGCTTGTAGTCCTGGAGTGGATGGGCTTCTCATTCAGTTGTTTTTGAAATGATGATTAGTTCACATCAGGTTTATCCGTTGCTCGTTCCCCCATTCCCCTGATGTGTCTCTCAGGAAGAAGGAGGCGAATTTGAAACCTTTTTTCTTGTAAAACTCCATTGCCATATGCGTTCTTGTTTTAATTCATCTTGGAACTTTTTTTTGGTAGCACAAAAACAACAAAGATTCACTGAAGGCTGTGATCCTTTTCCCTCCCAAATACTGCTTTATTATGAGAGGCAGTGAGGATTCTCCAGTCAGTTTCCAGTGAGTAAAAGCTATTTATACTGTCTTTCATCTCCCTCCCAGTTTGAGCAGAGGTGAGAGGTTCTGTTTGGTAAGCTGTACAGGAGCTGCTTTAGAACAACAGGGAAATGAATTCCACGCTGGAATTCAGCAGCCCCTCCAATCAATGTACTTTCCAATTAATTTCTTTGTATAAGCAGGACTTCTGAAAACAGTGTGCTGCTGTTAGCTCTGGCTTTAATTTATTTTGAAAAACGCATAATTATCAAGCTGTGAGCAAATTGCCATGCCTTTCACCTAACTCCTTCTGAACTCATTCGCATTCAGAGCCATTGATTAATGAAGAGAGCAGCAGAGGACAAGGATGATCCAACGCAGCTATGAGCTGCATACAGCAGAAGCATTGCCTCCAGAGAGTGTATGTTAGGGCCTGTGTTGCAAATCACTGCAAAAGCTATTCTGCCCCTCACTGCATTAGAAGACAAAAACTGTGTCCTATAAGATGAACTTGTCCTGTTCCTTCTCTTGTGCTGTGAATGGGCAGAAGTGAGTCTTGTTTCTTAGACCTTCCTCATGCTGTGTTTATGCATTAGCTGTACGAGTGTCTGATCAAGTGTGGATGCCATGCCCACGTTAAATTCCTGTTTTCTTAAGGGAGACAAACAGCAAAACTCTACAGTTCTTGTGGAGTACAGCCATCTGGTGCAATGAAGTAATGAGCTGAATAGTGGTATTCTGTCCTGCATTCACAAGAACCAAAGGACTCTTCAAGCATGTGTCTGTAGAACCTGTTTTGTGTCTTTTGTGGGATAAAGTAGGTGGCTGACAGCCTGCTATGTCAGTGTGTGCAATTATGTTCTGTGCCTTTCCAAGGGACACACACATGTCTGTGAGGCTCATTCCCTGTTCCCACTTCAGGTCAGTTATTTGTGCTATTGTGCAAGTTGCTTCGGTCTCATAATGTTAACTAACTTCAGAGGTGGCTGTGGGAGGCAGCACATTTTATTGCTCTTCAATACATAGATTACACATCTTTCACTTCCAACAACTTCTTGATGACCTTCTTTTTTTTCTCCCTCAGCTCCTGTTCTCATTAGAGTGATGACTAGTGAGCCAGTGGGTGAAATGCACATCTACCAGCAGACGTGAATTTGCAGGAGTTGGGAAAAACAGAAGACTTTCTTCTGGAGTGCAGGTCAGTATCACTTCACCATTGATAGAAGGCCCTGGTTCAGTATGAGCACCAGCTGTGTTATACTCCTTCTGGTTTGTCATCTTTACCCATGAACATCTTGGTTGCCACTTGCTGTGGGTTTGCACACACACTTTTTTAACAAATAGGAGTTGAGGTCAGTATGTTTCTTTGCTGTCATATTCCCTCACAAGAAGAGTGGTAGTTATGGTGATGACTTAATGTGATGTGAAAACACACAACTTCTGGAAGATGAGCAGTGCTGTCAGCATTACATTTACAGATAACTGTGGAGTGACCCGTTACTGGTAAGTTCAGAGCATTATTAAGCCATGTTGGACTGAAATGGTTTAATATGAATGAAAAAATAAGGTGTATTTTTATTTATTCTCCCACATCACATTTTTCCTTTGTTTTGGGGTACGTGGGGTAGTTTTCAATTTGTTTGAGGGGGAGCAGGAGTGTATTTTTTGTGCTGTTTTTTAACTTCTGCAGGCTAAACTGCTCCAATAATCCCAAACCTTCAGTGAGACTTTGCCAGAGTTCGGAGCTTTGTAGGATTGAACTGTGATCCTTCTTATTTGTTGCGAGCTTTGTGGTTTCCTGTTTCTGCAAGAGTTAAGAGCTGTATGTTAATATACTCAGGTTCTAACTTAATAACCCTCTAGGCTGCTCAAGCTGCAAGCTGATACCATGAGAAGCAGGATATCAGCTTGAAAAGGGGAGGAATATCTTACTCTTTCAAATTTTCACTGAAGGATCAAAAAAAGGGCCAACATCTGAGATCAGCAGTTTCTTAGAACTCTGCTGCAATCCATTTAACAAATTGTTTCTCCTCTGTCTTCACCCTGGTTGTTATTATTATGCTTGTTATCTGATGGTTATTTAATCTATATTTTGTAATTACTTCCCTTCTGTCTTTCACTCCAACATACATTCATTTTCTTGTTGTGCTAACGCAGTGACCTACATTATTCGAGCTGTAGAAGTCAATTATGCTGCCTGTGATTTTTCAAGTGGCATTTAATAAATGAGTTTGTGTATTACCCACCCCTTACCTGGTTCATGTCAGGATCCAGTTTTTTCTCAGGCATCTCTTAAAAGCTTCTCTGGAAATACAACTGCTCTTCCAAATTTGGCAGAACTGTTGCAGTGCTGTGAAGGAACACAGACTGTCTTACCCAGCCCTATGGACAATGATGAGTGTGCATTGCATCACTTTTCTATTTCTCACTGTGAAGTGGGAATACATTTTTCCATCTTACTGTATTGTATCGTGTTCTCATTGCGCTTTTGTGTGGATTTTGGGTCTCTGATATTAAATATCAAGATTTAAGCTATGTTTGTAGTATTTTATAGGTAAGAGGTATTAATGTTACCAAATGGAGTACAGAATCCTCTGTACCCAGCAGACAAACAGTTCCCAAGGGGCTGGTGGGTGGGGAAGGTTGGTTGTTTTTTAATCAAGCCTTGCTCATTAATGCTTCAAGCATCTCTGCATATAGATTTTCACCTTTCATGCCTTTTCCCAGCTTCCTGTTGCAATATTGAGATGTGAGCACATTACCAATGAAGTTAAGAGCCCATGCTAATAAGCTCTCTAGGCCCATGCTAATTTTGCAGTGGAAGAAAAGGATGCATCAGAGGGAATGTGTTAGATAGAGGTGCAATCATTCTAAAAACTCCTAGCTCTTCCTTGGAACGAAGGCTGATTGCTTTATTACTTGACATCACAAGGCAGCTTGCAGCAGCAGCAGCTGGGTAGCTTCACTTTTCCAAGGACTCACCAGAGCTTTAAAACTTTCACATGTACACATCTTGATCGAGATACCTGGGGAATATGTATGCCTGTCACATGTGCACTCAGATGTGCACATCTATGTACATGTTCTTATCAGGATGTGCTTTCACAGGGCAGAGACCTGCAAAGGTAGAAATTTAAACAGTGTTCAAATGAATATGCATCAGAGACGTTGGTGTATGACATATTTACTTAAAGAATTTGCTGTCAGTTCACATATATTATGCTGTGGTGGATGCACATTAAACACACGTGTACGTACTTTCAAGCAGATGAACATTGGCAGAAGCTAACATGCTGCTGCATTGCCTGTAGTTACCTGAACAAAAGTGACATTTAACAATTGGTTCTGAGGCTAATTGCAGAAAAGTGGGCAACAATTGTTTATTGCTGCCATGTGATACTGGTGTTTTGTGTCCTCAGTTCATTAGAGTTGGATTGTATTGGAAAGAACTTCCTCTAGGAAACAAGGCTGTCTGTACCTGTAGTCACTCTTCATTAGGTTACACTGTGGCATTTTCAATTTCTCTGCTACGGTTGCTGTATTTGCTCTGACACCTTTACCATGAGCTATATCCACATCCAGTTTACTCTGCCTCTCAGCATTTGCTTCAGGCTATAGGAACTGTAATGTTTGGGATGATGCTTATGAGAGATAATTTTTTAGAGTTAAATGTTCAAATCCTCTTGGGAGAATTTGTCCTTTTCCCGTCATCTCTCATTTGCTCATCTTAGCGTTTTCTGTGCTATTTGAATGTGGTCCCCATTTAAAAAAATAATAATAATTGTAAAATCAGAGGAATGTCTGCAAGCAGACAAATATTCAGTGAGATTTTCCTGTTTTGAATGATGGAGATGCATGGCACTTTTTCCAAGGCACTTAGGTATGGAGTTTGGGGTCAGTGTGCCAATGTGTTCTCCATCAGTACCATATTTGAACAATGCCAAAGTACTAAGTGATTTAGCTTCCTTTTTTTTCTCCCCTTAAAATTCCTTCTGCTAAAAGCAGCTGTTATTCCTTCGTTTAAGATAGAGAATTAATGCAGAGAAAAATGAAATGGCTTGCCTGAGGTCACTAGCAGAACTAGGAACAGAGCGGAGGTCTCACAAATCAAAGCTCAATGCTTTAATCACATGCTCAGATTTAAAGGCTGACATTTGAGAGAAACTGAGGGAAAGAGAGAAGTACAGGCAGTAGAAGCAGAGATATGTGGCCTGGGAAGAATACAGGGATGATATCTGGACATGCAGAAAAGGGATCAAGAGAGTCAAGGTGCACATGAGATGGTACATGAGACAGGAGAACTGGCTTCAGCATAGCTGGAGAAGACTGAGGTACACTCAGTGAGTTCTTTCACTCTTCATCATATTTGAAAAGACACGGATGTCAGATGAAGTCCCTGGTGACTGGAAAAGGGGAAACATCACACTGGTTTTCAAGAAAAAGAGAAAGGAGGACCCAGGGAACAACAGCTGGTGGGCCTCTCCTCTGTGCCTGGGAAGTTCTGGTTACGTTGAGATTATAATGGCTCCTAGAGTGGTTTGAAAGCATGATTATTAATTAAGCATGATTATAGAGAGTTGCAAATGAATAACTAGAAGACCCCCATGAAATCATGAATATAGACAAAGAGAAAAACAAAGAAATACATCTTAGCATCATTTCTTAGCTTGTGTTTTCTCTTGTTACCCTGCCTGTGCATGAACATGTGCCTAGGGCTGGCTAGCTGCACAGAGCAAGGGAAAAAGTTTAATAGCTCTGCTGCAAGTGTGAGAGTATTTCTGCACTGGATTCCTCTAGATTGGTTTGGACAGCTGTAAGTGTCTGAATTCTAGTATGTGCTCATTGAGAGGTGTTTAGTGATCAGTATTCTCAGTGCTGTAAGCCCAGCTGGGAAGAAAGGCCTGTACAGAAACTAATGATAAAGAAAAAAGGTCTTTATTTCAGGAGCCATAATAGCAAATTTGATTTCCACCAGCCTAGTGTTTATAGACTGGTTTTCTCTCCTCCACAGGAAGCCAATCTCAGCTTTCACAGGGCTCCTGCTGGAAAAAAAATCAAATAGCAAATTCATGCAAGGGTTGCGGTAGCAAAAGGGCAGGTAAGGATGTAACTGGTTGTGCTTGTGGGAGGTGAGGGAAATGAGAGATGTGGGAGAATGGCTTGGTAGGAGAGGAAGAAGTTGCTGTCAGCCTCATTGCACTTTGAATAGCTTGTGGAAAATGCTGCAATCTGCTCTGAGTCACCTCACCTAAACCAGGTCATCGCTCCCTGGTGGAGAGTGGGACTTCTGTCTACCAGTGACAAAAGGGAAGGCAATGAAAAGGCAGTGCCAGAATGTCTGAGGAAGTTACATTCCTCAAGTCATTATTTTAGCATTTCTCCAAACAGAGAAAATGTATTTGTACCCAAAGGGGAAGTTTCTGTCAAAGTAGCTTCATGCATATACTTATTGGTATTGACTTGACTATGGGGGAAAGTAGACTTTTGGTGAAAAACATGCAAGCCTCATCTTTCAGTGGTGAGATTGACAGTGTGCAATAAAGTCTGGGTCCCCATGAACACTCCTGACTACATCTGGTGCATGCAGCAGGCCTCATTTTCTTTTTCTCCTTGCACATTCGTTGGAGTTTGCTGCCAAAGGAGGAATCCAGGATGTGCAGAAGGAGGCCAAGTCTTACCTCAGCAGCAGCAGCCAGGTTGCTTCCAGAATGTGTTCTGGAAAAGCAGAATGTATGTCCAATACCCCTGCTGTAGACAGAGCATATATTCCCTTCCCTTTGTGGATTCCCAGCAAAGCAAGCCATTTATTTTTATCTGGAACAAAATCCTTTGATGCCCTTTAACAAATTCAGGGACTTCACTTAGAACAGAACCTGAGCGTGGCCAGAGGCGTGTGTTCAATTATGAATCATTTTGCAAATGCTGCAAGCTGATTTTGGAATGCTAGTTAAATGGAAGTTTTCAAACGAAACCTGAGGGAAGCAGACTTATCGCGAGGTATTCAGAACAGTAGCCTAAGCCTCTTTCTTTTTATGTAAGATGAATTTTTCAGGGGGGAGATGCCCACTGGCCCAATAGAATAATTATTTCCTCGGAGTGATTGTGTGGAAAAGGAGAGGAAGAAGATGTATGTTGTACCAGGAAAAAGTTGCATGCTTACGCCAGAGGAGAGTTGTCCTTGACAAAAAGTGGCCCTTTGACACTATATTTTTATGACAGTGAAGATTATGACTGGATGCTTTCCATACTTTTTGTTCTGAAACTGCAGCCCTTCAGAAGTTTAATCAAAACCTGCTTATTGGGCAAAATGTATTAGATGAAGGAATGGAGAGTACGTTAGTGCCTGGGGAGGGCAGGAGTGTGAATAGATTGCTGTTCCTCTTGGAGCTACTGAATAAATAAATCATTAGGAGTACTAAGAAGGTTTTCTCAGAACTGCTGTGGCCTTTAGTGTATCTCAGTCTGAGAAGTTTGGCTTGGTTCAAATTTACTTGCTTGTCGAGTGTCTGAGCACGAGGTGTTATCACTGTGCTCTTGCTGGATAGAGTGTGTTTGTACTTCCACCCATGATGTTAGCACTAATACTGCAGCAGTTTGTAGAAGCTGATGTGTGATAAGTGCTGCAGAGTGTGACAGATGTGGGATGGAGGCCCAGGAAGATTAAACACAGTGAATCTTTTTATACTGTATCTTGCAAAATGCAAAGTTTTGCCCATCTGTCCTTGGCCTGGGACAGATGCTTAAGTACAAGACCACATCCTTTATGTGATCTTATATTAATACTATGTGCCACTGTTGCATTATTCATCTATTTCTTTGGCAAACTGTGGGTTATTCTGGCCATCTTCCATCCACTGAGAGTCTTGTGTTCCCTGTTTTCCCATGTAACGCGCTTTCTCCTAAGAGGAAATAACAAGGAATTTCCAAAATTGGTAATAATATTTCTCCAAGGTTTTCTGGAAGTAAAGGTTGGCTCCTTTAGAGCATTATCTCTCCTCTTCTGTAAGCAATCGCTCTTCTACAAATTCTCATGAGCCTGCATGCTAAGTGAAGTTGATGTAAGATGTGATAGATGTAGCTCTTAATTCATGTAACGTTCTGTAGTACCCCATGGACCTTGGCACTAGATGGGGAAGGAATTTCAGGATGTTAAAGGGGATTTATTCTTGTACAGGCTGTAATAAAACAACAGCCTCATTTGTGATTACTGAGGTCCTACTTGGCATGAGTCTGTTTTTACAAAAGCTGCCATCCAGACATTGTGTTACCATTCCACATCAATACAGTTAGGCACTTGCTTTTTAGTAATAATGAAAAAGGAATAATTATGCGGACCTCTATTTAAAACAAAACAAAACAAAAAAAGAAAAGAAAAACAAAACACAACAGAAACTTCCACTACGAAAGCTAAGTGAGATAAATAACCCCTGACAGAGCAAGAAGGCGATCTCACTAAATTGAATCCAGTCAATTTTAACATTCAGAGCACTAGAGGCAATTTTAGACAGAGTATAAACGTAATGGAAAAAACATATTCCTGAAGCTGATTTACAGAACTGTGTATCTGGGCCTTTAATGATGATAAATCAATGATCTAGAAAATAAAATCCCTTTCCTATTAACCAGATGGGCACACAAATTCTTCTCAGACTGAGACGTAAGCACCCAAAATATTCAATTAGCATTTCACATCTCACTACCTTATAATTGTAAGTAATTAGATTGGAACATAGTGCAGACACACATATATAAACTGTCTTTCTCTTACTTCCTCTCTGTGTAAATTGTCTGTCTCCTGATTGATACAATTCTTTAATTCTGTTGAGAGATTCTCTGCTAACATCATAAGAGATGCACTGGAGCAGAAATCTGAAATTGGATTACAACCTTTGTACTGAGTCGGAAAGGAAAGTTGTGATTACAGGGTCCTCCTGCCTCTGCTATTTCTTCCCTCTGAGCTCAACTTTCTGAGGCTTTTCTGCTGTTTCTTATCTCCAGTAGCATGGGGTGCAGTTGTCTTGTTAGCTGCCCAGCATGCTCTGCCTTCAGTTGTTTCTGTGGTTGCGGGTGATAACTATTGAATAGCTGTGCTCAAACAGGAGCAGGAGGGGCAGGCAGGGACATCTTGGGCCTGAGTGGGAGTTCTTCAGACTGGCTTTCTTGATGTGCATTGAATGTATGTAAGGTAGCCTGAACTTCGTGGCAGTTTGGGAAAGACTAGCATCCATCTGGTTATTTTCTGAAGGCTGGCAACATGGTTTTGCTTTAAAAGAGTCAGATAGGATTTCAGCGTCTTCAGAGGAACAGGTGGCAACACACAACATCTTAATACTGTGGAGCTAGACTCATCCACCAGCCCTTTGTGAGAGCCAGCAGATTTTTTGGTCTTAATCATTCTAAAACTCGAGAGAGAGAGAAATTTGCAGTGCCAGCATTTTGCAAAGATGCAAATAAATGCTGGGTGTGCTGCATGCGTGTAACATTGACTGTCTTAATGTGACAGTTGCAGAGGAGGAGTCTGTCTCTAGAACAGAAACAATATTGTAACTGCAGTTTGTCAGTGTGATAGTTGTCAGATCTGAAGTAGCACAGATTGGTGTAGATTTGCAGATTTCAGAGATGTTGTCCCAGCTGCACCACCGAAGGCATTTTGCTGCGCTGCAATAACAGACATAAATCAATCTCTATGGAGACCTGAGAGTTGTGTGATTGGAATTTGTTGTACGTGGTTTTCTACCTCAAGTGTGGTGCTTACTCCCTGAGTGTATCACTGCAGCTGTGTTTAATGCAGTGTGCAAGATGGTTGCCTGTTGAGCATGCTGGTTCTGGGAAGGCTGCATGCACAGAACCAAACAGGGAACACACGGAGGAGACACTGCTTTCTGAAACAGTGGTTGCACTGTAGCAGCAGTGTTGAGGTCTTTGTTTAAAGTTTGAAAGAAGATGAAAACTTGTTGCTGCTTTTTTTTTTCCATTGTTTCATTCTCCAGAAGTGAGAGGGACAGCACTGTGTCATGTAGGCTCTCCTATTTTCAGTTTCATAGTACGTTAAAGTTTCCACATCCTTGGCAGTGTGAGTGATTAAAACAGTCTTTGTAGCCTTTTTGGTGACTTTATGGTCACTTTCTTTTAGACAGTGACTGTTGTAACAAAGATTTCTTGTGTAATAAGTGTAATCACATTCCAGTTTTGTTTCTTAATTTTGTGTAAATAATGTCTGTTCCTATGACTGGGAGGTTAACTTCATGACAACATAACAGCCTTGGATATTACTCTTAATGAAGTGCTATTAAACTCAGATATCTAACTACATCATATTTATGTTGTAATTATTGCTCCTTGCTTGGTGCATTTCCAGTTAGACAAATTAGTGGTAATTTCAAAAAGGCTAAAACAAATGCCTTGTGTGAATGTACTGTAATCGTGGGTTAATTACAGAGTAATTACATGGTTATGAAATATGGACTAACACAACTTTGCTCTTAGTTTGCCCTTCTTTTTCCTCCACTGTCACTCAAGTTCCCTAAGCAGACCTCATGGCCATGCCCTATACCTTTAAAGCAGAGGGCCTTTAAATCCCAGAAGTGTTAAATCCCAGTTTTCCTTGGATGTATTCATTGTGATAAACCAACTTCAGCACCCATGAAATTATAGATCTGATGGAAGCCTTTCTGGGCATGGGGTTTTTGTGGCTTCCTTTCTAACAAAATGCTCTAATCTTCCTTCTCTCAGGGCGCTCACTGCATGCCTTATATTTACCTGTTGATGAAATCTGTGTTGGTTTTGTGATCTGTCTCCTGTCCCTCCATCACATTTGACCAAAATGGCTCAAATTGATCTGGAAACTCAAAGACACAGATGGGAAACAAGGCTAAAAATTGGTGTATTTGCAGTAAAGCTGAGGTAGAGCAGCCCCCTTACTGGTTTTGTTACCCTTTCTGAAACTCCAATTTCATATAACTTCTAGGTAAAAATATTTGTTCTAGTTCATGTGCTCACAGAAGCATGTTCACAGGTACACACTTTCCCTTCCTTTAAACTGGAATCTGTAGCTACTTGACTAAATTTCAATAAATATACTTTGTTTCCCTCAGTTATTAAAATAACTGGGTACAAAGCAGTGTCCCCTGAAACCTTTGCAGTGCCTTTTTAAGCAACCCTTCTCTTTTTGTTCATCATCAAAAGGGAACGTTCTGTTCAGTGTACCCAGCAGCATTCAAAAACCTGTTGAAGAACCTGGTGTAATCAGTTGTTTTCCAAATCTAGACTGCAATAGTCACAGTCACATTTTTAGAGGGCTGTCAGTCCAAGCTTTGATGTTCTAATTCTGTGCATACAAAATCCCGGGGAAAAAAAACAACATTGTTTCAGAAGAGTCAGACATGAAAAGGAAAAGGTTTTGATCAGAGCTTGTAGGAAAGACCTAGCACATAGAGCTGATAGTTCAGGGTGTTAACTTACAATGCTGTATACATCCTGAATTTCTGTTCCCCAATATGTTTTTGCATATGGTTGCAATTCACGTGGCATTTTGGAAAATGCCTTGCACGCTGCTTCTTGAGGTCTTTATTTTTTAATATATATTTTAATGTATTTATTTTTACTGTGCTCTGGAAGGCAAGTATTGGGACATTTCTTCTGTTCTCCAAGCTCTGTTTGATACGAGTGAGGTGGGAAACTTGGCTTGCAAGTGAATGTTTGCTGAAACCGACAGCACTCGAGCTGAAACCTCGGCCATCATTCCATTCAGCACTAATCTGATTATGGGACTCTTTTTTGAAGCCAGTGCAATCCTTTTTATGACAGGGAGAGCTGATGAGACCAAGAGAAGCAGTACTTTCAAACCAATGATTCTGATTTCTCAAGAAGAAACCGTTTTCACAATTAATCCTGAATTTCTGCTCCTGGAGCTTTTATGAAATGAAAGAAAAGCTGAAGCTTTGAAGTCCATTTTGGCAAAAGCAAGAAAATTTCCACTCCATCTGTAATTCCAAACCTACCTTCTGAATCAGCAATTAGTGATATTTTTACAGTAAAATTTCCCCATCATGTGGATGTCCAGATGGGCAGGCTTGCTCTCCTCCTGCTCAATGTAAATTAGAGCAGGGAACCGGTAGGCAAGGCTCCTGGGTTTCATTTCCAACTTTACCACTTATTCCCCATGCGTCCTATGAGTAACGTTTTATTTTAGCTCATGCTTTGTTTGTAAAATTGTGATAATTACACTTTTCCTAAGGGAGAAAGGGGAAAGGCACTAAGGCACAAGTCAGAAAACAGCGTAGGAGAAACTTCTAAAAACTTTGACTACTACCCTGGTTCCCCAGTGATTTCTAATGCTGTTATGTTCTGAGCACAGTGTTGCACAAAACTAATAACCCATGCAAGTTTATAACCTAAGGCTGTAATCATGCACAAATTTAGGCAGATATTGGGAAAGCATGTAGTTCATGCTAAGCTTGTTCCTAAGCCTTTGCAGGTTGGAGTGCAAATCTACAATGGGAAGAATGATATGCAAAGAGTGGAGCAGTTGGGTAGGTAATAATGAACTTGTGGAAGTTTGGGCACGCATCTTTGTGCCTTTATTACAATTTAAATACACACCACCAAAAGTGCTGCTGTCCAAATTTATCACACGTTATCATAAACTGAAGCACGTAGATTAGGAATCTGGTGCCTTTAGCTTCCTCTGAGGTTCAGTTTAAATAGAGATTGATGTGCAGAGCACAACTGATGCCATTTGAAATCTCAGCTTTGGTTATGGAAGGAGCCTGGAGTAAGTAGGATGCTAATGTGGTTACCACAGGGAATGGCTTTAAAGTAAGAACTGATAAATGCAAGGCAGTATCTGTAAAATAACAGACTTTGTTCATCACTTCCCTATACGCAGGTGACTGTTAGAAGCCAAAAAACATCTAGGGAGAAAATATGCATGAGGTAGAAGGCGGTGCATGCTGTTAGCTGAAGTCACATTGTATTTCACAGACAGGCTACAATTCCCCTCCTTGTCACAAAGAGAAAATACTAGGGGAGCATTTTAATAGCAAAAGGGCAATTACATACAATTTGTATTGAAGGCCAGTGACCTTTGAGTGACTGTTGGTCTGTCAGAGGGGTTTTGAAAGAAAACCCTTCCTTTAGTCCTTGAATTAGAGACAGACAAATAAAGCTCTGTGTGCACGCTCCATCTGCTGACCTTGGGAGGAGTCCTTTCCCTCCTTTAATGAGCTTTTTAAAATGTACCAGAGCTTCTTTGTTCCCTTGGCCTCAAAATGGTGGAAGTCAAGAGAGATGTCACCATTCACATGCCATGAATAAAATGACCATGGAAGCGGAATCCTTTTTCAAGAAATTTCATAAATGACATTCTGAGCATCAGCTAAGCTGGACAGACTGCATAAGAGTGGAGAGTAATGGGTGTAACAGCAGCACGGGATTACTGCAAAGGCCTGTGGTACAACCCTTAGCTTTTCTGCATCTCTGTCTGATGGATTTTATCTCCATCTGAAAATCCTTTAGGACTCCCCTGCTGTGCTGCACCTTCATATGAGCTGCACAACAGATTGTAGGGGGTCTGGATCCCTTGTCAGTGGCTTCCCACTGCTCGCTTGCACATGCAGGTGGGTTCTGCCTACCAAGAAAAGCTATTTTCCTACAGGTTATAGCAAGGCTGCCTTTCCTGCATCTCTGTCTGTCTTTCATGTCTTAAATTTGATACATCCAGCCACAGTGTGTGTGTTTATACAGTCAGTATATAAATATACCTTGACTTCCTTCCAACCTCTCTTTATCTCTAGAGATCTAGGCCCCTTAAAGAAAATATTATTCCTTGCTAGCAGCACATAAACATCAATTTGCAGGATTTTTCATAAATAGAGCCTTCCCCGGGGGGCTGTATTATTGATTTACTTTTCACCTAGCACAGCACTAGTGTCTTGATCAGAAAAGGCTACTCTCAAATTGTGCAGTTCTGGTTTTCCTTTAACTCCATTATCAAAACATTCACTCTTTCTGAGGCCAGTAATAAAGCAGCCCAGCTCTACCAGAGAGAAATATTGTTTATGGTCTGAGCTGTGTCTCTGATAATTGAGACCTGAATGCCAGAAAGTCATAAAAAGTTCCCTCTGGTCATGAAGTTCCCCCCCCCCCAGTTTGTTTTTCTTGCACTAGGAATCATTTCTTTCCCACGTTTTTCTTCTTGTTAACCACCACACATTGAATTATCCAGACACTGCAAGAAGCTCTGACAGTCCTCCTGTATCTTACGAGCTGTTAGGACTGCATTTCATTAGCCATGATATACAAACATGCAGCATTTACAGGAATAACAACACATTGTACAGACAGAGATAAGCTCCTGTCAGGAAGCATCTGTAAAGCACAAGCAATTCCAGTGCTTGTTTTCTTGCGTTCCTGATATAGCTGGTGGAATTTCTATTTTGTATCCTGCAAATGCAAGCCATGTTTGTGAGAGTTATGTGCTACAGAGATAGCACCTGGGGGCTTCAGGGTAGAGAAACATCCATCTTTGTATTTCCTTGGATGTAATGACAAGAGGCGGAGAAAACAGCCCTGTGCTGCATGAAATAAACCCAACATAAAGAGCTGCAGCCAGAGGTGAGAGTGGAGTAACATAAACATGTGGTAAGAGGTAAACTTAGAGTAGTGTATGCTGAAGAAATCCCTGTATTCACTCTAAGGTTTCCTAAACTGGAGTAATTTTTTTTTTCTTCCAGTAGATATTCATCCTGCAACAAGCACAGAATTGCTTCTGAGATTTGGAAAAGGGCAAATGTTCAGAAGCACTTAAACTCAGGGTGCAGCTTTCTTAGCACATGACTGTTAAGTGAATTATTTGAACTGACAGAGGCCACTTAGGTGAGTTACAGCGTGGTTCTGTTCCAGTTCACATTGGGTGGAGGGAAGCACAACCTGCTAAATGCTGCTCTGGAATAAGTTTCCCTTCAACTGCAGATTCCCCCTACTTCTGCTGTTGTTTCCACTACTTGTTAGAGTGGAATATAGCAAAGTTTCAGCATGGAAGACTTACTGTGACAGCCACTGGGTAAAAATGGAGCAAATGCACAGTTGTTGCCTCAAAGCCTTTTTATGTCACTTCTGTAGTCGTCCCTGAAGATACAGACATTTACATTGGGACCATTTAAACTCTGTTGTCTTTGGGATTTGCATATGTTGGGTAGAGATTACATTCATTCGTTCCTTAATTTACCACAGAAACAGTCAAACGAGGCTTACATTTTACCTCAGAGCCTGGAAAATTGTATGAGTCTTAGAGATTCTTCAGGAGACAAGAGAAAAAGATGATGCTTTTTCACCTGCTGTTGGATAACCAGAGTTTTCTATGTGCACATCCTTCCTGACTGCACTGTCCCAGATGTTTCAGAAAATTCAAGTTGGATCACGACTCGCCAATGCTTCATCTAAGACTTTCCTATCAAGGGGATGAAAACAAAATGTCTGTGAGATTTGCTATTACCCTCTCAAAGTCTTCAGGCCTTCTGCCTGTCCCTGTGAAGCAATGATTGCCCACAGCATTAATGATATTTTGAGGACAAAACTAATACTAATACTATCCTTTTTCTTCATATTCCAACCATGCAACCAGCTGGAGTCCTGCTTCAAAGGAGAAGACTACTGAAGTATCAGCTGGTTGCTTTGCTGTGAGCCCCTCTTGATCAAGATATTTTATGCTGTTTGTCAGCATAGTTTCTAAACACCCCTGGCCTCAGGCTTTGAAGGAGTCCAGCCTCTCCTGAAATTGCTCATGTTCCTTGTTGCATAGTTTGCATAATTTTTGCAGTGGGCTTCTCCTTAAGACTGAGAGTCTTAAGTGGTTCAAATGCATGGGGACCTCTGATTTTCATCTTCTGCTCTCTTCATCAGCATTCTGTTTGTAGAGGCAAAGTATCTCTCTATCAATCTTCCTCACAGCTCCCCTTTGCTTTGCTTCTTGGACTATACACTGGGGCATAAAACAGCATGGAGTGTTTCCTATTTTGTGTGCTAATAAGCAAAACCAAAAAAAAAAAAAGCAGCAACCTGTGCAATAGTTTACTCCAGCATGTGCTGTAACATTAGCTGATTCCCTTGGAAAATTACCACCAGTACAACTTTGCTGACTTGCACATGTATAGTGTATAAATAGAGCCATCAAAGTTTAATGCACCTTTAGCAATGTACTTCCTAACACTGCCTGTGACAGGGGTTTCATTTCTTTTATCTCAACAGTTTATCACCCTCAGCATGACACCAGTGCAGTACAACAAAGCACAGCTCAGCTATGCCATCCACAAAAGTACATTTTTTTTCCTTGTGTTCACTTTTCCACCATGACATGCAATACTCACTGATGTTTTTTTTACAGCCTTACAATGTGTCCAGGCAGACTCTCTGGATTTATCCTTAATGCCATACTAGTGCCTATGGACCCTAAGCAAGAACCAGGCTATGTACACACAGAGCAGTCTTCACCCTTGGGGGGGGTGCAACTTAAACAGACCAAACTAAGGAATGTGAAGACAGATCAACTGTATGGAACAATAGATAAACAAAAAACAAGCCTAGATACTTTATAGGTGCAGTCTTCTGTGGCCCCTAGATCATAATCAGCTTGAATTTCTCTCAGTATAAAAATGAGAGAATGAACGTGAACAGATGGTACGTAGAGAAAAGGAAGAGATAACCATTAAAATAGAAAGTCACCTGGGTGAGAGAAGTACAAAGTTGGACTCCATAAAAAGAAAGTGCTGTTGCTTCTAATTTAGACTTTCAATAGAGGCATTTGCAGAAATCTGAGTACTGTGATTTGGAGAGATGTTTGCCTTACAATTAGAAGCCAGTGTGGCAGATGAACTCTCAGAGCCATAGTCTTCATACTTCAGAATATGTCCACACATCTCTGCAGAACATCTGTGATAAAGTTGTGTATCTACCAAGGACATGGAAAGAACACTGAAAAAGGAAAAAGGCGCAGAAGTTTCAGCTTTGAGAGTCCAGGGGAGGACAGTGGAAAATTATGATGGGATATAGACAAAAGCTCAGGAAAACCTGGGTCTGCAGTTTAAACATGAGAGATCTGTTGCTTTGCACACCTTTCAGCCTGGAAGCCCACAGTTGTATTGTTTCACCTTTGAACTGAAACTCGAGAACAATGAAACGTAAGGAGGAAAAGTAAAGCAAATGGGTGTGTGAAAAAGCCACAACTCAACCCTGTAGCATCCAGGAGACTGGGCTGCTGAGCTGTGGTCAATTAGGCTAATTACAGAGGGAGAACATAGTCATCATGGGCTGTGTTGGTTTCAAAACCATTGCTTTTGGCATAGTCACGAGGGACCACCAATTGATGAGTGCATATATTTAGATGTTTGTTAATTAAATCTTTTTTTTAATATATAAAGATGTTAAATACAAACAGTAACTCCAGACACCATGATGACTGCTTTGCTCTTTGAGTCACTTCTTTTTGAACTAAACTTGTCCTTGAATTTATAGCTTTTTTTCCTTACATTTTTCCCTCCTGCAAATAATTAAGTTCTATTGCAGTTCAAGAGCTCTTTTCAATAGTGTCAAGCTCCCTTATGTTTTCAGCCCTCAGAAGTGTTCACTATGCTACTTATTTTTTTTTTCCTACAAGCTAGCAGGTTTTGATTTAATAAGGAGTAATGTTTTCCAATATGGATTTATTCCAGGGTAATCCAATGGTTTTTCAAAATGGAACTGCATTATTTCCTTAAGGCTCTGGTACAGCATGGCTTCATGCCTTCAGTTGCTTCTCTCCTGCTGCCTGCAACATTATTGCTGTGTGCCACAGTATGGACATTATCTGCCTGCTCAGAGTCTGATTTTGGAAGCAAGAAGACCCAAGTTCCCTTCCTGCTGCTGTCATGAAGTTATGAGCACAAGCAGTAGGTATTCCTCATTGCTGACAAGTGCAACATTTCATACTTCATTTCCTAAACACATATGAACTATTACATTCTTCATAGCTCTTTATTCTTTTAGCTTACCCTAGTTCTCTTTACTTCATTCTTTGAGCCCACTGGTAAATCAGGAACAGGAAGAATATTTGCACATACTCCAAAGTTGTAAAAGTACTGTGGACTGATGGGTACTAGTTTGTACAGGGACTTAAGACCTAATCTGATGGTAGGAAGCTGAAAGCCTTGATGGCAGCAGCAGCATAAAGCGTTGATCAACAGATGTTAAGGAAAGACGAAGACAGCAGTAGGGCTGAATCTGATCCTGAGTCCACCCCCAAGGGCAGAATGCTGTGCAGGCTGCAGAAGTACTAATGGTACCAGGAGGCAGCAAAACCCCCACACTGTGGGAGCTGAGAGAAGGGCAAGCAGGAAGAACCTTTTTGCTCCTCTTCCTCTCCCGCTACCATTACTCATTTTAAACATTAACCTTCTGGGGAAGTAGAAAATAATCACATATACTAGAAAAAAAATGGGTTTTGTCTTCTCTGTAATGTTATTCTCCTCTTCCAAAACCATGAAAGTTAGTTTCTTAATACAAAGCCAGAACAAAGAGGGGCTGTGGGAGTAAGAAGAGCGTGAGATGGATTTTCTTCTTGCCTTCGCCACTTACTGAGCTGTGGAAGCATCAGGAAGATCAGATCAAATTCAGAAGCACAAAGCACTTGATTAAGGTGGGGAGAAGAGTAAACTTCTCCCTGTGGGGAGAAGTGACAGACAACTTGTTTCATTTCCAGGATGCTTTTTATTGAGGTAACTGATAGACATGCTCTTTTCTTTTGGTGTTATCAGAGCACCTCTTCAGTCATCTCTTCCATATTTATTAGCAGAGAGGAGAAGGAGAAAGAGGTGAAATTTATAGAACACAGCATTAATTACTGCTTACCTTTCTGTTTTGATGCCAGCAAGTGATGTATTTCTAATAGGTGTGCACCACAGGCATGGTAAGCAGGCAACAAGCCTGAATCAGTACCATTCTGGAACAAAAACTGTCAGCTAAAAAAAAAAAACCAACAAACTCCTCAGAATAAGTTTCATTAGGAGTCAGATAGATTCAGTTTATTACCCACCATCTCACTCACCTTCACTGCTAAGGTCACCAATTTTACTTTAGCAGAGGGAAGCTGTAGTACTGAGGCCCTGAGAGATGCACACACAAGCCATAGCTGAGTTATGCCAGGAGAGTTAAATGCCATCACAGAAGCAATCATGCAGGGAGAGAAAAATATAGGTAGCAGAAATCTGGGCCATGCATTTTTCAAGAGATGAAAGCTCAAATTTAAAGGGATTAGCACCATTTTTCCTCAGCTTTTCAATGTCCCATCCACTGTAACAGATGCAACTGATAAATTCTGTCTTTACGTGGAGAGTCCAAATAAATGGAAGACTTCCTTTGGGCTCTTCTCTTGAAGAAGTAATCCCAATTCATTGTCTGTTCTTCACAGGACAAGGAGGACTGTTGGAGTTGGGATTGCTTACACCAAGAGAGATGACAGCAGCACTGGCTCAGTAGCCTGCAGAACACTAAATATACACAAACAAAGGGAGCAGTTGGCCAAGGCTCAGCAGTGGGATCCGGGTTAAGCTGCTACAGGTATTATTGCCACAGCAGCAGGCACTCGACAGGCCAGCCCACTACACATCCAGTAAGCACTGGAAATAAATACCTTCTCTGGCAAGTGTAAATGACTTAAGACCATCCTATGAATTGTGGAGACACAGTTGGGTGCCACTTCTCCAAGGCAGCTAACAGCTATTATAAACAAGTAATACCAATGCTAGCCTCCCTCTTAGAGCCTGGTTTCACTGGGATCTTTGTCAGAACAAGATAAGCCTGTCAGTGTGCCACTGTTCTGTTAACTGTGAGCAATTTGTAATCGACAAGTCCCTGGTCGTCTAGATGAGCGTTTCCATGCCTCTTAGTGGTGCTTTATGAACGTTGTAAGGTGTTGCATTATAGCATTACAATGGCAAGCACAGCAACGATAGCAGAGTAGCAAAGTCCTAGGCTGCAGTGAGGATAAGTCCAAATACAGCAGCTTGTGGACGTAAAAAACAAAGGAAGAAATACCAACTTACCCTTAGAAGGCCTCAGGTAGGCAGGGATCTCCAGCAAGATCCTATTGCCTCCACTGCCAACCCTTAAATGAGGTCTGGGAAGGGGTAGATCCTGGCTCCACCCCTTCCGATCATTCAGATGCATTCCATGCACCTGCCCTCCCCTGGGCTGGTCCTGTCTTCCCACCAGGTGCTCCATCATTGTTTCAAGCCCTGACTTAGTGTGTCCACTACAGGTGTTTAGCTAAGATATCACACACCTCTCTTTTTACACATTCTGTGGTTGTGTTTTGACTTCAGCTATGCACCAGGAGGTAGTGTGGGATGGAATCCCAGAGACATTTAGAACAAGGATTTCTGTGAGATGAGACACTTTCTCAGTTCTTTCCCTCATTCTTTTCTCCTGAATTCCCTAGGGGTCTGTACCTACAAGCACAGAGTAACCGAGTTTGAGTTTCTGTCCTTCATTTTTGGCATACCCTTCCATTGTGCAAAATCTTACATTGCACTTGCACTCTCATTGACATATTTAGAAAGCCTGTGTTCCGCTCAGTGCTCTGTGCCAAAGATCTCTCATGGATCAGGACCTTGAGCAGAGCCAGGAAAGGATTCTAAGCATGAGAAACTAGGTGTAATAAATGGTCTTTTGTGTTTCTCTGCAGGTTTTCTCCTTGCCAATTTGTAGACCTGTGCAGCATGTTACTGTGTGTGGCTGGCTGGCATAACTGAAAATCTATTGGAGGATGGGAGCATGTTTTGCTTTAAAAATCTCTGTATTGGCTGTACTCTGGGATAAGCTTCGTTGCTTTTTGATAATATGAAACCTATCTTATTCCTAGCAGCTGGCTCTTAGAAGACTTATTATCTTTGTTTTCTCTGAAGTCTGTGGATTTGAGTATGGTATGAAATGTCATTTCTGGCACGTTAGTATCTAAGCTCAGGCAGACCATTGTCCACATTGTCTAGGCTTTTCCCTCTTGCTTCTTGTCCCATCATTTTGCACATTTTTGGTTCCATGCCCTCTGTATTAGGCTCTGATTTTCTTCAGCAGAATCTTTCTGCCTCAGCCTCCTGCCCTTTTGCATTCTTAACATCTGTGATTTCTTGCTAAGTCTTCAGGAAAGCCAGGAAAAGCCTTGCATTTGTTATTTCATGTACCAGAATATGCTGGTTAACAGAAAGGGGGAAAGAAAAGTGAATTACTTTGGAGCTGCAGTACAGCAGAGCTCAGTTAAATAGATATATTGTATTCATAACTATTAGCTTTTTGCAGCCACCCTTCTGCTGACTTACTGCATCTCTAAGAACCATTTCTGGTTTAACCAGGCAGCTTCAGGATCAGGATTTATTCAGATGTCTCTTCCCAGAGGTTCTGGTGACAAGGCAAGCTGGCTGGCTACAGGCTCATGGAGAAGAAAAGGATCGCATGGGGTCTTCTTTCTATCTGCATATTTTCATGCAGTTTTATAGATGATTTTTTTCAAGTGAGGCAGCACGAATGCATGCAAGCTAGTGTGGTCAGATCACCCTGTAAGCGTAGTGTCTGTGTGATAGATTAGTTTAAGGGGTGTTGCTTGTTGGCAGGTTTATGTCCTTCTATGAGACAGCTTTTGAATCTCCAGCAGCTTGTTATTTATGTGCAAGACATTTTCTACAGTTACACAGTGAACATTTTGATGCTGGAAGTAAGACGAGTGCTTTTAAAAGGTAGATAATTTGGGGTATATTGATGCAAATAGCAAGAAAGTATTCTTCAAAACAACAGGGATTGTTTTTATTGTCTAGGTGAAGGTGCAAGCAGATGTGAGACATTCAGATGGACATAGGAGAATACTCACATAATTAGTTTTTTTTCCTTTTGGGGTGTGCCTTGTTAAACTCTGTTTAAAATCTCCCTACGACATTTTCTTTAGGGACCTAGAGATTACAGCAAGCAAATGTAATCCTTATAGGTCATTAGCAACCAAGGAACTAATTTTGCATCAGAAGAGGCAGTGCACCAGATGGTGCTTCTGAGCACATGGTGAAAAACAGCTGCTTTGCTACTTATATATTTCTTCACTTGCACAGCTAACTGCTTTTGATTAAGGTATAGAAATGTATATGCTGAAGCTATTTTAGTTTGAATTTTGCTGCAGGAGAACTGTTAAGGTGCACCCCAAGCTTGTTAAACACAGCATTAGCAACAACATCAATACAGCAATTGATGCTATTAAAGCATGCTGCTGTCCCTCTTCTCCCTGGGTAAGCTGGTGGTGCACCTGTCAAGATGAGAAACAGCTGGGCAGAATGTTGAACTGTATCTTACATGAAGAAAAATGGTGAATAGTAAAGACTAGAACGAGCAGTTTACTCATTCCATTTCTTGTGTGTCTAGCTAGAATAGGATGAACCTTCTCATCCATGCTCAATAACAGTGTTTTTTCATAAACACCAATTGGAGGGTTGCACTCAGGGAACAGCAGCACAGCTATCTTTGGCAGTTCATGGGAAGCTGACAGTAAGTCTCAGGAGCACAGGCTGTTTGCTCATTAGCTTTCCTAGAAGATAGATTACCCTCTAATAGGTTGGGATGCTTCTAGCACAACCCATGCAGCCCACTCACTGTCTTTGCCTACAGTTCAGCTATTTGGTGGTTGTTTTCTCTAAATCTCTCAGGAGAATTTTCACCAGCTGGTTTCTTTAACAGTATAAGGCTTAGCATTTTTTAGGTGACTTTATTCATAAGTAGTGCACATGCACATAGGACAGTTCTGTCACATGTATATGAACCACAGAGATGGCACACAGTAATCTAGCTGAAGACCATTGGGCAGACTGTGCATCCTTACCTTTTTTGGAGGCAGTCCCATGGTAGCCAGAGTGTAAGCTGGTGGCTTTCTTGCTTCTCCTGCTCAGCAGGGAGCCCTCCTTGATCTCAGTGTCATCATCTGCAGCTGAGGATAGGCCATGGCAGTCCACTTCTCCTGCCCTCCTTAGTGCCCCTTCACTTGTAGTCAACACTTATTTGAGGCAATAAAACTAGCTTTTATTGACTTGCAAACATTAAAATTATACACAAAGCAAACAATTCCAGTAGCAAAACAAGAGCCCCTCATTTAACAGCCCTCCCACACAACACCCACTACTAACATTATGCATTTGTAAACATTTAGTGTTTCTATAAAGGTATTTAATTCCATAATACTAATACACTAAGCTTGGTCTGTCAGAGCAAGTTATTAAAAGCAAGCAGAAGGAAGTCAAATAGTGGTGGGAAGCACCACAAAGACAGGCATTTGTACACAGCACTTCTACATAAGTTCAGAAGGAAAGCTAAAAAGACAAACCCAAGTGAGCAACAGGTTTAGCTTGCCTTTCTTTGTCTCACAAGTTGGTGAGTTCCTTTTCCGGGGAACAGAACCATTCAGTTTTTCCTTACTCTCACATCCAGATGGGATGCTCTCTGTACTAAACCCAGGCCTGTACAACGGCCAAAGCTACACAGCAGACATACAGCATGAAGATGACAATATTCTTTTCCTGTTTCACACAAGTCACACATAAGTTCTTAGTCTTTTTTTTTCCTGTATACTATACACTCAATAGTCCTTTTGTAGCTCCCAGGAAGCCTCTTGACTAGTAATCGCTTCAGCCTTGGCCTTACTTTTTTTCAGCAGAGGACTTGAGTTTCTTTAGCCACCTGCAGAGAGGACTTGGCTTGCACAGCTTGCCACTTGGCTTCTTGCACACCACCGAGCATTTTTCCACTGCTACCTGGCTGACCACCACATCCTCTGCCTCTCCAGCAGCCTGCAGAGGTAGGTCAGTTTTTGTTACTCCTGCATCTCTTGCAGCTGGCTGAGCTGCTTCAGTCCCCTCCTGAGTTGGAGCACATGTTAGTGTGTCTGGACTCATCATTGTAACAGGCTCAGCTTCAGTCTTTTCTGGCTCTTGCTGGATCTCACCATGGTCTTGCAGCTCCGTGGCTTGCACTGCTTGCTGTGGCACAGATTTCTGCATGCATTGCAGAGAAAATGAGGCTGTTGCACATTCTGTGCCTTTGTTCTGCATCTCCTCAGCAGCATCTTGTGATTTCTCCTTTGGAAGAGGATTCTCACTGTTCCCCAGCAGATACTTCTGGGCAATAGAAAGATCAGCTTCTGCCTTTTCTTGCTCAGTTGCTTGTCTTTCAGACTTCCTGGACCTCCTGCAAAACCTCTTGTGGCTGATTTCGTTTCCCATGATCAAGATGTACAGCAGTAATCCTGCTAGCAGCCTTGTCCACGTACTGTTAGGCTTTAGGATACTGAGAAAACTCAGCACAGCCAAAGCCTGTAGTCAGAAGCAGATAGAGAGTCAAGCTTCTTTCTCATTGCTAAGCTGAGTGGTATATAACTCAAAGGGCAATTAGCCCACCTGCAAGGTGGCAAGAAATTAATTACAACCCACACCCTATCCCCTTGTAAAAGCATGTTGGATTCTGTGACCCAGTTTTCTGAGGAGCATATAGAAGAAAGAGTGTAAAATTTAATGTGAATTCTGTCTGCGAGTTCCCCAGGATGGGGCTGGATGCAAGATTTACTATTTTAATGCCTGTTTTAGTTCAAGGGGTATTCTTTTTTTGGTCTTTTGATATCACTAGCAGCACTTAGGAAGTCAGTTACTCACCATGACTCTCAGCCAATACTGCACTTTACAGCTATTAGTTTGTATTGCCGAAGTAAATAGTATTTAGGTCTGTTTAGGTCTCCTCTTATTTCCTTGCCCGTTTGTTAATTGTAGAAAGAAATTCACATTTAGCAGCTGTAGGAAATGGAAAGGAGGAGGAATGAAAGCTAAATGCCTCTTTATTGAGAGATCAGAAACAGGTGGATTTCGGGCCCTTAGGTCATTATTTTATCAACCATTTTCTCAGTTTTTAGAAAGCACAGCAGTGTTATCACTTCAAACTAAGGTAATAATAAGGAACAGTACATTTCAAATGCAGGGAAAATTTTACCTCAAGTTACATTTATAGCACTGTTGTAAAACCACAGGATCATTAGAAAACAGATTAAGTGTTTTGCAGAGAAAGAGTAGAGGAAAATTGTGTTGAAAAAAGAAAGAAGGACCCACATACAGTTTTGTCTATTAATTCCTTTTGAAGTTTATCTCATGCAGATTAGCTGCAGTTGCTAGAAAGGAGCAAACACAATTTAAACTCATGATATAATTAAACAAAAATGAAACTGCCCTGTTTCTGGCAGAGAAACTACAAAATAAGCATTTCTTTTCAACCATTTCCAGCATCACAATTTCTTGGCCTTTATTTCTTATTCAGGTTGATAAGGTATTGCTCTTAAGTAGGGTAGCTGATGACAGCAAACCATTTTCCCGCAAGTCCCAGATCATTAGTTCTCTTAAACTGCTGTTCCACTACAGATCCTGTGGCAGTTTCTGTAGCTAAATATTTAAAGTAAAATAGAGCTGCCGTGCAGCACGATATGATTACTGATGGTTCAGCGGAAGGTTTAGCCATCGCAATGGAGAATAACAGGAACCACAGAAAAACAGATCTATAATTTAACGATGATGATTTCTAAAGTGAAGCTGATGGGTCCAGAGCAGTTTTGATGCAGTGTTTGAGCTGCTTTTATGGACAGAATCTGTAGAAATGTGTGATTCCATGCTAGTTAGGCACTCAAAAGACTGCATGAACTTAAAACTACATAGCTGTAAGAATGGGAACCAGCTTCACTGTGGGAGAAAACAAAATGCTGGAAGACAAAGAGATGCCGAAGCTAGAAAGAGGACAACACAGAAATGAATTAATGTTTTGTGAGGTTGACTGTTCAGAGAAAGCAATGCTGTAACAGCATCAATGATTTTGTGTAAATGCTTATGGCAGCAAAGTGTTTCATGCGATTTTGGAAGGATTGCTAAGCGAGGAAAGGAAAATAATAGTTTATTCTGTGGTGTGTTTATGTTGGTGAAATGTTGCCATCACTACAGATGCACTTAAAAATCTGAGGATTGACAAATTCTGCTGCTGTTATCTCAAGAGAGATGTTATTTATAGAAAGTCATAAATATATATGTGTTACCATATGTACAAAGGCACTGGTTATTTTTCATCTGGAGTAAAATTGTTTCCCCTTCATGATCCTAATTTGGCCATGGTGTGAAAGTTCATTCACTTTCCTGTTGCTATGATCAGGAGTTAGACCCAACTGAAAGAAGGTGTCAGGAGGAAAACCGATCAGAATAGACATCAGCATCACTGAGTCCCTGTCCTGTGTGATCCCTGCCCTGAGCTCCAGCTCTCACTAATGGCATCCTCCATGACTTGTGAATTCAGGGTGATGATGTCCCCAGACTCCCTTGGGTGCACTTGAGGATAGATTCTCAGATAACAGCAATACAGAAGACAAGACCAAAGCTGAGGATGAGAATAGTTACCTATCCCACTTGTATTCTGCTTTGAAAGGCAGGGATGGAAATCCAATTTTTTGGCAAATAATCAGAAAACAGAAGTGATGTTTAAGGCATTACACTCATGCTGGTAGGAAGAAAGCATACAGAATTATAATTCATTCATATTCACCACTTTATGTCACTGTTCAGACAGATTTCTCAAGCTTTGTTTGAATTAAGGGGACCAGCCAACCCTAGATCACTAAAGGAAGAGTCCACACCACACTCCCAAATATCAAAACCATCTTCTGTATTTTGTATTTGTTCAGACATACTCTGAGTCAGATCCTAAAACTCTGTGCATTTTTTCTTTTATTTTCTCATAGTTTATACAGACTAAAGAGAAATGTGATCGGGTATTTCCACCTCCAAGCTGACAGTAATAACCAGTTCACAGACCGAGCAACAGCTACACAGGGGGCTTTATAGCTTAGGTGTTACACTTTGGTTCATAGGCACAATACATCTTCCTGACATCCAGGAACAGCAAATCTCAAATGCTTTTCATCACATCCAACGTGTTGCTGGCTGCTTGTGTTCTGCTTGTGCAGCAGAGGAGGCAGAGCTGGTTGAGATTCTGTGATGGTGCTTCCTCTGGCAGAGGAGTGCTCTCCATCAAGAGAGTTGCTTTATCTGGCGTTTGTTTGTGAACTTGTTACAATTTCCCATCCTGCTGTCAGATTGCTGACAGGTATTGCAGCTTTAAACCTGGACTTGCACCCTACCAAGGGAGAGAGGTGCAAAAGAAGCGAGCAAAATATTCTGCTGCTGACAGCCAGGAGATGTGCTATAAAAGTGAAACAAAAACATTTGGTATTGACAAAAATTATTGGCATACAGCTGTAGCTTTGGTTCAAAAGAAGTGTTTATTATTTCAGCCAGCTGTTTTCAGAGCTCTCCACCAGGTTGTGTCAATAGTGTAATCAGTTTAAGAGAACCAGACTTAGTGCAATTAGCATAACACTGGCTTTTTGTGAGTGCTTCAAAAGGAAGAGAAAGAAATTCTGCAGCTCCTGATAGCATAAACAGATAGCAAATATTACATTCCTAAACATTCCTGAGTTGTTGATTTCTTGGGTGTTGCCAGATTCTATTTTCAAGGTTTCCTTCTGAATCACAAAAAGCTTTGCTTATAGAAGCTGAATTCAGATTCTTGACATCAGGAGCTAAGATCTTCAAGCAAAAAATTATATTACAGTCTGCTCCATCCACAAGACAGTTATGCAAATCGGTGATGCTGCTTTCACACTCATTTGCAGTGATTCATAGTCAGTTTACCAGTCAAAGAATTTGCTGCTAATCATCTTAAGAGGGCAGCCTAGAGCCTGGGAACAGAACTGACTCTGGCTCACACTTCTGCTTTACGAATAGTTTCTGCAGTTAGAACTCACCTACAAAGATGAGTCAAACTGGAGTAAAATGTACACATTGCATTCACTGAGCAGTGACAATGAAGGACTTCAGTGCTCATGGAGGGCTTATAGACGTTCTGCCCTGGATGGTACAACTGAATGGTCTGTCCTTTCTTTTCTAAGGGCAGAAACAGAATTTTTAAAGCATTAAGGTGTTTTTATAACTTCAGTCTAGGAATCATATTAGAAAGTTTAGAACCACATCTTCATTTTCAGCAGCTCAAAGCCAGGGAGCAAAGTAAGCTTTAAAAGGTTTGCAAAGAATTCAGCAGAAGACAAGTACCTCTCATTCTGAGGCTAGCAACATCAATACTCAGCATTTTACCCAAATAATGTGCCAAATGGAAAGGGCAAAAGCATTAAGCACTGCCATTAGAGGCAATACAGGTATCAGAAATGTCAGAGTCTCTTCTGTCATATGGTTAAGACCATTAGAATTGCAAGAACAAAATCTTTCCCAAGTGTAATTTTGGGTAGGCTAAACCAGGACAGTGTAATGGATTGTATCCAAGAGTAAAGCTCAGCTTTACAGCACTCTGTGGCACATCTACCACAAAGACTGAAGGAAAACATCTAACTGGAATAGATATGTTGTGAGACAGTCTGATGTACGCTTGGATTTAGGAATAGAGTTTGTGAAACTGTAGCCTGTAGTATTGTTCTGTATGATAGTAAATGGGGGGAAAACTGACCCCAACCACCCGTTTGTTTTACCCTGTCAGCAACACTGTCGTGTAATCATCCCTTAGTCTGTGGCTCTGAATTGAACTGATACCTTCAGTCTCAGCTACATACCAACAACAGTCATAATGGGAATGAACTGATGAATCACAGTTACAGGGTTCCTTGTTGAGTAGTGAGATGCAAACATCAAATACAAAGACAAGCTGAGTTTGAAAATGAATGATTCTTTGATGTGAGAATGCAAACATATCCTTCCCAGAACATGAGATCTTTGCTTCAGGTCCTTTGGATTGCTTGCCTGAGCCCAGTGATAGAAAGTCACTCTAGGAATCCTACATCATCATCACTTCCATGACCCTTTGCCAGGAGTACAGGCAAGCATGCCACCTACTTCACATCTTAATCTGTCCCTCTTAATTTCTGCCTTGCTGGTATATAACACTACCCCATCATAAGAAGAAGAAAACATTCCTTTATCTCCACAAAGCTGTGATTGTCATCCTGAATATTTCATTGCTTTCTACATTCCTTTGCATTGCATTGTCAAAAATTGCCGTTAGTTCTCTCAGCAACCACAAAACAGAGAGCAGATGATTAATACCAACCCCTGAAAATACTTGGCAATTAATTACAGTTGCTGATCTGAGTGCCTGAGATACTGGCAGAACAATGCAGAGAAGCTTCTGTTGTTCTTTGCTAGCTTTGTTTCTTTTTCATTGTTTTCCTTAGGCCTCCTGGCATCAGCAAGGAGAAGCCTCCAGACCCACGCACTAGTTGTTTAATTCTAAGTACAGAGGGCATATCCATTCTTCCAGACTAACCTAAGCAGTGGTTTGTTAGAAACAACCAACCCAGGGCAGCTTGTCAACATAATGAACTGATGTAGGTACCTTCAGGATTTTACTTAACAGCCAAGGGGAAGAACATGCCCTGTGTTAAGTGAGAGTGAACTGACATTTCCATAAACAGTGTCTCCACTCTGCTTTGGAGTAAGGGAAAATATCTTAAGGAAGGCTGGCTTAAACAGATAGACTCATGATATACCAGCCTTGATTTAAAAGAAATACCTAAAGATACACTATATTCTTGATGTAATTAAGCACATAAAGACGGCAAAACCAATCATCCTTTAAATAGATGCATGCCTTTCAAAATCCTCATATCCTGACTTGCCTTTAACTATTTTTTCCCCTTCCATGAATACAGTTATTATAGGAAGCACAAGAACACAATAGCTGGAAATGGTTTCCTTAGGGAAGATTAATCTCACTCTCCTATACATTCTGTCTCTCCTGCTTTCTGTCTAAGTACATAGATAATCCCCATAAGGTGTAGCAGAATTATTTGGTGCAGTACTGTTATTTTGTGGTTGACATCAAAGGAGAAGATCTAGACTGTATTCTTTTTCCAGTCCTTTTCAGCACTGCATTGCTCTTGAAGCTCAGTGACAGCTGCCCAGCTAATCAGGTTTTACTCTCCTGCATTTAAGAAATGCATTATTAGAGACCAGCATCATGCATATGGTAACCTGGCTTATTTACTGCAGCCAAATGACCATCAGAAATCTCCTACTGGTTACACTTTAGAAACAACCACTTCCACAGGCCTCCTCTAGCTCTTTCACCCACACTCAACCAGCACAAACCATGGAGCAGCTGGCCATTAATAAAACAATCTGTATCAGCAAGTGTTAAAATATGCCCATTTATTGGTTCCAGTTGCAGCACAGACCACACAGCATTTCAACATAGCTTCAAACAGTAATGGTCAGAGTGAGGTGCACAGACAATTAATAAATCTGGCTTATTTGACCTAACCCTGTGCAGCCACGCAGAGGGAGAGAATTATGAAGTCCATAACCCTAGCTCACGTGTATGTACCTTTGGAGAAGAAAAAGTAATATACACAAATATACTTGTACTGAAATATACTTGCTTGTGTCCCTTCACCACCACCCTACTAGGGAAAGAAGGGGATTGGTGCCACCTATGGAAGACCATGCACCAGCTTGCTGTTTAGCCCCACTTTCTAGAGCAGGCTTCATAAACAACTTGCCTCTGTGCCCTTTAGGATACAAGCACCCACTAGCTGCTTGTCCATCTTGGTTCTTTGCAAGATTAAGGCAGTGGATTCTTCATTTTGCTGCAGACAAGCCCTCAGCCTGCTCAGTGGTTGCTGCACCAAGCTTCGTGTGCTCTTTCAGCACTCCTCATCAGTAGGCTGTTTTTCCCCATTGCTAGCTTTGATCTCCTCCTGTAGAGCAGCCTGGGTTTCTTCCAGGCAGCATGGGATCTCATTTGATATCTGTCCACCATCAGTGACCTCAGTCCTTTCTTCAGCTTCCTCCAGTTCTAAAGCATTTTCTTCCACATACTCATGAAAAGGAACCTCTTCATCATGTTCCAACTGGAGATCAGGTGAAGCTTCAGCAGCAGAGCATGCTTTCTCACCTCCTGCTTGTTTTTCTGTAAGGCTCTGCACACTTGTGATGTCTTCTCTTGTCTCCGCGGTCTTCAAAAGCAGCTCTGACTCCTCCACGGTACACAGAGCAGCTGGGGATGCAGCTGCCTTCTCCACAGACACTTCCTGATAATCCTTTCCCTCACACATTTCCTCTGATTCACACAGAACTGCAGCATCTTCTTCTGCAGGAATTGACAGCCTGGATTCCACTGTAGCAAGCCAAACCTCACCTTGGACTTCTGCACACACATGGACTTCAGCCTTCACAGTCGTCTCTGAACGAGGCCTCACTTTATCATCCCTGCAGCTGAGTTGCTCATGGGGTATACAACCACCATTAAGATGCTCAACAGCTTGAGCTTTACTCATCTCTTGCAGATTGCTTCTGGCAGATTGGGCTTCTTGTTTTGGCTGTTCAGCAAGTTCTTGGTTCTTCATTCCCTCTGTGATGAGTTTGTTTTCAGGCTCCTGTGGCACCTCACCATTGTGTGCATCTCTAGTAGAGGCAGGAGGTGAGGCCTCAGTACACTGTACACGCAGAGATGCAGCTCCTGTGTCCTTTTTAGCTCGGGTAGCAGATTCACCTTCATGGGTGTCTGAGAAATCTGACTCTGCAAGAGAAGGTTCAGGGGCTCTGGGGGTCCTTCCTATGCGTGCTGAATAAAAATGGTTCTCCCCAGTCCATGTTGAAGCATCACAGGATGTACCTGCAGTCCCAGATGCCTTTTTCCCTTTGATCTTACGGAAAGTAACTTTCTTAGGGAACACACACAGCCTCTTGTTCTTGCCAAGAAGACCACCCATTGCCAGAACTGAAAGGAACAGCCCAATTAATGCCTGCCTCCTGGAGGTGATGCCACCCAGCTGCAGGATGCACACAGCAAGCAGATGAGCAGGAAATTCTGTATCTCTTAAAGAAGCAGCTTCACACCTGGAGGACATGGATATTTATTAGCTCAGATCCATTTGTACACATTAGTTGTCATGTTCTCACGTAACATCCTCCAGCTAATGCTATCAGAAGCCACAAAAGAGAAATAGGGGTGGAGCTGCTGTGCAAAAATGATTTTTAAAGAAATAGCAGTCTGGGGAGAAAGAAAACAAGCTACTTGTCAATCAAACCAGATCTCACTCTGAAAAACAGTTCCTCCTAAGCTTCTAGAAGCCAAGCAGCTGCACAGGCACTGCTGTTAGCTATCGTTCAGCAGATTGCTGTAGTGCCAATAGCATTCTGTTGTCAGACAGACTCACATAGTAAAGCTGCAGTTAGTTAAATTGGAGCACACCCGGTCAAAGTGCTTAGACTACTAGTAAAGGCAACTACTAGTAGTGGCAGAAGTAAGGCAGACAGGAAAAAGAGGCAAAAAAAAGACACAGCATGGCTTATTCCTTAATGTTGAGAGAAGGTTAGCCACCTCCAAGAGGCATAAAGCAAACCAGGATAGAAAACAGCACCTCCCAGCACACAGTAAATCTTGAGAACTGAGTAGCAAGCCCTGTCCTTACACAAGGTAAAAGGAAAAATCTACTCATACTCAAAGAGGCTCAGACTATAAAAGAGAAGAAAGAACACATATTTAAAAATAAACAAATGGAGATCACATAGTACCCACTCCATAAACACTTCCTTACCAACACAATCCTCCCAGCAAGCACCCAACACCTGTGACAGAGAGGTACCAGCCTTGTCTTAAATAGTAGGAGGTGGTCACACTCAATTTCTTCCCCCCGGCCCTCAATGTTAGTTCCCACAGGTTCTGAATTACCCCCCACCTTCTTTTTCCTTACTGTTTTCCCTGTAAATTTCATAGCCATTGCAAACAGTGTATGGCTGCACATGCTAAGCAAAGCTGATGTGAGATTTGTTTGGTTGTTGTCATTTGGTAAGGGGCACTGACAGCTAAAACTAAAGATTAAAACGATGCAGTTGTGGACAATGAAAGCTGACCATATTTGTAACTTGCAGTTTGCTGAAGCAGAAGAACAGGCTTACAGAACACAGACAGTACTCTAACTTACAAATGACATTAGTGAACACACAGTCTTGGCTGTTGTTTTATACGAGCAGTTAGGAGTGAAAAATTATCCCCCTTACCACTTTTGTGTCATCTTCAACTGACTGCGACAGGCAATGAGCTATTTTACAGTGGCTGCAGATTGTTTTAATGTTTCCAGCCACAGCTGATCACCCTCTGTTGGCATTAACATTACAGTATCACTCTGGTTATGTTTACTTCCTGGGAGTTGTAATGTTAAATTGATCACATGGGCAAAAAAAACAAAAGCAAATATCCAGTAAAAGCAATCTAAACCCAATGATGTGAGCGTAAAGGCAGATCCTAAATAAGACACTGCCAGCAGCAATGGATCTGATCAGGAGCAAAAAGGTCAAAGTGGCTGGATTCCAGGCTATTTTTATTTTTATTTTAATTGAACCTACTTCTTTTGATGACAAATGTTGTTCAGCATCCTACACTTTGTCTAGTTATCCATCAATTCCATGGATATTTAAATGCAACAGGAGCTTTGGAAGAGGTTACTCAGTGCATGCTGCCCATTCTGAGACCATGTGGTACAGCATCCATGTCTTGCTGTTTACATGTGGAACTTCTGAGCTAATATTTGGACTGTATGTGAGAAGAAAAATTACTCCTGGCTGTGAGTGTTGTGGATACTCATTTCAGTATTCCATACAAGGGAAAAATGCTCAGTTGTCAACATTTGCCCAGAGAAGTGGTGGAGTATCCTCTGGAGATGTTCAGGACTCTCCTAGACACCTACCTGTGCAATCTGGTCTAGGGAGCTGCTTTGGCAGGGGGGTTGGACTCAATGATCTCTAGAGGTCCCTTCCAGCCCCTACAACTCTGTGACTCTGTGATTCAGTATGTGGTGGAAATCTTTCCGAGACTGAAAGTATAAATTCTTGGTCCTCACCATTGTATCACTGTGAAAAAGAGACATTCCAATAATGAAGTCCCACTTTGAAACAATCCAGAAAATTTCTTACATGTGAGATGCTATGAAAGATGACAGTATAACACGCAGGGGGGAGGAAAACAACTCTGACTGTCAGAGCAGTCACGTCTGTCTCAGCTAGATTTCACTTTTGTTCCAAAAGCTTTTTCTGATCTCTACTACTTCGATGCATTTAAAGGGACGGTCCTACAACAACACAGATGTGATTCCCTGACAAATATAAATAGCCATAGACCTTAAGAAGAGCTTGGTCCAGATGTCAGCTCAGGATTGTGTTGAATGACTGAGTCATTACAAAGCCATTCAGATGGCATCATCACTCATAAAGAGCGTGCTGCCATCAGTGCAGAACGCTGACTTTTGTGTCGGGTTTTTGATTGCACAGAGCTCAAGCTGTTCCTTCCTACTAGAGCTCTTCTTGCTATGCATATGGCAGGGCCTCTCTGCACATTTACTGTGGCATCTAGGTATATCAGATGATCTGCCCAGGGGGCATCTCTTGTTCATCATTCATGCTGACATTACAAGAGAATGACAAGCTGTTTGAAAAACTTGAAAGAGCAAGAAGAGCGTTCAGAGAGCAAGCTCTGCAGCACTGTTTGGATACCAACATTCAGCTCTTCCTGACAGCTCCCAGAGTTTGTACAATTCAGGCTTTCCCCTTGTTTCCAGGCTAAGAAACCACACACTTAAACCCTCAAACAGCGAGGAAACTTATAGCACAGTAACTTATTATACCCCTACTTAACAGAATTAACTTATCAGCCCATAGGCAGGCATGAATATGATTGAGTTTAATTTCTCTTGGGATTACTTAGTCAAGCCTCCCTCCTGCCTGAAGTGAAGTTTTACATTACTGGGGCATATCTGGGGGGAAAAGTAGCAGTTATCTCACCCAGCTCCCTGCTGAGCAGCCCTTAGAAACAAGCTTTAGCAGTAAGGACAGCATGACTTTTGGCAGAACAAATCAAGTAAGACAAGCAAGTTTGAGAATTTGAAAAGTTGAGCTTGTGGCAGGCAGAGTTCTCACTTAATGGTTTCCCACTTTCAGGTCTGAGAAGCCTCTTGTTCATCATTGACTGCCTACCTAAGCAAGAACTATGGTTTAATCAGCCTTTTAAGTAATAGAAAACCACTACAGGTGCTCTTTCTTTGCAGCACATGGAATCTTAAGTGAGGGAGGATGTGTTTGGAAAGTCTGACTTATAGGGTGCTTTGTCAGCTGAAGCACAGTTGGAAGGAGGGAAGTCCAGGTGTTTAGGAGAGTCTATCCTATTCCCAAAGTACTTTCTTCGAAGTACTGAGTAACATCCATCATCTATCCATCATCTGTCAACTCATTTAGCATATTCAGCTCTCAGCCCCTCAGCTTTCAGCTACACACAAACAAAATAAGAAGTCATCACTGTGATGTATTTTCTTCCACCTGTTTTTTCCCCTAGCATTGTTTCAAGTCCTGATCCTCAGGCACATTATAAAACATGCAGAAGTTCCAGCATCGCCTTCATAGCCCCCTCCCCCATATACATCTGGACACTTCAGATGGTCACCAGGTTTTGCAGAAAGACTTTCTGAGGAGACCATCACCATTTATCCCTTGAAGAGTGGAGAGAAGAGTTCAGAATAGTTTCAGTCACTTTCTTTATATAAAAAAGATCAAAAATTAAAACACATTCACCATGTTTTTGCCATGATCTTAAAAGATTTTATTAGTATTTTAAAGTCATGAATATTAAAAGTCAGTAGATTTAAACTGTAATACACTGACTTATGCATTCTGATCAAGACTACATTTCTTTGAGTTCTGCACATAGAGTACAGCTCACATGAGCACTTCAACTGTATCAAGAAATACAAAGAACAAACCACAGTATTATTTCATTTGACTTCTTATGAAAATTCATTCTATGTTTACAAAACAACAGCAACCAAATGTTTAAGTATAAAAGGAGGCAGCTGATACACTTGATTTAGAGGTGGCTGTGGACCACAGAAGGCATTTGACTGTGCTGGATTAGAAAAGCATTTGTCTATTCTGTTCCCAGACTCTTAAGACTATGAACTGAAACCTCATATCACTACACCACACTGGGGATGAAGTGCTCAGCATTCCTTCAGTGAAACCACTATTGAAGCGAATCACTCCTCCCCCAGAAAGGCAAAACCTCCTGAGAATCAGCTACTGAACAAAAAGCTTACAACCAAGCTGTAATCCAAGAGAATATCTAGACACATCCACTGCACACCTCACACATCTCTTGAAAAAAGTCACTTTCTGAAGTCCAGGACACACTTGAAAAAATACTGGGTTCAGCAGGCTGAGATAGTTAATTGCTTTTTTTGGCTGAAATTCCTAAAGGCACAAGACACCAATCCATTGATCCTCACATCTCTCAAGCTTCAGCATTTTCAGCCTGTACATCTTCACTCCCAGGCACATCATACAGCAAGGATAATGCACAGGGAAACTCAGCTTCTTCCTCCACAAGCATCTGAGGGCAGGCTAGTTCCTCTGGAAGCTGAAGCATTTGTTGCACAGCTCTCTGCTGTGGCTCTGCATCATCTGCGGAAGTTTCTAGAATGCATTCCTGGTCTTCATCACTTGACTGGCATAAAGCCCCACTCAGTCCAGCAGATTCTGCACAGCTTTGGCTCTGCACCTCTCGTGCAGGTGGCACACCAGGCTGAGTCTCTTGCCATAAGAAGTCGAGCAGCTGGTTGGCTGGCTCTAGAGGCTCCCCTCCTGGACACAGGGTTTCCTGAGGCACTGCAGAAGTGAAGTGCATCTCAGCCACAGCATTTGCTATGGCTTCTGAAGGATCCACTATGTTCTCAGTCTCCTCTGTAGCCTGCACATTCATTAGAGAGGCAGCCTTTGCAAGAGATGTAACCTGGACACTCTCAGCAAGTTGAACACTTCCTTCAACAAGGCTGGCCCTGTCTGCCTGCTCTGTGTACCCAGGAGGAAGGTTGGTCTCAGCTGCTTCTCCCATCTCCTGCACAGCACAGAGTGGCAAGTTCCATCCTGTGAAACTCTCACCATTCTCTGCGGGAGGCTTGATCTCAAAGTCTTGAGCAGCTGCAGTTTCCCATGTGCTTTCTATGACCTTGAGAATATTTATTTCCTGGGGAGTTATTCCAGCACAAGGACCGTCCTCTCTGCCAGCCCCAGGCTGTCCTATATCTGCAGCAAGCTTCAGATCCTGAGCTGCGTGCATAACCAGCTGGGCCTCAGAATCATAAGGAGTAGATTTTATTTCCTCTTCTGTATCACGTGCTTTCTCTCTTTCTTGCTGCTTTTCCTGTTGATCCCAGGCTTCAGCTTCTCCTTCGATCTTGGATGTCACCAAGACATCCACAGAGCTCCAGGCTGCCTTCCATTCCTCAGTCATTCCCTCAGGATCTGCAGGACAGCAGGTCTTCATGCCCTCCTCCACAGTATCAGCTGACAGCTGTTGGTCCCAGCAGAGTGACTGAGCTGCTTCAGAAGCTCCCAGGGCTGGTGGGGAGGGCTGCATATCAACATGCATTGGTGGGTCCCCGGAGGTGTGCAGGATTGGCTTGGTCTCACTTGTCTCTTCATTCACTTCCTCCTGCTTCTTACAACTCCCACAGCACATCTGCATGCTCAAGTTGCTCCCCATGCTGTCACTCAACAGAACCTACAAGAAAAAAGAAAACCTGTTTATCTTAAGTGTTCCACAATAGAATTCACTGCACTAAAGGCTTATAGGCTTGGCTCCTAGAGTGGTCTGTGCTCTTGCTTCAGAAACTGCGAGGTCCTATGTGACAGGACAGACCAAAGCTGCACAGAGCTCCTGCACACAAGAAGTTATCTCCTTAGTGCAATCTGAGCAAGTATTGTCTTGATGTAAGGGACAATATTCCTACTTTTATTGAAAGGGTAAGAGATCTGCAGGGCTAACAGAGCTCTGGTGCATCATGCCTCTGCTCTTAATCAGAGATTCACGTCACCCACATTTAGTAATTGTAAGGTGGCAATCAACACCTAGTAATACCTAGTGTTAATCCTATGGAGTAAGATAGCTCAGATGGAACTTGTTTGCAGCAGCAACTCCTTCAGCCTTAGTGGAAAACTAGGCTTACATTTTCAGCTAGAGATCCTATACAGGGAAAAATCAGTCATAGCCTTTGTTAAGGGTTAATGATTATAACTAAACACAGTTAGTCTCCATAGAGGAAAGTCTTTTGTTCTGATTGAAGCCTTTTGGACTTGTCTTACTCCTACAGCCAGGACAAAGACAATATCAGACTGGGGGCTGAGGCAGTGCAGCCACACCATAGTTTCTCAGCTGTATCTCACACTAAGGCCCATTATTTCAGACCCTATACTTTAGCAGGCATCCAACCTTCCCAGTAGAAGCACAGTATCATATTTACAAAAACTTTCAAAAAATAAGGAACTGCAAGATATGAAGTTCAGCAAAGCACACTCAAGTACTAAAAGACTTCTGAAGTTAAAGCTTATCTTTTGGCTTCTTACTGGATCACAACACTTTTCTTAAAGACCTCCAGTAGTCATATGGTTTCCTTCAACTCTCTGTATTCATGCTTGTTTAAAAGCAAAGAAGGAAAAACAGATAGCTTTCTCAATACGGAAGTACAACCCCTAAGTACTTCATTGAAGTTAAACCAGTGCATTAGAAGGAGCTGTGGGTTTTGATAATACTTCCAGCACATTAAAGCAAACAAAAGCTACCAGCATACAACAATTTAAGGACCTGCAGTTATCTAATAGCCATCTAGGATGATCTCAACCTCCCACCATTTATTTACTTCTGCAATACATTTCTTCTGACAGCAGACATTGTAATTAATTTCTTTAAACATGGGGAGTTAAGAGAAAAATACCAACATTTAGATTAAACTGAGAACTTACCAGCCTCTAACAGATAAAAAGCAACAGAACACAGCACAAACCTCCTAACTGTCTTCCAGGCCTCAAACTCAGCTTAAATAGTACTAGGGGGCCACACAAAACCACTTCCCCTTGCTCTATGGGCAGGAATTCCCTGAATATTTAGTTCCCTTCCACTCTCATTTCCTTCAGCTGTTGTGGTTGCCTACTTTATTTTGCACCTGAAGGTACTTGATTGGTGATTTTGTGGTTGGTTGGTTGGTTTTTTATCAGAGGGTAAAGTAAAACTAAAATGCAGTTTCTGTTTATTGCAAATGAGTGATCACTAGGAACATACTGTAACAACACACTGTTGTAAAGGAAGACAGGCAGAGGCATACCTGAGAGCAGTGACTGTGTCACAGAGTTTGGGCTTTTCCTCAGCTCCACCTGCCCTGCCATCTTCAGTGTGGGTGAATTCAGAAGTACTGCTTGCTTTGCTATAGTGGAAGTGGGGCTGGACATCCTTGAGACTGATCTCACTTGCATCATGAGTAGGCTCAGATATAATAGATGTTGCCTGTATGAAATGGAAGAGGCAACTCTTTTAGACAACAGAAAGACACAATAGTGTCCTTGTGCAGGAGTCCTCATCATACTCAGGGCCCAACAGGTGATGCAGGAAGAATGGAGTTTTTCTTCTGGATGTTAATATTTCCTAAAGACTAAATGGACAAAGGCTTTGTAATGCTGGAGCTCTGGAAAGTACAGAGTTGATTCTTTCTTCTCCCCCTCTGGTTTCTCAGAACAGTCCAACTCACTCAAACCATCGTGGATTTCCTCAGGGTGCACAAGAAGGCTGATGGCATTTCTGAAGGACCAGGAATTACCCAGGTCAAAATAAGTGCATTGAGAATAGAAGTGACATCAGTGTGCTGACAGATCTCCCTTAACACAAAGCTGCAACTCAAATAACAGATATAAAGAAGGCTTTTTTTTTTTTAATTTACAGTTCATCCTCCATCTTCAGTAAGAAACTGGGACACGTTAAACAAATATGAGACAAAAATGTAAGATTTTCCTTATGAGATTTTGACTGTTTCTAGTTATTCCAGTTTCCACAGCCTCTAAGGGAGTACTTATTCTGCTTTCACTAATTTTCTTGTTACTTCTACTACCTGTAAGGATGACAGAAGGTGTTTGGGCTGGTCACCTAGCANGCATTAGAAGGAGCTGTGGGTTTTGATAATACTTCCAGCACATTAAAGCAAACAAAAGCTACCAGCATACAACAATTGAAGGACCTGCAGTTATCTAATAGCCATCTAGGATGATCTCAACCTCCCACCATTTATTTACTTCTGCAATACATTTCTTCTGACAGCAGACATTGTAATTAATTTCTTTAAACATGGGGAGTTAAGAGAAAAATACCAACATTTAGATTAAACTGAGAACTTACCAGCCTCTAACAGATAAAAAGCAACAGAACACAGCACAAACCTCCTAACTGTCTTCCAGGCCTCAAACTCAGCTTAAATAGTACTAGGGGGCCACACAAAACCACTTCCCCTTGCTCTATGGGCAGGAATTCCCTGAATATTTAGTTCCCTTCCACTCTCATTTCCTTCAGCTGTTGTGGTTGCCTACTTTATTTTGCACCTGAAGGTACTTGATTGGTGATTTTGTGGTTGGTTGGTTGGTTTTTTATCAGAGGGTAAAGTAAAACTAAAATGCAGTTTCTGTTTATTGCAAATGAGTGATCACTAGGAACATACTGTAACAACACACTGTTGTAAAGGAAGACAGGCAGAGGCATACCTGAGAGCAGTGACTGTGTCACAGAGTTTGGGCTTTTCCTCAGCTCCACCTGCCCTGCCATCTTCAGTGTGGGTGAATTCAGAAGTACTGCTTGCTTTGCTATAGTGGAAGTGGGGCTGGACATCCTTGAGACTGATCTCACTTGCATCATGAATAGGCTCAGATATAATAGATGTTGCCTGTATGAAATGGAAGAGGCAACTCTTTTAGACAACAGAAAGGCACAATAGTGTCCTTGTGCAGGAGTCCTCATCATACTCAGGGCCCAACAGGTGATGCAGGAAGAATGAAGTTTTTCTTCTGGAAAAGACTAAATGGACAAAGGCTTTGCAATGCTGGAGCTCTGGAAAGTACAGAGTTGATTCTTTCTTCTCCCCCTCTGGTTTCTCAGAACAGTCCAACTCACTCAAACCATCGTGGATTTCCTCAGGGTGCACAAGAAGGCTGATGGCATTTCTGAAGGACCAGGAATTACCCAGGTCAAAATAAGTGCATTGAGAATAGAAGTGACATCAGTGTGCTGACAGATCTCCCTTAAGACAAAGCTGCAACTCAAATAACAGATATAAAGAAGGCTTTTTTTTTTTAATTTACAGTTCATCCTCCATCTTCAGTAAGAAACTGGGACACGTTAAACAAATATGAGACAAAAATGTAAGATTTTCCTTATGAGATTTTGACTGTTTCTAGTTATTCCAGTTTCCACAGCCTCTAAGGGAGTACTTATTCTGCTTTCACTAATTTTCTTGTTACTTCTACTACCTGTAAGGATGACAGAAGGTGTTTGGGCTGGTCACCTAGCACATTAATGAAACCCACCTCATCAGGCCTGATCTGAAAAGATTGAGTCAGAACTGGATGAACAAGCTACTAAGCTTAAGAAGATCAAAGTTGCCTGTTTTACTGCTGTTCTCCTTTACCATCTCTGGTTGACTTTAGAGGGGTAGCATCAGTCCTGCAAGTACATGCATCATTGATCACAGCATATGCCTGATAGGGATAGCTTACATCTTGCCCCACTTGACATTCAAAACTGTGCTTCAGGCTGCATGTTTGATAAGTAGTTTGCATATCTAAGTAAATACAAAATAGATACAAAATACTTTCACGCAGTGCTGCTTTAATAGGAGAGCTTGAGTTGAAACCGAGCAGTGATGTAAATATGTTGTTTAAAACAGCAGGAGAAAGCTCTGATGTTACAAGGTTGGAAGATCCTGCCCTTTGGTATGGGCATCCCATTCTCAGTGGACAAGCAGATAGCGTTGCCACCGAGGAGAACAGGTTTGAGTTGGATATGCCTGGGAGGGAATATTGTGTAGCTGCCGGAGGACAGGTGTAGATGACAAAGGCTGAGTAATGTTTTGTACTCAAAAACAAGATCTTTTCTAAAATATTAGATTATGGCAAAGCTAGGGCAAGTAGCTGAAGCACTTAAGTCATATTTCACTTGGAAATGAGGGCAGATAAACTTTACTTATAAATAGAGGTATCAAGAGGATATGTATTCTGTTTAACTGAAAAATACCCAAGCGTGATTACGCATTTAGTAACATCTATACAATCATGTCTTACAATCACACATGCAAGCAGGCAAGGATACATAGCTCTCAGTTTTGTCACAGTACTTTATTTGCTTACTGACTGCTGGATACATGGAACGTATATCTGTATACACAGTCACCAATGCACCTTTAAACATCTGTGATTTTTAAGAAAGAAAACATTCTGCCAGGTTTTGTGTTCCTGCATTGAGAACAAGATGTAATGCTTCTGAGTGCTGTCCTTGGCCTTGCAGCACATCTTCAGCGTGCGCTTCCTCAGGCAGGGCAACCAATTACCAAAGCCCCTTGTGCTCATTCTCACATTTCCTTGCACCCTGGACTTCTGTAATTTCCTCTTCAGCCAATCAGAAGTTCATCTTCTCTGATTTTATGTTGTTACACTCAATACACTGATTTTGGGAGGGAGCAAGGAGATTTAACATGAAATATTGTGTTTGCTTATTCAAGTTTATGTTCTGTTACACAAGACTGAATCGCACAAATGCTCCTGAGATAATGCATGGGTTTTCCCATTTTAGGGTAAATAACAGCATGAGAACTCACCAACAATAAGATCAGAATTGCTTTAACAGGCTTTGAGATCTTTTTGATCGGTACTTAATCACAGCAATATATCAAGAGAGGTTTGTACTTCCCCTTCATCATTTTATTAGCAGGTGGCACAGGAATATAAACCATTCATATCGAACAAAACAACTCCACCTCATCCTCCAGTAGAAGATAAGCACAAGGCAAAGCAGTAGAGTATTACTGTTCTGGTACCTCAGCATACATCAGGACAAGCTACAAACCCCATGCCCAAAGCTTCACACAGTCAAGTGTCCATGAGTATTAGTTCCATTAATTCAATTCCTCTTCACACCATCCCCTTTTGGGATTACACAAAATGTTATTTAATACCACTCAAATATTCTTAGATTGGTGCTTGTAACATTTTATTTGAATAACATTGGTTTATGACTCTTGACAAAGCATATTAGAACGGGGAAGCAGATGAGAAGCCTTATTTTGTGTTAGCCTCTGTGGATACTTCTGCATTTACAGCATTAGAAAAAATGCGTGCAGATACACTATCTGAAAGGCTGTTATACTTCTCTTGCAAAAGCTTACTTATTTGACTTGACAGACCAGCTTTAAAGGCATGCATGCACATGTCAGAGCACTCACAGGCCCACTCTGCACATACAGCTACAAAAAAATCAAAGTTTTCCACAGCTGGCCACAGGGAGCAAGAGGCACACAGCCTGGGTTACTGGCTCAGAAGTACTCTGCCTCTGCTTTGCCCACTGGCAAGACCTGGTAAAATACAAGCCCACTGCCACCTGGAAGCAGACCTGCTACAACAGCACCTTGCAGCTACAGATGGATTTGCTGCTCCCAAACAGGTCCTGATCAACTGCCAGTGAGCTGCAGCCTCGTCCCCCACCATGGCAATCCACCAGGTTGCCCATGGGGCAGCGAGGATGCAGTGCATTAATCAGCTCCCAGTGCCCAAACCATTTCTCAGCCTCTTCATTCAGTGTGTGCATGTGTACTGAATTTAATACTGTAACATTCCAGAGCCTTCCAAAGAAATGGACCTATTTCTTTCTCTGTAGCTGCACATCAAGTCCCACTGCTAACCTTGGCCTGGGCTTGACCTGTCTGCCCATCATGAACTTGCATGAGTAGATAGCTCAAGTGCTAATAGAGATCAGGATTCTGCACTTTATATCAAACACAGTTCGTATCAACACAGGAAAGCAAAACTAGCTCACTTAAGACTGAGCTAGCAAGTAATAAATCCTATCATCTAGAGAACTGCCCTGTTTTTGTTATGCTATCCATATTCCTCATTATAGCAGCATGCTCTAGAAGGGAAACATTTTGTACAGGCATTCAGGACAGCTGAGTGTAGCTATAACTCACACTGAGCACCAGATGCTTGGAAGCCCACAATGACTGAAGGGAAAAAGCAGTAGTAAAAGGTGACCGTGTCTTCAGACCATTGACATGATGTTTAAAAATAAAAAAATCTCTTTGGTCCAGGGACCTTAAAGCACATCCCCCACCTAAATCTATGCTGGACTGAGTGGAAATGGGGTTAGCAAAGAGAAAAATAGATCAAACAGCTTGAGACAACAGCATCGTAAGTGAAAGAAGATGAAAAAGTAATGAAGCTGCTTTCAACCCAAGTGAAACTTCAGAGGGGAGAGAGCACATGTTTAGAAATGCTTTGAAGAATCATGTTGCAAACATCTCAGTTTCCTTTTCAAGTGTGAATTTCAAAACAGTCTGAACCTCAATTAGAGAGCAAGGCATTTCCACCTTAGTACAGTTATGGCCAAGGACTTTGTTCTGTCACTGCAGCCTCAGAGCACAGGAACTGCAGGAGAGCGACACTACCTCTGCTTTTAGGCTGGTGAAGTCTTTTTGCTCTTTTTGAGATCCCTCAAGGATAGTTACAGCATTACCAGAAAATTACTTCAGTGATAATTGGATAACATCCAGGTTGTAAACACTCAGGTTACAGAACACCCATTACACAGCTCAGGTTTCTTCAGTTCCTGCATGTGTCTTCATTTTACTGACACTACCTGCATCTTTCAGATAGCTTCATTTGTGTTAAAGTTGTAAAACCTGTAGAATTAACCATGTCTTGAACAAGTCTTGGTAGTACAGGGCTCGATGCATTTAGGAACCTCCCTGATAGTATGCAATACTGCACATAAAGTACTCATTTTAAACTCAGTCATGTCTCCAGATTATAACAGCTTCTAGCAGGGTAACAATTACCTAAAAGGTTGTTATATTTCATATATAGATGGGCCAGAGGCAGTCTGGTTAAGATACACATCTGCTAGGAGTAGGTATCTCAAGCCATGGGAGGTCATCCAGCATGCACAGAAGATGTCTATTTCCAAGTAAGGCCATTTCCAATTAAAGACATGAATACCTGCGGTTGTCCATTACTAGTTCATGACGTAATATACAGAAGGACAGTTTTCATAAGCAATTTCCTTCCTCCACCCCCAACACAAAGGACTTGCTCTTGATCACTTTCATGATCTTCCTGCATCTGGAGAAGCCTGAGAGTGCTGACAGGTTCCCTTAGTCAGTTCTTTGGCAGTATCCTGGGAGCTCTCAGACTTTGAAGGCTGTGTTGCAGCAGTCTCTGGAACTTCTTTCTGCACCTGCTTGGATGTTTTTTTGTAAACCACAATGAAGGGCTCCTTACTGAGTTGAACTCCCATGTTCACAGGGGTACCCTGCAGGGAAGCAGGAAGCAGTGCACGTCTCCTCAGCAGTAGTGAGCTTCTTGCTGCCTCAGGAGCAGCCAGCAGACCTGTATAAAAAGGGAGAGTTAAAAGTCATATTAGATGAGTTTGTCCTTGGGGCACAGTGGACAACAGCTTTCATTCACTAACTGCCCAGAGATCCTATATTATCCTAATGATTATATTGCATATAGCTGACTCAGTATAACCAGGATAGTCCCATAATTGAGAAGAAAAACCACCCCGGAGAACAATTGCAAATACCTATCAAGATCATCCTAATCTAAGTGAGTGATGTTGGCAGCAGCACAGACCACAACCTATCACTGCAGCTTCTCAATCTGCTAGGAGAGTATACATCCTATGCTGACAGTAACAAAACTGCAAAATACAGTTGGGCTGTGTTATTGTCTCCTCTGCAGTTACAGTTATCTTACTGCAGCACTGATGGTTGGCCATCAGCAGTGGTAGCATTTCACGATGCCAAGTCAGGCTTCAAAGTATCCCTGTGTGTTACAAAGCTTTGTGTATGATTTTTAGCATAGTGTGAATGGTTATATCTATTAGTCACTCTTACAGCTCTCAAGCTTGCTCTTAGTTTCCAAACCCAGTAAAATCACATCTGTAATCAAGCAGAACATCACAGCAGGCTATTAATTTAGGAGAAAGTCCATAACACTGTTCAGCATCCCAGGCCAACTGCCATGTGATTGCAGGGCCAATAAGTGATATATCCTGGCTATAATTTCAGCTTAGCTCCTTTATGTTCACCACACCATGCGATTATGGAACTACCAGTTACCATGCTGTGACCCAAATGCAACTGAAATACTTCTGCAGGGACAAAAGGGCTTCTGAGGCAGAGCACTGTTAGATGGGCAGAGACTGAAGACAGCCACAATACCAATAACCTGGCCCCAAAGTTCAAACTTTTATCCTCTTAGCAACAGTAAAGCATCACTTGTATACATAGCAGAGCCAGAAGGGCTGCAGAGAAGTGTCCTCCATCAATTAAGATAATTTAAGTGACTAGTAGAAAGAGAGGTCAGTGCAAGATAAGCTTCAGATCAGGATTAACATGATTAAAGTGACAGTCAGAAATAACTGCTACAGTGCTGGATTTGGGGTGAAAAGCTGCATTTTCTTCCCAGGAAGAAATCTAAGTGCATCTTGAATTTCAGTAGCAGCAAGAGCATCAGATAACAATGCCATATGAACTCACCTGTCACCTTATTGCTCTCATTTCTGGGCTGAGTCTCTGCATGCCACAAGTATGACCCATACAAGAGCACAAGTTACACATTCCAATACATCCCTCTTTTCTGCAACTGATTCCTGCCCATCTTAGGACTGCTGTTCCTCTGCTAACCATTCTTTCACACTATATAGCATAACATTTTAAGATGAATCCCCTACAAAAGCTTTTACATGGCTTGAATTTAAGTGCTTCCAGTGCCCTATTTATCAGGAAAAGGGGACGATGACTCAGTCTGTGACATTCATCATCCTGAAGTCTCTACACCAAGACTACAATTCTACTTTGAAATGAATAGTGCCATGAAAATGCTACAGCTGCTTGGCTGCCTGCAGAAAAATCCATCCTGTTGCTTCTTCTAAGTATTTGTGGATTGAAGACACGTCCCCAAGCACATCTCCCTACTGCTCTCAGTTTACTGAGGGACAATCTTCACTGAACTCCTGCATTTCAGAGTGAGATGGGAATAGAAATAAAGAGAAACCCTAAAAATCTAATGAACATAAAAGTACACTGCACTCCAGCACCAGTAACATTTCTCTACACAAAAACCACAACACCCTCCTATTAGATCTTAAAACGCAACCAGATTTAGGACTCCAGCTTCAGTTAAGCTTGAGACCCTACAGCGCATGCAGGGTCAGAGCCTTTCTGCCCTTCCTCCCTTTCACCCCAGTGAGATAACTCTGTACCTAAATCAGGGCAGCAGCTGCTTACAAAAGCTGCAGAACATCCTCTGGAGAACAAATACACATCTAAAGATCTCCTTTACATGAACAAATAACACTTGCAGCAACACAACCCTCATCTCAGGTAGCCCCTAATGCAATGAAGTCACAAGAACGGCACAAGCAGATTTTGTTTGCTTTGTTTTGCTTTTCCCTGACTACAATTATTGCCATTAAATTGTTACAGCACGCAGCACTTCAATGATTGATGGCTAAAGGGAGCTCTGTGGAGCAAACTGAATTACATGGGTAAGTTTAAAATAAACAACAGAGAGTGCCTACAAATACTGAGACCTTTGAATTGCCTGAATCCTGACCTGGTTACTCTTTATCTACAATTATGCTGAAAAACACGTTATTCATAACACTTCTTTATGTTATAGCCACCTAATATCATATTAATAAGTAAGAAACTCATTTAACTGGACACTATATGTAATTAAAGTCACCACCAAAACTCATCAAGGCCCAAACATCATACAGCATGCATACCTAGAGCTAGCACGTTGCTAGAATTGATGAAGCTGTTAAATTCTTCAGAACCCAAATAAAGGCCCTTTCTTTGCTACAAGAGAAACAGCAAAAAGCAAACAGAAAGCATTGCTAATGTGAACCAAGTGCAAAAAAAAAAAAAAAAAAAAAAAAAC